>JAJTUV010000122.1:1200000-1527230 GCA_021653895.1 Mastomys natalensis | reverse complement strand
AGAGTATCCTCCTATACTAATGTGTTTACTTGTCTAAATCACATGGAGACCACATCAAAAAATGGATATTTTATCTTCTACATCAGCATCTTACCAAATAGAAATCTCAGGAACAAAGAAGAAAAGGAAGTAATGTATCGTCATATAAACAGGAGCTACTTTGTAGACCCATGGTTTCCATATGGATAGTATAAAATCTTAACCACTTGACCCAAATGCTTTTTTTAAATGGCATTTCCTGCAATAAAGTTAACTTGATTAAAGAGAATTTAATAGCACATTCCACCTACAGCATAGTACATTAAACTTCAAAGAAAGACATGTTTACTAAATCACCTAATTCCAAGATCTAGTTGGGTACATCAGTCATTACTGCTTAGTTTGACAGAAGGTCATCTGCCTTTTGTGGACAATAATGATTTATTAATTAGTATTGAGATACCAAAAGTATGCTGATATCACTATGTTTGTTTAAAATTATGTTGTATATATTATTTTAGCAATAATACCCTAGTAGAAATTCTAAAATAATATTAATGATAAAAAAACATAATGGTCCTAGAATATTAAGACCATGTACTGAACATTAGTTTGACGTGAAAGAGAAAGTTGAAGAGGAATTAATGGATAAAACGCTTGTATATTATTGGGAAGAATCTGTTTGGCCTTCATTGCTCCCTCAGGTACAAATGTCCTTATTCCAGGCAGGACAATTGAGAGTATGGGGGGTTTGGGAAGGACCTAGAAGCACAGTGATTTAGAATGAGTAAAATTCCTAATAAGGTTTGTAGAGAAAAGTTTGAAGTAGTAGAAGATGAAAGAAAGAAATGGAGTGTAAGCCTAAGGCAGAAGGTAAAGAACAGATGACAGAAACTTGAAGTGTCACTTATAAGTAAGAGTTATCAAATAAAGGCTATAGTACATGAAATCAAGAGGAAAAATATTATTATGTTCAGTGTGGAAGTGACTAGAGAAATTTAAGTGCAGCTGTAAGAGGTTACTTGGTAATACATATAAGATATGGAGAAGAGAATCCAGTGTGTGTGTGTGTGTTGTGTGTGTGTGTGTGGTGTGCTGTGGTGTGGTGTGCGTGTGTGTTCATGTATAATGCTTATGTAATTGAATTAAAAGTTTGATATTGGATGCTAAAGTCATGAACTATAAAGTTATTAACATATATTTGCAGTGGTAAGATACACAAATATTATAAGAACACATAATCTAATATGATCAAAGAAATGTGGCCTTTAAATGACAGTGTCATAACTCAGTCATGCTTTATCTGCTTAAAGGAATTTGTTATAATTTACATGTCTCCTAATATAGGGTCCACCAGTTGCCACATTCATACAATAAAATTAAAAAAGAGTGTATGTCTGTGTATCCATTAATTACCAATGTCCTACTTCTTTTCTCTGTATGAATTACTCTTATTTTCACTCAGTAAAGTTAATATAGACAAATAATGCCCAAGGAATCATCTCCCTAATAATTCATTCTTAGAAATACATCATGTGGCCATTTACAGAAGAATATACATTTTGTTCAAAGATGCTATTAAACACATGAGGTGAAGCACTAGTGTGTCAATGTGGTACCTTTGCCACAGTTTCTAATGATAGGGCCCATCACCTGAATCTCTGGCCTAGGAAGCACAATGTGTCGTGAATTCTTTATTAAGGTTCATTTGTAAAAGCAGTAATGTTATGGACCTTGGTATGATCTTTAGTCTATGAAAGAAAGGGGAAAAGCAGAAATATTAAGCTGAGAGAACTGGACGCATATATAATTTCTGTATTTGATCACAGAACCCTAGGCTAGTAAGGCATATGATCCAAGTTGAAACCATTCAGCGCAGGAGGGTAAGGGAAAACCTGCATTGTACCCACCTCCATACATTGTTCTCAATATGAAAATTCTGAGATTCAAAAATTGAAAAAAAAGAATAGCTGACAAGGGTTAAGGAAAATGTTTGAACATTCAGTATGAAATAAGATGTATAGTATACATCTTTTGTACTGGAGTACAAATAGCTAGTATCTGAATAGTTCATATATGCAATGGCTTACCAACCTCAGTGAGTACCTTTTCAGTCCCAGAATCACAGCACTGAGCAAATTCAATTAAAACCTGAAATTGATTACAGCTTTGTTGCAAAGCTAATCATCTTTGATCACTGACATATAAACAATCACACATTGCATATACAATGCCCAGTGCAGCTTGGTATGATAACATATACTTTTGTTAGTATCATCATTACAAAGGATACACATATCCCTTTGTTGAAAGAAAAAAAAAAGTCCAAGGCAAATAGTTGAAACTTTAAAAATGAATACAGAGAGAAGTACAAAGTTAATTTCAGAACAAATTCCCAAAACGAATATCTCAGCTCAAAACTCTCTGTGCCATCAATCTCAACTGTCACTTCTGTGGCTGAGGTATAAAACGACTGCTGTGTTTCAAGGCTCTGTATTCTAGAATTTCTGTTTCAAAGACCACAGATTATGCTTTTTCTCTTCACAAATAGAAATGAAGGAAAATAAAGATGAGTGCCTGGAAAGCAGGTCTCCAGACATTTTACATATTGTACGTCTCATGGTTGACCAAGCACAGATGAAAGGTGCTGCCCACACCAGGTTTCAGCACAGGGACATGTTCAAAAGGTTTATGGAGTAATGTGATCTGAACTTCAGACTCTAGACCTATGAAGCATAATCTTTTGATTTGTCCTACTGGTATCACATCAGAAATGCATGTATATAAAAAACATTAGGCCTGTGATTATTTATTAATGAGGCAGAACTTAGAATTATATGTAAAGAAGAAAAAAAAAAAGGATTTATATGAGCCATAAAGAAGTCTGGTTAATTTAAACAAAGTGAGAAAAAGTACCAGCATTGGAATGACCATTAATATGCCCTTGAATGGACTTTGGTTCTCCACACTATGAGAGTTAAACTTCACATTTTCTCTAGAAACGTTTTACACACTGAGCACACTTAGTGAATTATGGTTAGCAGGGAACTGAAGCAGATGCTGCTGATTGCGGCCTGTATATCCCTTGGATGACATAGTTTCGTCCCACAAACCGAAGATCTGTTCATCTGTAGGGGAAGGTATATCCCTCTCACTGGAACCTGTCTTGACTTTGAAGGAAATCCCTGTCCCAAGATGATATGGTCACAACGTAGTGACTCATGCCCCATGACTGGAACACCAGATCCTGTTTGTTTACTGCAGTTTGTATGGTTCCTCATGAACATCTGAACCCTTGAGGGGCTTTTCTGTGGCTTCTGCTGCATCTGTCATGTTTGTCATCAATTATTTTTGACCCGCATTGCTGTTCTGAAGATGAATCCTGGGTTACCTATAACTTAGGAAGTTTCCTAAAGTTGCCTCTCACTAAGTGTTTATAAAGATCATTATTAAATTACAGTTTCCTCACCTTGCAATTATTATAACAAACTATTTTTCTACAAATTTTACGCTTTGTAAAAGAAAGCCCTAAATAATAATTTTAATGTCATTAAAATATTTTTCAAACCCTTACAATGCCCAAATTTAAACCATTTTTTTTCATTGAGTTGAGCTTCCTATGCTCAATTTACATGATAGTGTATACTGTCACTGGTTTTGAAGTGTTATTGCTTTTTTGACAATGTATTTTAATCAGGACTTGTAAAATATTTGTTTGTCCTTAATATTATGTTGAATAAATTGTACATTATGTGTTAGTTTATAGAAAAATAGAACAATTAAGCAGCCAATAGCAGGGTGACATTTATCAGACTATTTTCGCTGTGAGTTTAAATGACAACTGTGGAGTAATCCAATTTGTGTTTCCAGCAGCTTGTGGAAGCATCAAGGTGCCTGCCGTGCTTGTGAATGAGCTGCCAGTGTGAGGCACTGATTCTAAAAGGCATTCTGCTCAGATATCAATTTTGTACACTTTCCCAGATCAAATCAAGCTATTAAGGAATGCAGCTTCTCTAGAATTAGCTGCAAGAAGCATTAAGCAAAGCACAGCTTCCATGCCACTTGTAGAGAAAAATGACCAGGAGAACATTGTTTAAAAGCATCCTTCTCAACTGGAGAAAGTACACACATAGTATTTTATAAATCTCATCACAGCATCCTGTTATAAGAACAAGGGTCTGAGGAGATAGGAATGAAATCAAAGAAAACAACCAATTTCCCTACAGAGTTCCCTACTTGATTTCCACGTGTCTGCAATTTCACATCATTGTGTTTTGTTTTTAGTTAGTTAATTTTTTTATTGAAATGGTTTATCTTCTCATAAATCATATCTTGATTATACTCCCCCCCTACCCCAGTCTTCTCAGTTTGTCCCTATCACCCTTACTTTCTGGATCTACTCCTGTTCTGTCTCTTACTAGAAAAGAAGAAGCTTTGAAGAGATTTCAAAATCTACAAAATAGAATAAAATATGATGAAGCAAAACTTTCACATCATAGTTGGGCATAGCAACCCAACAAGAGGAAACCAAGAGTACCAAGAGCAGGCAATAGAGACCTACTCATTTTCACAGTCAGAAGTCCCATAAAATTACTAAGCCAATAGCTATAATGTACATGGAGAGGATCCAGTGTAATTGATCTTATTCTTTCTGAATGTGTAAGATGGAATATTAAAGTATCTTTGCTTTGCAGTTCATAGATGGCTAACAATATTGAACACTTCTTCAAGTATTTCTTGGTGATTGGAAATTTCTCTATTGAAAAATTTTACAAATTCCTCCCATTTGCTCTCCTCCCCTTCTCAGAAGAAAAGCAAGCACTCTTGGGCACACCCTACCCTGGGAAATCTAGTTCCAGCAGGACTAGGCACATACTCTCTCACTAAATCCCAAGTAGGCACTTCCAGGTAGGTGGAAGGGGACCCAATGGCTGGAAGCAGAGACTGAACAGTCCCTATTTTACTTGTTAAGGACCTAAATGAAGACTAAGCTGCACATTAACTCCAAGTGTGTTGGAGATCTAGGTCCAGATCCTGAATGCGCCCTGGTTGGTGGCTCAAGTTCTGTAAGCCCCTTGGTCTCAGGTTAGTTGACTCTGTAGATCCTGTGTTATCCTTTACCACCACCTCCAAGCTTGTTCATTTCTGTCTCCTATTTTTACCACAAGATTCCCAGAGCTCTGCCTGATGTTTGGCTGTGGGTCTCTGCATCTGCCTCCATCTGCTGCTGGATAAAGACTCTCAGGAAACAGTTATGCTATGTTTATGTCTGTAATCATAGCAGTATATCATTAATAGAGTCATGGGTAGCTCTTTCACATGGGATGGTGTAACCACCCAGTCTGTTTCGGGTCAGTCAACAGGGTCTCCAGCGCAGGAGTGAGGATACACGATTCTAATTCCTGCAGTGTCCTTCACTGTATCCTGCTTACTGGAGCCCAATGTTGAGGCACCACTTTGTACCTGCCCGGAGCTGGCCCAGGTTTGGGGGCCACTATATCCTGGTCTGAGCTGCTGCTTTGGCCTGTGGGTCAGGGTCTAGCAAGAGAGAGAGAGAGTGGGAGTAGAAGGACAAGAGACTCGAAGAATGGAGACAAGACAAAGAGTCTGTTCAAGACTTGTTCCTCGTTCCCTTTATTCTCTATTGAAAGGAAATCATGGATATATAGAAGCATAAGCAGGGGGACACAGCTGAAGACACTTTACCACGTGCACCTTGCAGCTGGGGGCACCAAACAACAAAACAAGATATGGGAGAAAAACATGATGTTTATCAGAGTGTGCTCAGCTGTTGTAGGCTGTTGAAAACAAGTCTCTTGTCAGGGTACATGGCTTGAGATGGCTGCAAAGATCATAGCCGCTTTCTGCCAGAAGTTGGCTCCCAACAGGATGGGCCTCAACTTAGGGCAGAGATTGGTTGGTTGTTCCTTCAGTCTCTGCTCCATCTTTATCCCAGCATAATTTTTTGGCAAGAGAAAATTTGGGTTGAAGATTTTGTGGGTGTTTTGATATCCCTCTCCTATCTCTGGAAGTCCTGCCTGGCTACAGGAGGTGGCCACTTCAGTCTCATAGCAGCTTTATTTGTAATAGCCAGAAACTGGAAACAAACTAAATGCCCCTCAACTGAAGAATGAATTAAGAAACTGTGGTACATATGCACAAGGGAATACTATTGAGCTATTAAAAAATACATCATAAATTGTGTATGCAAATGGATGGAGGGCCATCTGGAGACTTTCACCTGGGTATTCATCCCATGTGCAGTCACCAAAGGTAGATGCTGATATGGATGTCAGGAAGTGCATGCTGACAGGAGCCTGATATAGCTGTCTCCTTAGAGGTCTGCCAGAGTCTGACATATACAGAGGCAGATGCTCACAGCTAACCATTGAATGATCATGGGGTTTCTAATGGAGGAGTTAGAGAGAAGACTGAAGGAGATGAAGGGTTTGTGGCCCATGTGGAAAGCAACGATACCAACCAACTAGAGCTCCCAGAGTCTAAACCACCAGCCTGGGAGGACATAGTGAGAGACCCATGGCTCCAGCTGTGTATATATATGTAGGGGAGGATGGCCTTGTCGGGCATCGGTGGGAGAGGACATGCTTAGTCCCATGAAGTCTGGATGATGCCGTATGTGGGGGAATTTGAGGATGGGGAGGTGGGAGTAGGGGATGGGTGGGTCATATCTTCACAGAAGCAGGAGGAGGGGGTGTAGGATAGGGGGTTCCTGAGTGGGGGAGAAATGAGGTAAGGGGATAACATCTGAAATGTAAATAAAATATTCAATAAAAAAAAGAATTTAAGAAAAGAAAGAAGATATCCTGAGTGAAATAACCCGGAACCAGAAGCATGTATTGTATGTACTCACGTCTGAGTGGACATTAGGCATAGAATGTAGGAAAACCAAAGTACAGCCCACAGACTCAAAGAAACTGGATAATAAGGAGGTCTTAAGGGAGGATGCATGAATCTCGCTCAGAAACTAAATAGCCATCAAAGGTAATGGAGGGAGCGAGAGGAGGGGAACAGAGCTGGTGATCAAGTGTTGGCAGAGTGAAAGAAGAGAGCTGAAAGTGAGAATGGATATGCAATTTATTTTTAAATTATGGTATTTTAGTTTTTATATCTAGATTCATGAGGTTTTTTTTTTATATATTTATATATTTTAGATATTAGTCCACTACTGGATGTGAAGTTGAAAAAACCTTTTCCCATTCTGTAGGTTGCCGCTTTGACCAATCATCTGTGTTTTATGAAGTTCCATGTATTAATTGTTGATCTTAGTGCTTGTACTATTAGTGTTGTGTTCAAAACTCATTTCCTGTTCCAGTTCATTTAAGGTTATTACTTTCTTTTCTATCAGATTCAGCGTATCAGGTTTTATGTTGATATCTTTGACTTGACTTGATTTGGACTTGAATTTTGTGCACTGGAATATGCAGACATCAGTGTAACTAACACCATTTGTTAAATATGCTTTCCTTTTCCCACTATGTATTTTTGGCTTCTTTATCAAATATCAGGTGTCCATGTGTGCTCAGATTCATGTTTGCATCTTCAACTCCATTCAATTGATCATTGTAACTGTTTTTAAGGCAACAACATGGTTAGTTTTTAAATAATAATAATTATTATTACTATAGATGTGTGGTACTACTTGACATCAGGGATAGTGATACTTCCCGTGGTTATATTACTGTTCAGACTTGTTTTAGCTGTCCTGATTGTTTGTTTGGTTTGGTTTGTCCAATTGTGTTAGGATTTTGATGGGGATTGAATTGAAACAGCAGAATGTTTTTGGAAGGATGGTCATTTTTCCTATGTTAATTCTACAAATCCAAGAACATGGAAGATGTTCTTTACTTCAAGTTTTTATCATATAGGTCATTCACCTCACCCGTTTGGTTAGAGTAAACAAAATATAAAACACAGAAATACACCAAGATATTTTATATTATTTGAGGCTATTGTGAAAGGTGTTTTTTTTTTCCTGACATTTGTTATTTTTATATAGGAGAGCTACTGATTTTTTGTTGCTGTTATTGTTGTTGTTAATTTTGTATCCAGCCACTTTGCAGAAAGTCTTCATCAGCTATAGTAATTCCGTGGTGGGATTTTAAAGATCATTTATGTATTCTATCATATGATATACCAATTATACTTTGAGTTGTTGCCAATTTGTGTCATTTTTATTGTTTTTCAGTTGTGTTACTACTCTAGCTAAAACTTCAAGTACAGGATATGTACAGGTACTAGATATGAAAGTGAGTGGACAACCTTCTCTTTTTCCTGATTTTCATGGAATTGTTTTGAATATCTCTTCATTCAATTTTATATTGCCTATAAGCTTGTTGTCCATTTCCTTTATCATGCATAATTTATCATTTTAATCCCTAATTTCTCCAGGACTTTTATCAGGAACGGGTGTATGTTAGTGGAAATAGTATGGATTTAAATATGGTTAAACAGCATGATATTTTTATATTATGAATATAACATAAATAAATATTATTTGATATATTAAGAATAGTGTATTTAGCCTTCAGGATTAATTATTAAATAAAAATAATGTCATTTTAGGGTTCAAAGTTCTGTACTTTTTTCTTTACTCATTCAACACATCTCAGGAAGATTAAAGAAATATTTAAAAGCAAGTATATAGGATAAGTGTAAGTGCAAACAAGTCTTCCAAAAGTGGAACAGGGAGCTTAGGGTTTTAGTGGGGGCATGCTATTCTAAACTGTCAATACTATTTACCAACAGGTTTTTATTAAATTTACAAATCAAAGACCTTATATGGGTTAAATACCACCATCCCAGAAGTCTAGATGTACCAGTCCATGGTAATGTTTCTGTCCACGCTCAAATTCTGAAACTAATAAAATCTCAGAGTCCCTCAGACTTCTTATTCCTTAACTAAAGTACCTGGCTTTGAGTTACCATAAATTGCACAGACAGCATAGACTTCAGAATATATTCATAATCATACAGTGCTGCTGATGCAGTCTGCTTGATTATGACCCTAAATGAGTTTTTGTTACGTTCAATAAAAATTGTGCTCTCTTGTTTCTCTGATAATTTAGAAATAGCTTTACTTATTCATTGGTATTTTCAGATATTTGTAAAATGATTTCATGTTCATCTGTAAGTACCTCCCTTCTATTCTGATAGTACCCAACCATGTCTCCCTCCCAACTTAAGGTCTGCTCCTTTTGTTATTCTCATTAACCTTTGAAGTCATGTTAGTCCTGTCTGTATTTACATAAGCATTTGAACATCCCTTTGTAACCATATATTAAAAATGCCAAATCTGGGGGAGGTGAAGAGGTTGCTCAGTGCTTAAGAGCGCTGGCTGTTCTCACAGAAGACCTGGGTTCAATTCTCAGGACCCACATGGCCAGCTCACAGCTGTCTGTAACTCCAGCTTTAGGAGATCCAACACTCTCAGACAGACACACTTGCAGTAAAAAACATCAATTCATATAAAAGAAAGTTAAATTATTTTTAAAACCTGAGACATCTGTGATATAAGGAAAACAATGCAGAAATTAATCCATATAAAAGATAAGATAGAAGATAAATTGTAGGTAGGTATATAAATGATAGATGATAAGAAAATTCACATATTATATAACTAAAACATATAAAAGTACTATTTACTTTTTTTTTTCCTGCACTAAAATTGGTTCTTGAATCTATTACTAGCAGAAAATGATCTAATGCTAGGTCAAGTGGAGACTTAGATGGTCTGTGACATTTGCTTCCCCATTTTTCCATTTCTGTATTCAGGGGTAGAAGTTGGAGGTGGCTGTATATTATTTAGTGTCTGCTCACATTTAGGTCACTGTTGACAGGATAGTATTCTGATTAAGGCTTAATTTCTGTATCAGTCAAAAGATATAAAACATATCTGTTTCTTAGCATTGATAATTCAGCTCAATTATTTAATTAATTTACATACTTAAAACTGATTAGCGTGTAGTAAGTGATGGATGGCAGGACTTTCGCAAATTTCCACCAGCTTCCTATGCAATATAATTGCCCAGTATCCTTGCCAGCATATTTTTGAGTGGATATATGATGTATTATATATCTATAGACTCCAGTCACTCAGTGTGCAGAGATAGAAACCCCAGTGTCATCCTCTTTGTGTACTAGTGTGCCTCGTAGGTTTGTGATCCCTTGTGCTTACAATCTAATTAACATCTGGTGCCTTTTCTATGCAATCATTCCCACACTACCACATTGATAGTCCTACCATCACTACAGATGTTAGAAAGTTAGAAAGAAGTTCTTTGTCTTCTGAGAGTTAGCTAAAAATGTACCTAAAGATTGCATCTTTGTATCAAATCGCCCTTCAAGTTTTTAAAACTTCCAGAAGGAAAGGCTTTGCTTTGATTGGTATCAACCATATTCCACATTACTGATTTTTGGTATTTCTGGCTCCTTTCTTCATTGATCTTGCTACTAAGGAGATTATGATGGGTGGTCAAGAACTTGCTTGAGATTTGCTAAAGATCTTAACACTCTAACATTAAGTCTGGAAGGGTCCTTTTCTCAGTGATTCAATAACAAAGGCCCTAGACTGTCCCTATGAGCTTTCAGTCTGGAATTTAGTAGGTTCTGAGGAGGACATGAGGAATCTTTAATAGTAACATGGATCATCGAAGGTGTTTCAACACACGGGATTCAAAATCTGACCATGGGGATGATTTCAACTGTGTTGGTGTGTTTATAAATTCTAAAATGAATACACCGAAGTGATATTGCAGGAGGCTGATTTGTGAGAAGTCAGGGGAGTGGGACTTCTGGTATATCCTTAGAATGAGACTGTTCGAATCTTTAAGTTGACATTTTCTGAACTTCTCCAGTAATGCACACCCACATAACCATCATTTCTACTAGGTTTAGACACTTATTTTGTATTTCTTGGAATGTAAAACTAAAAAAAAAAAAAAAGGAAGAAAATATAGAAAGCATCTTTCCCTGATATTAACTATGGAAAGCCATATAGAAATCTTTCTCATTCTGCCTCTCCCAAAATTATCCCATGTGCTTTTTAAATCTAAACATCAAAAAGAATGTTTGTAGGATTCAATGATGCTGTATAAATACTCTTGGTTGCTAACTTTAAAAAATAATTGCTTCAATTTTAAGGCTTTTATAAAGAAAAGGAGATATTAAAATGGACATTTCATAATTTTATCTTTTGGTAAATAAATTTTGTTCAACAGGAGCATTATGAAAGATACTAAAGTTAAGACATCATTTCTCATAGGAGTTAAAGCATTGGAGTTTGTGGCAACATATCACTAGGAACAAGAATTTTACTGAAGAGGAATAAACACATTTACAATGTGTCTAAATAATGTCTGAGGCCAGTTTTCATTTGCATGCTAGTGACCCCTTCCACTCCTTCTTACAACTTTCCCTTCAACTGCATGATGTTTATTGGTTCATTATTTGTAAAATAGTAAAACCTCAGCTTAAAAAAAAATGCATTGTGTCTTTAATTTAAAAACCACCTAAGGGCCCTATGGGGTATATTAAATCTGTCTCTTTGCCGTATATCTTGATGTACATTTTACTTGAAACCAGGTGTTTTGTATATTGAACTTTTTAACACTGCAGGGAGGTAAGTATTCACAGCTGGAGTTTTATGCTTCGCACATTTTCATGTTTGAGAACAAGAAGGAACCCCTAGGAAAAACCCCTCCAGCCTGAAGAGAGGCCAAACAAAGCGCTTCTGTATCTAGTGGCAGGACACGGATATGATGAAGTCACTGATAGCAGCCCTGAATGCAAAATAGCTGCCAGGGAAAGCTAGACAAAAAGTTTCTCGGAATCCAAACGCACAGGTTCTCAGATCAATCACAAGTGAGAAGGTTGTCACTGCAGAGAGCCACTAAAAGGCAGCTTCAAAGGCTTAAAGAGAGGGGAGACAAGCTTTTGTCCCACAGGCTTTTGTCTTCTTAACCAACATTGGAAGCCAGCTCCCATCGACTGAAAGGCCAAGTTAATCTATTTCTAGTGAACATTGTTCCCCTGTGTTTAGTTAGCCTCAGATCATTAAAGAAAAATAAGTAGGTTGGCATGACCCAAAAAAGTCGTGATTTTCCAGTAGGGTACATTTGTATATATTGAATATTTTGCATATGTTCATGAGTGAAAGAGAGTAAAGAAGTGCCTCACCCCACAAAATAAATGTTAACAGCCCAGTGCTTCTTAGCCTCAACAGCAAACTTGGTGTTTGCAGATCAAGAAATGAGAAGATAGCTTAAAATTTATAACTTTGCAGTAATGACCCATTCTCTTCTGGATCCAGTTTCTTCTATGAAGTCTTTTTTAACCATCTTACAACATAAAAGTGTTCTGACACTGTTTAATTAGGCTTCCCAGAGATATTTATCATGGTGTTATAGGAAGATTTCTTTCTTTGAGGAGCATAAGAGTCACTGAGTGGTTCAGGTGGGTTCTGTGCTGGGAATAAAGGAGGTAGCATGCAGATGAAGATGCAAAATCTCTATCATGTATTATGATGAAATTCTAATGCTGCCTAGACACAGAAAAAGGTACATTTTAGCTCAGATGGCCTGAGATAATGTACACTCTACAAATGCATCTACCATTCCATATGAAGTACAAAACTGATTATTTAAGATTATCACCCTTGGAGAGCAGGCACATTTAACAGGCACAGTGCAAACTGTGCCATTTTTGTTGTAGTTAAATGAATAACTCCCACTTTGCCCTAAGACCTCAAAGACCAGAATTGCAGCATTGCATTCTGCAAGACCCCTACAGTGGGCACAGCAAGATTCCATGCCAAGGGGAAAAAAAATTATAACCGCTTAAAAGTGAAAGAATAATCCACCAAGAGAGAATATGCCTTAATGTCACCAGTAGGTACAAAGGAAAGAGTAACCTGCATATGACAGGAGGCGACAAAACTAAAAAGGAATTTGTCAGTGCTACTTGGAGTAGATTGACTAATTCTTCTAACTGAAATCTAAGCCTACTAAGTTTGTCTATTAATTCTCTGAATATACTTTTTAATACTTTCGCATCACAAAAGGTCACTTGCATTGTTCATCAGTTCAAGCTGGGAGCTGAGAGTGTTGTAAAATCTAGAGAAAAAAAAATTCATTTCTCTGGCTTTTTAGGGCACACCATTGCTTTATAGATGTAACAGAAGGCCTGTATGTGATTGTGAGCAAGTAAATTGAGGGATTAAATTCAGGATTTAGAGACACTGTGGATGATCCAATTAGGATAGTGGCCCAAATAAAAGAACATGCCTACTAAGTTAATGGTATGGTTATGATATAGAAACACGTGGGTAACAACACAGGATGACATTGAATGTGGCTGGGAGAGTTTTTCTTATCCATGCGTCTTTTTTCCCTCTTTCTTATACATGTGCATATACATATTAAGACACATAATATATACATACGTATGACTTTGTGCACAGTTGTATACATATTTCTTATTTATACTTCCAGCAATTATTTGTGGCTGCTTTTTTACATCTCCCTAGAGAACAAATTATTTAGGTCAGAGTACTAATTTTTCATAGTTAGAATGAACCTGGTGATTTAAAATCATACGTTCTACTAATTCCACATGAATCAGAATTGGAAATCTGGAGAATTTATGAGATCTTTGGAAATTCAAGAATGGTTTTTTTCATTTCCTTACTTTCTAATTAAGATACAGTAATTTAACAGTGAAATGAAAATGTAACGTATACAGACATAAATAAGTGGTAAAATACTTCTCAAAACAATTTATTATCAAACAATTCAACTATTACTAAATATTTCAAAGACACCAATTGACTGGTTACTGAGTGATCAGTCCTAGGTATAATCCAATGTTTTCACAATAAAGATGCATTTCTAGTCTGTTTAGAGCATGTTGACTGAATCACACTTCAAATATAATCTTGACAGCTTAATTCTCTTTTGTCTTTTCCATTTTCTCTTGTTGTCATGGATATTTGCATTAAAGGACTAAGAAATTATAGTTTTGAGTTATGGTATATTTTTAAACCAACCATAAAAAAAAGAAAAAATAAAGAATGTTTATTGGCTACAGACTGTAGCCAGTGAGTATATAGGAACTAAAGAAATAAACTAAGACCAGATCTACTTTATATGGATCTCACAGACCAGTGTAACTCCTAGATAAACTAGATCAGTCTGTGAGTCTGTGGCATTTCTACTGCAAAATGAACATCTAACAAGAAAGCATGCTACACAGTACTTACAAAGTGTTTGATTTTACTCTATTGTTTAAACATGTGATTAGTGTCAATAAGTGTGTGAAGAAATAAGTCACATTATACTTGATTAAATGATCTGTTCAATAATTTATGCATTACTCAAATGATTTTCAATCATCCACTGTATAATGGGACTTTGTTAGCAACTATGTTTACCAATATACTTGAGATACTTTTCTAATGGGCGTAAGTGCTATCTCCTTGCTTCTAGATTAATTTGTTTGTTTAAATACAGGGGAGAGAAAACAGAAAAGCAACAAGTAACTTGAATAGCATGTATTCAATGCTGGCTACCGTTTTAAAAGAAATGTTTGCATTTATAAGGATATTTAATGAAACTTGCATGAACTGTTATCTAAATAAGGGGTATTTCATATAATAGCACTTACTGGACACTGAGCTTTCTTGTCCCTTGCCACTCTGGCTCCATGTTAGTTTTTTCTTTTTGGTATAAAACATTAAGTAAAATCTTTTTCAAGAAATCATCTAAACATCAAGTGGAGATATTTCTTAGAGTGACAGATTTCTGATTGTTGAGGTAACATTAAAAACACAGACCTAGGCACTGAAGGGCACTGGGTCTTAACGAGGCGTACATAGGAGATGCCAGGACCTGGTGTGAACAAGGTAAATTGTGTTATGGCAGAGAGGGCAGAAGAATCATTATTTCAAATTGCACATTTTAATTCTAGGTTACCTCTAAGTTCACGTGTGTACAAACTACAAATCTTCACCAACAAGTAAATCATAGATTGTCTTGCAACTGATATGCGTAATGTGCCTTCATTGATAAGATTTCTCTGACATCATATCTGATAACCTGTTCCACAGAGCACTGGACACTGGACGTAAGTGAAATGACAACTTGAGATCTTAGTTCATTGAGGCTGATTGAGGATTGTCACTAGCACTGGATCAGGACCACTTCCTTTAGTCCAGGATGATAAAGCCAGAGAGAGGCCAGGAAATAGCAAAGTAAGGTGGCTTAATTGGGGTTCCTATTGATGTGGTAAAACACCATGCTCAAAAACAACTTGAGGATGCAAGGGTTGTGTTGCCTGATGACCAGGAATGGAAGTCAGCAGGTTGCCAAGATAGTAGGAATTTGGAAGCAGAAACTGAAGCAGAGGCCAGGAGGAATGATATTTATAGGCTAATTTTTAAAATACCTCCATCCTACTTTCTTATGTAATTCAGGATCACCTTTCCATTGTGGTACCACTCCCAATGGGCTAGATCCTCTTACATTTACCACTAATTAAGAAAACTGCCCTACAGACTTACCCATAGGCCAATCTGATGGAATTTTCTCAGTTGAAGTTCTCCTTCCACATGACTCTAGTTTATATAAAGTTGACATAAACTTATCCAGCATATCTGGTGTAAACCTGGTCAAAATATGATTCTCAACACCTGCCTCAGCGACAATTTTCCTCCAACTATGTCTCATTTTCTAAAGATATCTTCTCAAACAACACAAGATGGGGGCTAAGTAGGAGACATTTCATTCATAAATAATAGCAGGCAGTGTCTAAGCAACAATGAATTCTGGATAGAATGCCTTTGGGGAGGCAGCCTTAGATGGTTCAATTTAATCTTCCATTCTGAATTCCTCTGTGCTAATGTGATAATGTCTATCCACATAGAGCACACATCATCACATCAGTACAAACATGGAGAAAGGAAAAGAAAGGAAAAACAAAACATCTTTCTCTGCTTCCTCTTTCCACTGCTAATACTGACTACCACCAAGAATGCATAGGTATTTGCTAATAATCTAGACTAAAACCTTCATTTTGACTTTGAGATGTTAGCAAACCTGAGTGTCAATAACACAAACTGGGTATGATGATTTGTCTCAAATTTATATCCATAAATGATATTTATTTATTTATTTATTTATTTATTTTAAAATAAATAAATATTAATTTAGTATCTCAATAAATCATAAAAGTTTGCTATTTGGGCATGATGCATAAACTTTAAAAGTTAAATATTTTATTAGCTACGTTATATTATATTAAATTAATTTGCTTAATACAGAGAAGGAATTTCAACAAGTTTAGAAAATTAAACTATGTAGAATTAGGCCTTTACTAATCAAAAATAATTGCCTAGGCAGAAGTCAAGGCATATTTTATTAAGAGTATTTGTAATTTTGTTTGTTCCAAATATTTATATTTCCAAGTTTTATATTTTAGAATCTTTTGCAAAATTAAGAACTGTTAATGCAATATATTTTGAATATTTATTTTTGTTCTGCCAACCCTGCTTTATTTACAGATAAGTGAGAAAGGAGATGTTTTAAAAGCTGACTATAATCTGTACTTTATACTTATGTGTACTTTATACTTCTTAGTAGATAAATCATCAGGAAGATATATGCACACATACATATATGCATATATATATATATATATATATATATATATATATATATCAGTTTGTAACTTATAACTTGACCATGATAAACAGAGTTTTAAGTCTTGCATGGTAAGGATTTAATCCATCATAAACTGGGCTGTTTAACCAGCAATCAAAAGAAAATCCTTAGATTCTCACAGCAGAAAGCTCTAAACTAAGCAAGATATAACATACATCAGGAGCTCTGGATTGTAAGCTCAAAAATAGGAACATCTGTGAAAAGGTATTTACTACTGCTGAAAAGTTCACTATGCCAAATTCACTACACACAGGTCTTACCAATTACTCTAGGCAGGCAGGTAGTTTTCCAGAGCTTGTGCATGTGTTCAATTCTCTCTCTACACTCTGATTCTAATAGATGACCAAATGCTAAGTCTATGAAAATCATCTGAAAATGATGCTTCATTTTGATGCTTCAGTTTGATGGCTATGTTGTTTCTAGATATGCATATAGTACAACATGTTTTTATTTATGTGTTATATTGCATGTTCATATACGTCTATACAGAAACACAGACTTTTTTTTTTTAGTCATCCTTGATGTTTCAGTGTAAGGAACTAACATCTTTGCCATAATTCCCAATCTTTTGCTGTGGTTTTCATCATATTTTTGTAAGTATGAGTTTCCCCTACCCAATTCATATTCCCGCAGTTTTTAATTCCTGGAGAATGTCTGACAACCAGAGTTCAGTGAGTTCATTGGAATTTAAGATTTCCATTTTTGAATAAGGCGTGTATCACCTCTGGTGAAATCATTACAAATGAATGCCAATAATATCCAAGAAGACAGAGTCTTAATATAAACCAAATGGCATCCCTTGAGGGAGAAAAAAGAGCTTACCAAGGGCTTAGATGTACATGTGTTCACAATGATGATTACCCAGCATGGAGATCTCAGAACAAGGCTGCTTGTTTACAGTGGATGTAATGAGGTTTCTGTGCTAGAGTTCAACTTCTTTTAGAATTCTGAACAAAGAAAGGGAGTATTGGAAGAGCCCTTCAAGTTACACCATAAATTGGACTTGCTGCCAAAATCGGGAGGAATCTAAGGCCTTGACTCGGGTAAGTGGTTCTTAGTGGAGTTCATGACAAAATAATGAAAGCTGGGGTGTTTTTACAAAGAACATATGCTATGCGCTGTGCTCCTTTCATACTTAAAGTGGTCCACATTTATTTTTAGCGTTGTGTATGCAAACATGCCTAAGGAATAGAAAAGATGCAACACTATATACATTGTTTGATAACATATTTGCCTCTTAAAAGGAGTCAACATTATCATCAGCTAAATGTACTTACATCAGTAAGATGACAAATTTTGCCTATGAAGTGAGCTGAAACGTCACAGAAATGCTAAACTTCTAGGGTTAAATATATACATGTTCTGAATTCAGCATTTTAAACGTCTTTGAAAATTCAAATACAGAATCAAAACGCCATGGTAGATAAACATAACTGGGAAAGGAAACATGGTGCTTGGTAAGTGACAAACAATAAATATATAGACATAAATTATAAATCAGCTAATTAAGAGAAGAAAGTTTATGCTTCTCTGAAAGTGACTAATAATGCTGGCAAATGTGTCGATGTTTAGTTGGCTCAGAAATAGATAATTGTTTCCTTTTCTTTCAAACCTGCAAAAGTCAAAGATACACAAATCAATGACCTACTGAAATGGGTTTTTCAGTAGATTAAAGTATCCAATTAGAACCTCGTAAGTGCCACGTGTGGTCAACAGTGTCTCAGACACTTCCTCACTTGTACATCTGCTGGGGTCAAATCCTTTGAGTTGAGTTTCTGCTAGCAACAAAACATAGAAAATACCAGAGGCTAGAAAGGTTGACATTTGTATAGTGACTTGATTGCAATAGTCATCATTTTGAAGTTAGTGTTCCTTAAATCTTTCTCATTTGCTGGCTTTGAGAAAACAAATAGACATTTTCTAGACTAAATTTGGTAAACTTCTGTAGCAGTGTGTTAGGAGTAATCCAGTCAAAAGCCAACAAGCTGCAGGCTTAGAGAGGCAACACTATGAATCTATCTACCACCTCAGGATCTTTCATCTCTGATCAAGCAACAGATAGGAACACAGTCCTAGGCAGTATTTGACTGAAGAGGGATTAACACAATTGGCCCAACATTTCCTCCTACAGACATGGGTAAACGATCAAGATGTATTTCTTTTGGTTCCAAAGTTTGTGGTAATATTTTCAGGTCAGAATTGCAAAACATTGGTAATTCTACGACATGATTAATACTCTTAGCACTTCGCTTTGTGTGATTTGTGTGTCTGATCATGTGTGTCTTTGTCATGGTTGCAGCTTAACTTGGAAAAGTTGAGAGTCTGATATACATCTTAAATCAGGTCTTGCTAGCAATGATTGTATATACATGCATTTGTACCTCCTATCTCTGTATAAACACGAATATCTATATACATAATGCAGTATATTTGTGTATGACTATGATAAATTTGCTCATAAAACATGGGCAAAAGTTACTTATGTATATATAAATATATACTAATTAAATTGTATTATTCTTAATTTGGAAAATTAGACTAAAATAAATCCTGTTAATATACAAAATATGTCTATAGTCTTATATATATATATATACACACACATATATATATGTATATATATCTTTAAAAAAGAAAGAACAATATATTCACAAATAACATTAAAAATTAGGAAAATGTAAAAAGACATTAATAAAATTATATGTACTTATTGGTATTTACATATAAACATATCACTTTGAGAGGCATTTGTTCAAAGGGATGAGTGTCATTTCTTGGTATATAGATGTAATTGTATATATATGTTTATGCATCTCAAATTCAAATTCTCTTTTTCATGAAACACAATTCAATGGTATTTTCTTTTTGACAATCTCTGTGACATTTCTTGTCACAATTATGTTTTTATTAAAGTTATATTTTAAGATGACCACTATTATTTTCACAGACGAGCCAAGTTTTAAGAAACTCAGGAACGTTTCATAGCACTTGACTTAAGAAACAAAATCATAATTATGAGATGATCAAGTAAAATTGACAATGCAACTGATCAACAAACTTGGTGCCCATTAGTTTCTTCTTCCATAGTGGAGAGCAGGTCTTGATGAAACACTATGGCTGCCCAAGTTTGGGTCACTGCAGTCCTGTGAGTCAACATGTGGTTGCTGGGTTTTGAACTGAGGACCCTTGGAAGAGTAGGCAGTGCTCTTAACCACTAAGCCATATCTCTAGCCTTCTACTGTAATTTAATATTAGGTTTAAGAAAGATTTAAAATTACCCGTGTTTGTATTAGTTTTCCAAATTGAGAAAAATAATTAAAGACTTTAAATAAAGGAAGACATTATATCTTTAAAATTTTGAAAGTACAATACCAGATGGCTGGCTATTTAGCAAACAGAGTTCACAAAAGTTTTTTGAATAAATACAATAAACAACAAAAAAATCAGGGAGTAAGTTTATGTTTATCATGATTATCAAAGGACAACTGAGAATCCTATTGTGGCAATAGAATGTTCTATGGAAGTTGAGTTTAGAAGTCATAACATATTTACTCTTCCTCATGCCTGGAACCCTGAACAGTTGTCAGGCATTAGGAAAGATTGTGTTTATGATACATGTTCTTTTCTTCAATTATATAATTAAATTAATAGTATCATAGATGAAATATGGAAAGTGAAAAACTTGTGTCTGTGTGTGTGTGTGTGTGTGTGTGTTTATTTGTTTATTTGAAGAGGTTGTGAATTTGAATGGAAATGTGTGTGTACTTGAGGGGTTGGTAATGGGGAGGAAAGAATGAAAATTATATAAATACCATACTGTTGTGTGACTTATTAAAAATAACTAGAACTTAAATGTAAGTTCATATACTTAGCATGTTGCTATAAACACTTCTATTCCTTTTTTTTTAAATTTTGTAAACATATAATTGACCTGCACAACACTATACTAATCAGTAAAGATTTTCTTTTGTGAGCCCCTCCCCTTTGGTTCACTGTCTTCAGAATCTATCTGTTTGGCCTCTGTGACTACTCTGTTTTCTGAACAAAGAGAGAATGTGATTACATGTTTCCTTAATTGCAATGCCTTCTTTGTATCAGCTCAGGTAGAATTCAGAGGGGATTCTTCATACATTGTGCTTGTCCCATGTCTCAGAAGCACTGCATATGGTGTCATTACATCTGGGTTTTATTGTAGGGACACATTTGCTATGAGAATTACTGCTTTAGAAGTAGACATAACTGTCTAGCTAACACTAAGACACATCCTGAGCCATTAATAGTTTGTTTTCTTAAAGAGTGTATACAATTCATCATATCTAGGGTTTCCTGATTTTTCTTTGGTGTTTATTTTGAGATTTTTCTTATGCCCACGTCTCAATCACTCATATACATGTCTTCTTTTAGTGCACACTTCCAATACTGTTGCATACTACAATTTATGTGTATTGATACCACTTCCATGTTCACTGTTCCTGCTGTTTGTTACCCTTCCCTGATTATTATTTGCTTAGCTTAAGTATAGTTGTTTTATTTGTTTGTTTTGTTTTGTTGTTTTGTTTTTGTCATTGCCATTCTGATGAAAGATAAAAGGCTCTTAAATATGGATCCTGTGCTCAGAAATACCACAAACAAATTTTGTGTGGGGAAATCTTGATGCGCTTAATCTTTTGGGTTCCATGAACATAATACAGGACAACTAACTCAGCAACTCAGACAGGAAGTTTTTCTGATCATTACATTTTTTTGTAGACTTGAGGTGAAACATCTTACATTCTATGCTCACTCATTTTTGAAACAAATGATGTCCCAGACACAAGATGTATATATCTCAGAGGTTTATCTCTGACAACAGGCTTACTGGAAGTAATTTTTCTTTCTTACATGAAATATATGTTAGTTTTTATCCCTCATCCAGTGTTCTCAAGTGGCAATTTTTCACCAGGGTAGCTCCACTGGAATTGACATATCCTGTGTAGACAGCCATCTATAAGCCATAGGTATACATTAGAATGCCGCTCCTCTCTAATGTATCTTTATGGTCCTTGGATTTTGATACTGAGAGAAGCTAAATAATGGGAGGAGCTTCTTTGTAGAAGAGTCACTGCTAGTGCAATGTTACTGATGATTACATTTCAATGTGTGGTTTTCTACATTTCACCAACTACCATTTCTGTCAACAGAAAACCAGACGATATTCTACAGAACTGTTCCTTGTTGACATCTCATCATAATATGTGACAATTTTGACACATTAATTAGAATTTTAAAGAAATTACCTGAAATTGTAACTTTAAGTGAAAAAGCTTCATTACATGCTTATTTGAATGCCATGAATAAAAAGTCAGAGGCAAGAGTCCATATCAATCCTTCCACACTTTCTTGGGATCACACAGAAATGTTTCTTTTCCTTTGTTCTTTATTGTTAATGAGTTTGCCTTTAATTTGCTTTCCTATTCAGTGTTACCTCAAGCAGAGTCAACCACTTTTCAGACAGCTCTCATGTTGTTCCATGCCTCTCTTCCATTGTTACATTTTTTTATTGAATAGGTGAATTTTGTTTATTTAACTAGTGCATACCACAAGGCTATGAGTAGCCTTATATGAGTCAATGAAGATTTAATTTAAAAATTTCTGATACATGTAAGTTAAAGAACCACAATGCTCATGAAGAATAAAAAATCTTGACATACATGAAAGTAATTTCATAGATTGACAATTTCAAATTCTAAATTATAACTGGTCTATGGAGTAATAATAGTTATACCTAGTAAGTAAGGGTCAAGTTATCACACTAGAAGGTATACTAAATGGCTCTTTATTCTTCATTGAATTCTAGCCTTCTTAATTAAATTTTATTCCAAAGGATGCCTTTGAGAAGTCTAAGTTAATAGCTTCCACATTGTTCTGTCTTAACTAAAAAATCAATTGCCAAACATTCAGTTTCACATACCTACATTTGTAAAGTTGTCCAAAATTTGACAGAAACTACATCACCCCACATCACATAAAACCTCACTTCTCCATGTCAGTGTTGCTTAACATTAACAGCAGGCCTTTATATCTTAGCTGTTTCCTATAAAATTGCAAGGGGGTATTGTTTTCAAGATTAGAAATCTATAATTAATTGGATTTTGAAACTTTTATCAATATTACTTCGTTAAACTGCTTCTGATACAGTAAGGGGCAATATCACAGCAAGATATAATAAATGTCTACTATCTACTATATCTACATATATAATAAATGTGTTGGAGGTAACTGCAGTCTGCCTATGTGCTGGCAAAACTAACCTACACTATGACATATCCACAAGGCAGAACATTTTCCTTATCACCCTGATGGTTTAGCCTGATAGGTCACATAACTTGCTCCTTGGACTAAAATCTGAGAATGAAGTATTTGATATAAAAGCCACAATTCTAAACCTTGAGGCTGAAATTCCCCTTTACCAGCAGCACTCCTGCTGCTGGATGAGCAAATGGCAGTGACCTGTGGGCAGAACACCCTTAGACCACAATGCTGACAAGGCCTGGTTCATAGATTCAACTACTGCAAGGACTTCTTAGCTTTATGCTGCTTGATGAATTTCAGCTGCTCCCTAACCCCAACTAGCTACAGTGCCAAATGCCATTAAACATAAGGATGTTAGAATGAGAGTGTGGGTTGAGGAGAGAAACTCCTTGCCCTCTCCTGGAAGAAAGAACTCAGCATATGTTTCTCTGACAAGGCTCAGTGACTTTATCTACACATGAAGAACATCACTTCTTGGACACAAACCAAATGAGGTCTATTCTACTCATGCATGGAATGCTATTCAGCTAAGTCAGCTACAGCAACTCTAGTACCAGGCATTCCCTGCTCAGCACAGCAAAATAGCATATGGCTTTAATTAACAGTATAAACCCTAAATACCAGGTAGCTGAAGCAGTTTCCATGAGTAATTCTTCACAAATCAGACTGGTAATGACATAACTAACGTTGGTCATCCACTATCATAGCAAAAGCAGTGAGCCTATATGGGTGCTATATTCCATGAAGACAGATGCTTATGTTAAATGTAGTTACTAATAATAATGTATGAAATATATGATATTAGATGATAATATTAATATCAGTAAATTGTCTTTGAAAACTAAACATAAATATCAAGTATAATGCATGATATTGGATATTTTCCTTGTTGGTGAGGCCCTTAGCTGACATGTTAATTTTAACTAACTAAAATACAAATAACGGATATGCTTGCCTATATATGTCACTATGGCCTCAGAATACTCATTAGAAATTATAGTGTTTTCTAGAATTACAAGGCAGTTCTTTTTCCTAATAGATCTTTTTATAGTTTATTTTGTTTTTAATTATGCATATCTCTATGTTGTCTGTGTATTTGTAGGTGATGAGGCTATAGGTGTGAGATATACTTGGAGTTGGAGTTACAGGAGCTTTTGAGTCACCTGATGTGGTCATTCAGAATTTGCTTTTAACAGCTAAGTCATCCATCGAGCCCCCTTGATATTTTTATATTAAAAAATGTTCACAGAGGACATTGCTTAAAACTGGGCTTGACATCTGAAAGACTTGTGTAAGTGGAAAAGAGGTAGTTTAACAAGGCTGAGGGTGAAAATAGGCAATGTCTAAACTCTGTGGTGAGGTGTGGTGATGCCTGAGATCTCATTTTCACCTTGTAGAGATTTCTCTTATTTGGAAACTCCAACTCATACTATGTACAGAGAATACTGAAGTTCAAGAAAACTGATATGAACAAATGGGTATAGTAAAGAAAAGATGGCTCCTCTTTTAATACTTTGGGCCTATAAACTCAAACTGAAAAATAAATAATACTAATCCATTTTATCATGCCATAGAACCCCATCTAATTATATACAGTAAAATCAATCTATTTGCTTTTTACTTTTGTAACTAATTCATGTTAGGTAACTCTGTCTGGCTTGGTATTCTCTACATATCCCTTAAACTCACAGATATTCTCCTGCTTCAATCTCCAGACGTATATATCAACAAATTTTAATCTACTCTAGCTCAATTAAAAAACTCTATGCATTTATGAATATGTATATATGTATATACATATATATGGTTTATATATATACATACATATATATATATATGCAACAATAATTAATGAAAAAGAATCCATATAATTTAAAGAGCTCTAGGGGATATATGGAAGGGTTTTTAGGAAGGAAATGAAAGCAGATAATTATGTAATTATTATCTCAAAAACTAATTATTTTAAAAATACTATTTCCATGATCACAGAACACTGAGATGACTTTCTATCAGTGAGTAAAATAGAATACCACTGGGGGAAATAAGGAAATCCAAGTTATCCCCCATTAAGTCAATAATCATCTCTTGTCCACTACATGTATATGCTTCCCTAAAGTCCCATCTTACTTGACAAAAGGTCAATGTGATGTTTATTATTTATCGCTGAGAAAACCACAGTCACAAAAGCAGCACCTCATGAACTACTAATCATACCAACTTTAGAGCCTCTTAAGAAAGGAAAGTAGCATGCTATGGAATTATACTCTCTGAGATATACTCATTAACTACCATCTCCTTAGAAACAGTAACAGTTTAAGCCACCAGATTGTCACATGACCTCTGCATGCCAATAAGTCTTTCCATATTGAATTTCAGTCTCTTACTGTTTCATCCTCCCACATTTGTTTTTCTTAAATGATTGTGGTGGCCATTCAAGCTATAAATCAGATTAGGGTAAAATCATTTCTGAAACTGCTTGTTGTTCTCTTATGCTAAATTTTTTAAAAGGCAGAGTTTTATAAATCAGTGTATTTCATACACTATTCATCTGTCCTGAAACTTTCAGGCAAAATCTAATGTTTTATGTACACACACACACACACACACCACACACACTCACACACAGGTTTATGTGTCACTATCTTTTAAGAACTTCTAAAAGAACATCAGAGATACTCTTCCTGGATACCTACTTGCCATTTTTGTCTAATAACCAAGCAAGATGTCTTCACTCCTTTTCCCTTCCTCCAATTTTCATATGCTAGTCTCATTCACAGCCTAATAGCAGACCACCTACAGTGGACTGTCTTTCTCCTCTTCCTACATTCTCTGTGGATTCCACTAACCCTTGTAGCAAACTTAGCTCTCCTTTCTCCTGTAGACCCTTTCAGCACCTCACCCATTCCACACTTCTAGATAATCCCTGTTTCATGTCAGTTTCTAATATCTAGAAACATGTTCTACCCAACACCTCTAGTTGCCACACTTGAATGAAACTCAAAAGGATTCTGTACTAGGCAACATATAACCACCACACTCTCCTAATATCCAGCAACCAAGAAATGGGAAAATACATCCAACAAAGAAACCTAGAATTAAACTCACCCCAATCCCAGACACATATACAACAGCAAAAAGTAAAATCTATAACAGCTAGGACAATAGTTCTCTTTTAGTATCTAACAACCATATCACAGCAGGCCCTGAAATATCATATAACTGAAGAAGAAGGCAAGAACTACAAAATAGTTATTATGAATAGGTTCAAGAACTAAATAAACCCATAATGAAGTCTAGGAAAACACAACCATTGGAAAACGCAAAGAAAACTGTTCAATACGTGTAAGGTTAAATAGAAACTAAAAAAAGACTCAAAACTGAGGTAAACTAGAAATTCTAATAGGAACCTCAGAGGCAAGTCTCACCAACACAATATAAGAGATGATTAAAAAATTCTTGTTGATTGAAGATAAAATATAAGAAAGAGATATCGTAAAGAAATATTAAGTCTAAAATAGCCATACACACAACATATAGGACATCTGGGACACTATGTAAAGATCAAATATATGAAGAATAGGGATAGAGAAAAGGAGAAGAAACCCATGTCAAAGGAAAAGAAAACAGTTTCAACAAAAATCATAGAGGACACTTTTTCTAACCTAAAGAAGCAGTTGCCTATGAAGGCACAAGAAACATAAAAACAAAAAATAGACCAGACCAGAAAAGAAACTAGCAATGACAAATAATAGTCAAGACACTAAACATACAAAACAAAAAAAGAACATTAAGGTTGCAATGGAAGAAGACCAATTAACATAAAGACAGAATTATTAGAATAACACCTGGGTTCTTAATAACAGATGAGCCTGGGCAGATAATTTACAAACTCTAAAACATCACAGATGTCACCCCAGACTGTTATCCCAAACTATACTTTCAATTAAAATATATGGAGAAAGACATTCCATGAAAAAAAAAACTATTAAAAAATATCTATGTACAAATCCATCTCTAAAGAAGATGCTAGAGAGAAAACTTCATCTGGAAGAGGATAATCGCATCCAGAAAAGCACACAGAATTAATAATCTCAGATTGGCAAATAGCAAGGGGAAAAGACATCATAACAACAAAATAAAAAGAATCAAAAAACACTGGTCATTGAAATGTCTCAATATCAATGGTATCAATTCCCCCAGGCTACAGAACAACGGATTTAAACAAAATATCCAACCTTCTGCTGCATTCAAGAAAATACACTTTAACGTCTTGGATAAACATTACCTCCAAATAAAAGAGGGAAAAGGATACGCCAAGAAAAAGGGCCCAAGAAGCTAGCAGATATATCCATTTTAATAACTGTCAAAATTTAACAGCAAAACAAATCAGAAGAGATAGAGAAAGATACAACATCCTCATTAAAGGAAAATCCACCAGGGGAACGTTGTAATTAATAAATCTATACATCAAATACAATGATGCCCAATTTCTTAAAAGAAATTCTATCTCACATTGACCCTCACACAATGACAGTGGGAGACTTCAACATCCCCCTTTCTCCAAGAAAAAAAATAACATAAAAGTCATACTGGAGTTACTTGATACTATAAACCAACTGAACCAAACAGATAACTCCAGAACTCTTCACCAAAACACAAAAAATATACTTTCTTCTCAGCACCTTATGAATTTTCTCCAAAATTAACCACATATGTGGTTACGAGGCAAGACTCATCAGACACAAGAAAATTGAAACAACATCCTGCATGCTATCTGGCCACCATGGATTAAACCTGAATATCAAAACAACAGTAAGCTTACAAACTCAGGGAAACCAAAAAGCCCACTCTGTATAAAAATGTGTCAGGACATAAATTTCAAAATATTTTAACGTTTTTAGAAAACAAAACCACAGCATTCTCCAAACTGAAAATAATTGAGTCAAGTTCATAGTAGTAAATGCCTACATTAAAAGAATGAATGAATGAATGACAGAAAGAAAGAGAAAAAAAAAAAACCCTGGAGAAGAGGTCTCCTTTTAGAATCATAAAAGCACACTTGAAACCTTAAAACAGAAAGAAAAAAATGAATCCCTACAGAGTAAGTGGGAAGAAGTACTCAAACTCAGGACTGAAATAATTAATAAAATAGAAATAAAAATCTACAAAAAAAATCCACAAAACAAAGTTGGTTCTTTGAAAAAATAAGTGAGATTGACAAACTCTTAGTCAAATTAACTAAAGGATTGAGGAAGAAGATCCAAATATTTAAAATTAGAGAAGAAAATGGAGACAAAAAATAGATATCAGGGAAATCATGAGAATCATATGATATACATTCAAAACCTATACTCCACCAAATTAGAAAATATAAAAGTGGATAATTTTCTTGATATATACCACCTACCAAATGATCAAATGAACATTTTAAACAGAGTTGTAATTAGTAGTGAAATAGCAGCAGTAATAAAAATCTCCAAACCTAAAAATAAATAAATAGATAGATAGATAGATAGATAGATAGATAGATAGATAGATGATAGATAGATGATAGATAGATAGATAGATGATGGATAGATGATAGATGATAGATAGATAATAGATAGATAGATAGATAGATAGATAGGTAGATAGATAGATAGATGATAGATAAAATAAAATAAAATGAAAATAAGCCAAGAGCCAGGTTTTAGTGCAGTTAGTACAGAATCCTACCAGTCTTTTAGAAAGAGGTTCATTCAGAGAAGATGCACCTAACCCTCAAGAGACTGGAGGCCCCAGGAAGTTTAGAAGTCTGGTGGGGTGGAGGGTGGGGGGGTTGGTGACATCCTTGTGGAGACTGGGGTGGAGAAGAGGTATGGGATAAGATCAGTCAAAGGATAGACTGGGAGGGGGGACAAAATCTGAAGTGTAAAAAAAAGATTAAATAAAATTTAAAAAAAGAAATAGAATGAACATTACTGAATTCTTTTCCTGTAGTCATAGTTACCCCATACCTAAACCACACAACATTTCACCAAATAAAGAACAATACAAACTAATTTCCCAATGAGCATAGATGCAAAATTTATCAATAAAGCACTTGTAAAGCCAATACAAGAATGAGCAGTAAAAATGGTGACTTATAGGGATGAGGACTGTGAGAGAAGGAATACATGAAGGGACAGCTAAAGCTAAGAGCCATTTGAGGGGTTGTGTGGAAAACTGATTCAGTAAAATCTCCTTAACATATAGAAAAATATGAAGTTGATTGAAATGGAATTGCCAAATAACAGAGAAAACTAAGCTTCAACCTGAACCGTCTTTTCACCAAATGAAACCAAATGAATCAAACGAATGGGTTATATCTAATTAAGTTCTTGCACAAATAGGGTCCCATAGAATTCCCAAACAACCCAGGCTATTGCTAAAGCTCTTGGGGTGGCTCTCCAGAAAGTAATGGTTTGGCTCATTTGCTAAATAAAACACCTAAACAACTGATTGAAATGAAGACATTGAACTGGTTCCTACCTAGACCCTTCACCCCTATGCTAGTGTTCATGTTACTTAAATGTACTCTATGATCTACCAAAGGAGAAAGGTAGACACAAAACCTTCTACAAACCTATGATTTATAATGATAACCTGCCTGCAAGACGAACTAATTGCACAAAATATCTGATTTGAATTAAAGCTCACTCCATGAGATAAAGCCCATCCCTGACACTGCTCAGTTGACTAATGACCTGAGACTAGATAGGCAAAGATCTAGGTAAAAATAATAATATAATAATAATAATAATAATAATAATAATAAAAAAGTTTGCTTTAAAAAAAACCTAGGAATTATAACAATATATTTTTATAAACATTTTTCGCAAAAAATTAAAACAAAAAACCACAAGGCAGACGTGTGTGAGTGTGTGTGTTCAATCATTTTCATTTGATAAAAATAAAGTATATTATGATTTGAACCAAACCTAAAACATTATTTATGGAAAATGCACAACTAGAAACTGTCTAATAAATATAATTTACTATTTCCAAAAATTTGATTACATGTAAGTGTGAAAACATGGAAATTAATAAAGAATTTTAGTATTACAACATTTTTGTGTTTAATTTAATTTGAAAGTAAGCCAGGATGACAATGATATGATTCTCAGTTTATATTTTTTCTTGTATTTAAGTAAAATATTTTTAGAATAGAAGATCATTATAAAAGACATTCTTATATTATCATTGATAATGCTAAAAATCCAGTATACATCAAGAAAAATTTAGAAATGTAGAGCCTAAAATAACTTTCATACTCTTGACTTGTACTGTCTATCCATATGATAACTCAAACAAGAATAATGTAACAGGTATTTTTTTTAATCTTAGTCCTGAGTCAGTGAATGGGATATTAGAAGTCCATAGACATTTATCACAATAACTGATAGAAGAAGTAAGCAAAATATTAGAAGTGAAGGATGAAGATTAGGAGACAAAGGAGATCATACTTCAGTTGTTGTTATTTTTTCCAGGTCATATTTTTATATCTTTGGATTCCATGCTGAAGGAAAAATGTTAGAGAGGGGAAAAGTTATTTTTTTGCAAAGATAGTCACTGACTTCTTGATTCTTAAAGATTGTGAATGATTCAAGGAGTTTTCCTTGGTGATTTCAATCCCAGCAACTTTGATTTTAACATCTGACTTCTGAGTCTGATCTCAACGTAAAATGTAATGAAAAGAAATTTATGTGGGGTGTACTGAGCAGAATGAGATGACCTTCAGATAGTCTGAGACCTGACACCGAATGTTTCAGATGTTTGTTTTGTGTTTGGTCATGTCCTCCTCCTTTTACAAACCAGTTTCATGCTACTGTGAGGATTAAGTAGGTTCCAAGTATTTATGTGTGCAGCCTCTGGCATATTATTTAAAACTTACTAAAGTATAGAATCGAAAGCTATTTATACTTCAGTAGAATCTCTTTAAGTAAGTAGGTTGATGTCTGCCTGGAGCGTTGGGAATCCAAACTTTTCTGCAATTCTCTCTTTCAGATCTAAGTATCTGGATTATCATATGGTTCTTATTTCATGACCTATGATGCTTACAGCATCACAAGTCACACAGGACTTTACTTAATCCCTTGTGTGTAATATTTCTAGCATTTCCTTTTGTAAAGGCTCTGGAGTTCATTCTCTGGGACCCTGTATGGAGTGAAAAGAGGAGAATTATTTTATAGTATCAAATGTAACCTGTTTAAATTGTGATTAGGAAATCTGGTTTTCAGGAAATATAAACTAAAATACATCATACATAATTATATATAGTTATACAACCAAGCCTTAATATCATTAAAATCACCACTCAGCAATATTTTATCACATTATTCTAGATGTTGGTGTTAAATTCTGTCATCCAAGGTGCTATTTGGGACATTTTAAAGATACTTTTTTTCTAGTTACATAACACATCAGCAGTCTTCTCATGGAAGGTTGGGATGCCCTTGCTGCTTGTTGAGATAAATCCTGATTGGTAATTGGAGAGAAATTCTATATAGTTGCATTAATAGCTCACATTACATGTGTCATGAGTGCAACCCTAAATATTACACCTAAGAAATTCATTTGGTGCAAATCTGATGCCATTTATCTCAAGTAACACATAGTTATCAAGATAGATGACTGTCCTTCACTCAGATAATTTAAGAATATTTGAGGTACTATTCTACTTATTAATATTTTAAGTTCCTAAAATATTGTTATAGGAAAGAAATTAAAAAGTCTGAACTATGACCATATAAGTACTGAATCACAAGTAAGTCTTACAAGCACTTTTGAGCCTCAATTGTATGGATTTTTCAATAGAAGAAATGATTCACAGATATATTAAAATAAAATAAAACTATTCATTTTAGAATGCATAATTTTTTTACAAGTTATTAAGTATGTTATTCCCCATTTTAGATGGTGGCCCAGTAGAGCTTAAAGTTTGCTAAGTAAATCAACCAGACAAGATTCCAGTATGGACTGGAGGTAGGGCTGACCCACCCTGTTCATCTGAGGTCTTACTGGCAATTGATGGCTTAAGGGGAAGGACAGCCAATTCTCTTCAGGAATGTTGCCCCTGAGAAGCTTCCCATGTTCCCTTACATTGTTCCACACCTATGTACATACAGGCAACACTAAGTGAATGCAGATACTAATGTAGACCACCTCTGTACATGTAGTTTCTCAGAAATCAAATGCAGTCTTTTTCATCACCTAAAAGCACATTCATTTTATTTCCTCCCATCATCCCATATCAGAATACATGAACTCCTACTGGATTGTTTGTGGTATCATGTTTTGTTCTATTGGGACCTTCGGAAAACTCCTCTGCTGAAACCTGGAGTGCATGTCTAAAATATATCCCATTCATTTATCAAATACAACACTGTCTCAAATCCCTTCTTTGCTTTCCCTTTGCTCAAACAGATCAGTGCATCTGTTCCTGTTTTCTTAGCAACTATTTTTTTCCACATTCTTCTGTAATTTTTACTGTCTGAATTTCTAGGAGTAAGAGGATCATTTCGTCGATTTCTCTATTCTCAGCAGAGACTACTGACTCATTTTAGAGTAGCTAAGCATGTCATCATTTAGTTGACTTAATAAAAAAATCCATACCAAATCATAAAAATGGAATGTTTTCATCTTAAAATTAAAAAGAAAGTGAACAAAACAACAGTGATAAATCTGTGTAGGAATAAAACTGGTATTAGGTTTGATCTATTCTGTATTCTGTATAGTGACCTATATTTAGTTCTATGCTGCTTTCGAGAGGGATATTTAAATTTTTTCTACTCACCCTACTTCAGTGTGCTGATCTGTATAGGGTTATTTCTGTGGTAATTGGGACTTTCAGCAACTGTAATAATTTAAGTTTCAGTCATTTACAGGCTGCTCAGACTACTGATTCACAATAGGAGCAGCCCCTGACAATGGAGTGCAATGACAGAATTGAATTGGGCCTTTCAATTCTGATTTGACTTGATTGCCCAGGGTAGAGAGAGAAAGGTAATTATAGGACCTAGAGAAGTATATCATGACAATGGCACTTAATAACTTGCTCTAAGATATGATTTTTCCATGATATCTACATGAAAAATAGAGATTTAAAACCCTCAAGAGTAAAATTATCTTAGACAAATACAATATTTTCTCTGTTTGTTTGTTAAAGCACTTGAGGCATTTATTATGCAATTCTTGGTAGTTTTATCCTAATCCTAACTTATTCATGCTACAATTTACTTCATTTTCACTTATCATTTGCATGTAGTAGTATATTTGCTTCTTGAGTAAATTTAATCAGTATAAATGCAAGCATCTATGCTTCCATTCTTAACTGCTTTATATTACCAATAAAAGAACAAGTTACCAATGCTTCAAAAATGTTTTTTTCTAATACATAAAAATGACTTAAACAATTGTAATAGCTATCCAGTATTGTTAAACATAACCTCAGACTTCATGTCTTTGTGATGTTCTTGTGTTTACAATAGCGCCATTCAGGATTCCATAAAGGAGGTTTGACAATTATGCTGTGGCTTCTCATATCAAATTCATATGAACAAGTTTTTCTGACTGTCCAAAATAACCCAATTTTTAATCTTATTTTTTCAGTGCTGAGGAATGTAGGACCCCACACTTGCTGGGCAAACCTCTGCCATATTAGACTTATTTTCAGCCCCTCTGATTGATTCAACAATGTATCAAGATAAATCTATCTAATAATATCAAACGTGAAATTCAGGACAAACAATTAAAAAAAGTTTATCAAGGTAATTTTTTTTGTGAAAAATGAAACATAATGAATATTAATTGTATAGAACACAACTAGTATAACTAGAGATTGTATTTAAAATTGGTATTGATATACTATTTAGAGTATAGTATGTGAACTTTCCCTGATTTTATTATAATTCTAAATATAAAAATATTTTTAATAATATTAGTTATTAATTTTGGATAAAATGGTTAGTTCTGCTCATCCACTATAGGGTGGATATTGGATTTATACTCATATTTTCCCATGACCCAAGGAATAGTCCCTAGCATCAGTTTGTTGAATGACACTTAACTTATCATTTTAGACTTATTTTATTTCTAATACCAACTACAAAAAAGTCAACATTAAAAATATAACAACTGTGACAAATATTTTTACTTACTTTGAGTTTGCAAAAGTTTTATGTGACCAAATATATAAAGTTGTGCTTTACACTGCATGAAGGTCAAAATATAAAAAGGAAATGATAGGCAACCATTAAACATTAAACAGTGAAAAGCTGAAAATGTGTATGAAATATTTTGCCAAATACTACGAAATTCATTTGAATCTGACATTACCTATCACATCTCCATGCAGCAGCTGCTGTGATTGAACCATTTATATTTAATATGATTATTAATATCATAGGATTCACGCCTACATTGCCTTTTCTTGGTAGCTTCTTTTTTATTTGTTCCTTATCCAACACCCTTTATGCTGATATTCCAGCTTTTAAACAAGAGTATTTGAAATAAATCCATACCCATATTTTCTAGTAGCTTATTTTTACATTTCCTTTTCAAAATTTATGTGGTTGCTTTAAAGTTACAATTTCCATTTTTAAATGTGCTTTGTTGAAATCATGTCATACAGCTTCTCACACCATATCAGGTCTTCATAACATCCCTTCCCACACCCGTTCTGCAACCCTGCCATTTTATATATCCTATAGAAACAAAATACTGTCAATAGAAATTGTTTTAAGAAACAGTTACTTTTAAAAGTAGAATAAAATGAGAAAAATGGTACCTTGACTGAATTTCTTGTGTCAGCTACTGGGAGTGTTCTAGGAGATCTCAGAGCCTTGACTTCTCGAAGTTCATTATTATCTATGGAAATTTTTCTTTTTCTTTTTTTTTTCTTTTCTTTAAACATTGAAACTTCCTACCAGTTTATTTTCTATGTAGACTTTTTGGTGGTATTAGTTTTGGTATTAGTATTGGTCTTAGTTTTATCTTTTTATATATTTCACTACACTGACTTCTTTATTTGAATGCTGCTGAAAAATCTGTTCTCTTCTTTTCTCAGTGCTTCAAGATAATCTATCTTCCTGTCTTTTTATATTAAATCTGGCTCCTTTCATATATTTCTTAATTATTGTGATTTGCTTAAGATGTCTGTCTCATTTTTCTTTGTTGCGGTAGTTACTTAGCAGGGTAGTCTCTGTCACTCATTAGTTTCTGGTATGATGTTGGTTGGTGCTTACTGAAATCCTTGGCCATCATAGATTATGCTTCCTTTGCATTACTATGTTTATGGAGTCTTTCATTTTAAGCAATGGTTTCAGTTTCAGCTACCACAGTCAGAAATGTGGCAGTATTTCAAGGTAGTACCTGTGAGGTAGTCAGTGTTTTCAATCATGACAAACCCCTGAGACAATCAGCCTGCAAATGGTTTACAGAAATGGTTTACTCTGGCTCAGAGTTTTGAGAGTTCCATGCCAAGTCTGGTGGGATTTGCTTTGAGCACTTCATTGAAAATGTCATGGTGGGACTTAAGGGTTGAACAAAGCTGCTCAAAATCTGAAAGTATTACTGCAGAAACACATAAACACACAGATAGAGCTAGGGAGAGAGAGAGAGAAAAATGCACTTTAGGGGCAAGTTGAAAGACGGGAGACAGAAAGAAAAAAAAAAAAGGAACTGAGTGTACTGAGTGTATTGGGTCAATAGTTGTTGATTGTATCTTAATGCTAAAACTGGTTCCTAAACATGTGGTTGCCCCTGATGAGCAGATGTTCATGTACTCACAAGATTACTCCCAAATTTAACTGTTCAATAAAATCTAGAATCTGTCATTAGGAGTAAGATGGGACTGGAGGTTCTAGATGTGGTTGTAAGGGGAGAGGTAGAGGAGAACTGTTAGAAAGGAGAAAGCTGCCGAGGACAGGAACCATGTGGCCAGGAGAAACAGAAAATAACAAGGGGTTTGTGATGGTTTGTATATGCTTAGTCCAGAGAGTGTGTCACTGTGGATGTGAGCTTTAGCCCCTCACTCTAGCTGCCTGGAAGCCAGTATTCTGCTAGCAGCCTTCAGATGGAGATGTAGAACTCTCAGCAACTCCTGCACCATGTCTGCCTGGATGCAGTCATGTTCCTCCCTTGATGTTAATGGACTGAACCTCTGAACCTGTAAGTCTCAATTAAAAGTTGCCCTTATAAGAGTTGCCATGGTTATGCTTTCTGTTCACAACAATAAAATGCTAACTCAGACAGTAGTTGGTACCAAAGACTGGTATTGCTGTGATATGCCTGACTATGTTTTTGTTTGGAAGAATGTAGAACTGGAATGCTTTAAGTGGGGCTTACTGGACTATTTTAGAAAGAATATGGAAGACCTTCTTGCTGTGAGTGATTTGAACTGTGCCTTCCTGGCCCAAGATGTTTCAATGGAGAATTTCAATATGTGGCATAGAGATAGTTTTTGTTGTATGTTGGTGAAGAATGTGACGACTTTTTGCTCTGGTCTGAAGAGTCTGCCTGAGGCTGAGGTGAAGAGACTCAGATTAATTGCATTGACAAAAGAAGTCTCAAAACAGTATAGTGTAAAATCTATTGTGTAGTTACTGAAGTTTACTCTTATGAAGAACATTTTAATGAAAAGGAGCAAGTTGTGAAACAAAAAATATAAATTATATGATTCTAGTATTAAAGGGGCACCAGGAAGTTAAATGGAGCTGAATCCTGTGTTCAAGGATATTTAATTGAATTAAGAAAGTAGTGACCTTGGGGCAAGATCTCATCAAGTTAAATTTACATCCAAGAATGGTAGTACAAACCTTTAATCCCAGGTGGCAAAGACAAGCAGATCAAGTTCAAGGCCAGCCTAGAACAAGTTCTAGGAGAAGAAAAACTTAAATCCAGATTTGGTGGACCACACCATTAATCCCAATGCTTAGGAGAGAGGCATGAAGATCTTTGAGTTCAAAGTCACTCTACAGAGAAAGTTTCAGTACAGCCAAGCTTAGGCAGTGAAGGAGTTGGAAAGCAGAAAGCTGGTGATAAATTAATAGAAAAAGTGCGCTATTTTCCAGCTTCAGCAAGAAAGAGAACTTGATAACTTTGGCCACATGGCTCTGACTTTAGAGTTCAGAATAAAAGGGACTACTGCTGGTTAGCTGAAGCTAAGAAATTAGTGGTAATTAAGAAGAGACCAGCATCTCTGAGGTGAAATCTTCTGGGACGTGTTTTCTGAGAGCACAAAGAAGCTGTGTTCAAGAGATAGCCAAGGTTGTACCTCCTGCAGCAGCTGTACTTGGTAATGTGTAAGAGTGACCCAGGTAGTACTGGTGAAGGCATGAAGGGATCATGAAGAACAGTTGTGGCTTGGCACTGTGAGAGGCCATGGAGGCCATTAGTGAAAGTGCAGCCTCAGATGCAGTTGATGGCCCAGGACTGAAGGGGTCATGCAAAGGAGTTGAGGCTTGGCACCATGAAGAGAGCCTATGAGAGGCTATTGGTGAAGCCTAGTTACAACAGAAGATTCCAGTATCTTGGAGATGCCAGTACCGTGGGATGATCACCAAGAACAGCAGCAGCAGTGGAGTAGATCAAGTATTACACAAGTATTACAAGTGGAATGAGCTTAAAGTATTACACAGGGCAGAGTTAGAGAAGTGACACCAGCCCATTGGAGGAGCTCAGACATTGACACAAGAAGCTATAACATTGAAGTTTCCTTGGAGACCCCAAGATGTTTGAGATGCCATAGCCACCATGGGCTATCTACTGAGGAAAGCTGCTAACAGAATGGAACCAGTCCTGGAGAAAGAAGTTTATCACAGTCAACAAAGATGAAAAAGGAGTTAGAGATCTGAAGACTGCTTTGGCATCAGACATAGAGATGCAGAGTTTGGAGTTTGCCCAGCTGGTTTCCTGTCTTACTTTGGGAATTACAGTTAAGTGATTGGATGAATTTTAGAAAATACTTTGAACTTTGGACTTTTAACATTGTTGACTGCTATAGACTGTGGGAACTTTTGAAGTTGGACTAAATATATTTTGTATTATGCTATGCTTAAATATGGCCCCCATAGACTCATATATTTGGAAAAGCCTATGAGGGCCAGTGAGTGGAATATGATGGTTTGTATATGTTTGCCCCAGGGAAGGGCACTATTAGAATGTGTGGTCTTGTTGGAGTAGGTGTGTCACTGTGGGTATGGGCATTAAGACCCTCACCCTAGCTGCCTGTAAGCCAGTATTCTGCTAGCAGCCTTCAGAAGAAGATGTAGAACTCTCAGCTCCTCCTGCACTATGTTTGCCTAGACACTGGCATGCTCCTGCCTTGATGATAATGAACTGAACCTCTGAACCTCTAAGTACCAATTAAATGTTGTCCTTATTAGAGTTGCCTTGGTCATGGTGTCTGTTCACAACAATACAATGCTAACTAAGACAGGGCTTTATAGCTGATGAATAAGTTATAATAGCCAGATCTTTCCAATCTAGGCATTTGGCCTATAAGTAAAATATCTGGATTGTATGTCTTTTGTACAGGCTTATTAGAACACTAATTCCAACAACAGATGGGTGACTAAGAAGAAGAAAGAGAATCATGATAAGGATTCGGGTAAGGATGAGGAACAAGAGGAGATTGGAGATTTTGCCTTGCCATTATCCACTCTAAAGAAAATGTCTGTATGACCTTAAGACTTCTCACTCAGCTTCACCTCAGTTCCAACACTTCTCAATATTGACTTTTCAGGGACAAACCCCTCAGCAGATAGACCTTTTGGTGAAACTGAATTGGCTTGCCCAAGATCTGCCTTTGCTTTGCTCCTGGAGATAGTCTTTGTGACTTTTTGCTGTACCCCCATGTTATTTTCCTCAGCAGTTCTCACTGTAATGATGGAGGGTGAGGAATGACAATTTTCTGAGGCTCTGAGAAGCTTCAATTTGAGGCAGACACTATATGACTGAATCCATGCTGCTACCTAATTTATATTAGTCTTGCTAATATAAATACAATATAATAGATCAGCATACTAGATATGTAATCCAAAGATTTGGGGATGCTGATTCTTGTACTTTAAGTCTAGGAAATAACCTAGAAATTCCTAAAATCATATTATTCTTATTCATAATGTCTCTTTTTCACTCTCTTTTATCTTTAAGTGCACCAATAGAAATACACAGGTAGATTATAGCTAGATCTGCCTATTTGTTTAATATTGATCATAAATCTATTATCTATCATCAGACAATTTGTATCTATCTATTTATCTCTTTATTTGTATATCATCTATATATCATTTATCTACCTATCAATCTAAGATGGTTACACAGATAGCCAACCATCATTAGAGAGGCTTTATCTAGCAACTGATGGGAGCCAATACAGAGAACTACTGCAAAACATTGGGCAGAGTCATGGAATCTCATGGAAAAGAGGGAGTAAGGATTGTAGAAGTCAGGGAGTCAAGGACATCATGAGAACACATCTTTAGAATAAAATAAGCTGTGTAAATAGGGGCTCACATAGACTAAAGCTGTAACTACAGACTCTGCATGGGTCTCAGCTAGGTCATCTCCATATATATTATGGTTGTATATTTTGGGTATAGCTTCTGTGGGAATTCTAACTGTAGAATGAAAGGTGACCCTGACTCTTTTTCCTGATCTTGGAATCATTTTCCTCCTACTTCATTGCATCATCCATCTTGATATGAGTATTTGTGCCAAAGTCTGTTTGTAACATGTTATGCCTTGTTCAGTTGATGTTTCTTGTGAGGCCCTCTCTTTTCTGACATTAAACGGAGGAGGAGTGCATCTGGTGGAGATGGCAGGTAAAGGGAAACTAGGAGATGAAGAAGGAGGGGAAACTGTGGTTGGATATAATGTATGAAAGAAGAATTACATATATATGTTATAAAATTATATATGTGTGAAATTCATGATTAATATTTAGTGAATCGGAAGAGCTATCTATAATTTATCTTTATATCATATATATAGTACATATGATATATTATATATACATCCATTTGTTTATTATAATTTTGTATCCATTATAATGTGATCTTTAGGAATAATTTTCATTTTATTGTCAGAATATTATTTACTTTCCAAAAGAAATAGGAAGTTTGACCAAGTGACTATGATTGAGTAAAAGTTATGTGTCCTCATGTCATTTGTTACCTGACTGAGTCATAATCTGTCCCATTCCTTGTTTCTGTGTAACTTCCAGTTTCCATTCTTAACACTATCACTGGGGTTTGTGTCTATGAGTTTATTACTCTTTTTCCTTATGTTTAATCTTATATTCTTTTATCATGTTGCATTGCTATCCATGATCTATCTCAAAACCATAAAATTGTACTCCTTGTACTTATTTTACTTTGGTTTACTTTTAATATAGAAATGAATAAAAAACAAATATTTTTTATTTGTAAATGTTGCTTGCCATTTAATAAAAATTAATTTTAACATGAATTTCTCATAAAACATGTTTCTTTGTCAGGACTATTTCTCCATCATAGGAACTCAGTTATTTCAACTTTATTTATTTATTTATTTGTTTATTTAGAATGGGTGTCTTATGTTCCAGGATGGGGTTGAATTCTCTAGCTAAGGATTACCTCACACTTCTAATAGCTTTTTGTCTTCATGTACGAGCTTTGGAATTATAGGTGTCCCCAACCACACTTGGTACTAGAGAAGTAGTCCAGTTCCTTCCTGTAAGTTAAGAACTCTACTATTTGAGCTGCTGCCAAAATATTATCTCATCTCCTTTATTGATATGCATGATAGAGTTACAGTCAACTTCTTCTACCATAAAGTATGTAAATACATGTAAGGTTATGACAAAATGATAGCATGCTCAGAATTTCACATTAGAACACAGTGATTATTTGTTCCCTAGAAATCAATATTTAGAATGATTGTACAATTCACAAGGGTCATGCAGATAATGAGTACAACAAAAACCTGAATTGATTTCACATGTTCTAAAGTGGAGTTTCATTCCCATTAGATGCAACATATTTGGTTTTGAGTACTTTCAGCTAATCATGATCTCTACAGTAAGTCTGAGTTTATTCCTCACTGTATAAGTCCTCAGCACAAACCCACTTTAACTCTTCACTTAGGATAAGTCTGAATCATTTGTATTTTGAAAAATAACTCAGAATAAATTGATACCATTAGCAAAAATGTTTAAAAATATTCCAAAACACAGCATGAAAGTAAGATAGAAAGGTGTAAGCACTCTTATTGGTAAAGTAAGTTGCAGAATAAATATCATCTTTATAATTTGTTAACAGTACTTAGGTTCCTGTGTTGTGTTAGTTCAGCATCTTGACATGTGTGCAAACCAAGCCTAAAGCAATACTGTAGACAGCATAGAGTAGCACTGAATTTAAGGGGAGCTTACAAGGGTCAGGAAACTTCCGTTCTTGTCTTCAAATTTCACCAGCAGCATCACTTAGGTCAATCAATTCTGAGCTCTGTTTTCTTTTTCTGTGAGATAAAAGATTTAGTCCAAATATCTTTAAGTCTAAAAATCTATATCTATGATTTTAAGTGTGTTAGGGCAGACAGTGTGGGATTCTGAATGCCAGCATAAGGATAACAGACTTGATCCTCTAGTAAATGGGAAGTATTCAGTGATGCCAGTCTTGGCAATAGTTATCTGAAAGACTGAACGTAGGGGTTAGCATGGGAAAACAGTTAGATGCTGGGTTGCCACTGCAATGGATAGAAAATGCCTGTACTAGAGACTAACACATAGCAACAGAAGGGACAGATCTAGAGCCCAATGTCTGACTCTATTCTATAATTACACTAGAGCTAATTCAGGAAGATACATACCATGCTGTAATTTGGAAGAAGTCTTGGAAATGTCTTAGGAATTTGAAGTTATGCTTCAGTATACATATATTTCATGTTCATCCATGTTTTTGGAACTTCCATAACAGGTTTACTCATTTGACTCTTCAATAATGAGAAACAGAGAATTGTAGGTTTTTAGAGTTGCATGGCTCCAGAAGTATCCACCCCAAGAAATGTCTTAGGCATTTATTTTTAGCGAGAAGGTTGACCATACAAATTCAAAATTGTTCATGATTATCCTGACAATCTGTGGATAAATTGATTTTTATGGCAGAAAGTATTGTCATTGCACATAGAGTTAAGGATTCATTCAAATGTCTGTGAGCCAGGGAGATTATTCTAGAGGTGTGGTCATTATCATGTCTTTTCAAGAGATTAAGGCTAGAGAGTACCTTCTCAGTGATTTCAAATAAAAAAGAATTCCTAATAATGGTGAGAACTTGGCAGAGGAAACATATGGCACAAAGAATGTTCCTGAAGCTGATAAAGTATAAGAACAACAAATACAATTTTCTGTGGAGCCTACAGCAAGGAGCCTGCAGTCAAGCCCAGGGGAAATATTTGAGACATCAAAAGTTATGAATTATAAGATTATGTATTCTTGTTGATTGAATACCAGAAATTTTTGATGATTTTTATACCATCAATATGAAGCAAGAACAATATTTATGAAAATAACCTAAATTACTAATGACCATTGTGATACTACTGAATTTTTCTATATGCATGTTAATATAAGCTTATATGTTAGCATAAATATATAAAAAACTATATATATATATATATATATAAAAACATTTGTCTTATACAGGAAAATAGCAAAGTTTTATGAATAGCTGTAATGATATTTTATAATCTTGATCAATTATTATTAATGTATATATGAAAGATTATTATTTTATTCTGAGCCATGGGTACTATGATTTAACAATCACTGAAAATATGTTTAATCTATTTATATGGATGAAAGATAAGAAAAAAATGAAGTGTAATACTAACCTAGTTAATTATATATAGATCATTTCTACATAATAAGAATTAGAAATTCTTATTTAGTAAACTCATTTACAATTGAACATAGCTACAGAGACAAAGATGTGTAAAGTATTTGCTTTGTTTAGTACAGTCTAAGTTCTGAATATAAAATGGACATTAAAATTTAGGGAAAGCGTATACTCTATAAAGCTATCCTGTGACATCCACATGTGCACCATGGCAAACACATGATTCTCCAACACACACACATACACATGCAATAGTAATAATACATTGAAATTATTTTAGCTATTAATTTATACTCAAAATTAGTATTATATCACATATCACAATTATAATATTCTCATGTACTGTTTTTCATATTTATTAAATAAATACAAATAATTCTAAGTAAGTTTAGCAAAATTTCTATATATTTACAAGGTCTAGAATTTAAATCTACTAACCTATTTAAAAACTCTACCATATATAGAGCAGATTGAGAGAATTTGTTCAGTAAAACCTATTTATGTGTTCTTTGTGCCCTCACTACAGCTCTAATTAAACCCTAGAGGTAAAATAATAAACTGTGTCTGATTAATTTAACCAGCAGCTATGGCTGCAGTCATCCTTCCTGACCCCTAATTTAACATATTGACCCTTTCTATAAGTAAAACCAGAGGAAGCTAGAATTAGACAGTCTTTATTACTTCACTTTTTTCTTTCTTTCTTTTTTTTTATTTTAATATGTCTTACTTGAAGCATTATAGAGGCCAGAACACTGGATTCAGATAACTTATATTGGTAATATCAGTGGATGAGGTCAAGTTAGAAAGATACAATTATTTCATGGAAACGAACTATAAGAAATCAAAAGTATGACAATCTTAGTAAGGAATGAGTTTTACTTACTATTTTCTCAGGCTCTTTTCTCTACCTACAATTCCTTATTCATAAAAATACAAATATACACAAGAAAGTCATATGCCTGCATTCAAACATGGACCTTACAAGGTACTACATGGCCATGTGCTTTGTTTTTAAGAACATAATGCTAAAAAGAATCCATTCTCCTAGTGATTATCATCCAGACTAGACTGTTACTGATTTCAGCTTCTTTCTTTTTTTTCTGTAAGGATTTTATTTTATTTTAGTAAGATGTTTATCTCTGCATTGGTGGTGTGTGCGTGCATGCATGTGTGTGTGTGTGTGTGTGTGTGTGTGTGTGTGTTTGTATGTATGTGTGTGTGTAGGCACACATGTGTGTACCTTGTGCATGCAGTATTCATGGCAGCCACAAAACGCACTGGATTTCCTGGAACTGGTATCATCTACAGTTGGTTGTGAGTCACTATGTTGATTCTGGGAACTGAATCATGGTCCCTTCCAAACTTTTAACCACTAAAGTGTCACTCCAGTCTCAGATATATTTTTCGGCACCTGGAATTTAACCCACAGAATAAGAACGTAGAGAAATTTAAGTTTGTAGTACAAGGCACCTAAATTTAAATTAATTGATCCATGTATCATTAAAAACATAGTTTACATTTGAACAGAATTATTATATTGCACAAAACATTCTTTCATATCCATGTCTTTACATTTACACAATACTTCAGTGTATATGTACTTAAGTGCATATGAAAGTATGCAGTTATCTGGGTGTTGACAGTACACAAAACTAAATGAAGTTCATGAAGATTTCCTTTTTTCAAATGAGGCACATTATCATTCATTCATTAAACTACAGAATGTGATCATATCAATTTCTAATTTCTCTCAAATCCTTCAACACAATAGAACTTTCTAGTGTATTATTCTAATATTCCAATAATATTTGTTTGTATCATTTCTTGTCAACCAAGAGCTTCTTTTTTTTTTTCCCCCAAGAGAAATTTGGGTATATTTGGAGACAATTATTTCTTTCTTGTTCCAAATGCAAGGTTGGGGACTGCACTGTCATTGAGAGATCAAAATCACAATGATGCTACAAATTCTAAAACCTGTAACAACAGAGTCCTACTAAGATGTGGTTCTTGGGAGTTTGACAACCCTCACTCCATTTACATTGCAGTAAATCAATCAAGAACTATTTTTTTTAACTTTACCAAATAAAACACTAAAAAAGTGTTTTCAAATAAAGTTATTTTACCATCCTCAGTGCCTTGCTAAACACAAAATCAAACAGAGAGGCTTATATAATATATCTAATACAGTCATGTCAGGTTTGGCAGTTGTATTGCTTACTAAACTTAAAAATAATTCAATCTCTTGCATATGCAAATAGCTAGTTTTATTTTGTTTTTCCAAGCAGAAACTATCATATAGGGGAGCTACTTAGGCTTTTATTCTATTTCACCATTTTCATGAGGAGACAGAAAGTTCAAGAGAGGACTGGAGAGATGGCTCAGAGGTAAAGAACACTGACTTCCAGAGGTCCTGAGTTCAATTCCCACCAACTACATGATGGTTCAGAACCGTCTGGAATAGAGTCTGATGACCTCTCTGTCTGAGGACAACTATAGTGTTACTCATGTACATTAAATAAATAAATATTTTTAAAAGTTCAAGAGAGTCTTACCACATGCCTTCACTGAGCAGTCACTGAGGAACTCAAATAATTGGACAATTTTTTCTTTTAATTTTCCCGTTGGGTATAGTATTTCTTATATATAAATAAAATTTGGTCATACAACACCATAATAAAGTTGATATTAGTCCTTTGTTATAATGTATTTTAACATGTAATGTAACTCACTGAAACTCTTAATTAAAAGAAATACCAGGGAGTTCATTCCTTAAAGTTGGGTTCATTAGCCTGTAAAGCAGTCTTTGGCCTTCTCTTGTTTGTCTTTGTAATGTGTCATTGTTGTTTTCCTGATCTGCATTACCATCTGAAAGCATTTCATGGCATTTTTCATGTGTGTAACATAATACAGTTTGAAGGAGACTGAAATATTATATGCTTCCACACTCAGGGAAATGAGAGGTGGGATTCAGAGCTGTGTCTCTTGTCTAGGTCATTTGGTCGTAGGTGTTAATTTGTCAAGGTATTTCTCAATTACTTCTCAGAGCCTAAGCATTGTTCTCTCTTATTGGATAAGTATTTACGAAAAGACTTAAAGAAAATACATCCCTGGCAAGTGTTTACTCCCTTTTCATGTTTGATCTTTTCACTACAATCTCCTCAGAAAAGCTGGAATCTATTTTCAATGACGACATATGAATGCGGCGCACGTTCTGCGGCCTAACAGATGCCATCTGTAAAAGCATTTACTTTAAATTAGTGGGATAAGTAATCAAAAGGGCTTTGTACTTAATGCAAAACTTTTGGTGACTATTAAATGCTCATTAGAGGGTGTTTTTGCTGTATGACTGTCAAAATCAGCAGGACGTTTATGCTACGTTTCCTGAGTGGGTCAAGATTGAATGTGATTTTACAGCCTAAATAACATAAATGGATGCAGGTTATTTCAGCATCTCCAGATGTTTTTTAAACTCGTTACCCCTAAACACAAAACTTAGTGCCATGTCAAATTCTGCAATGCCATTTTAGTGACGATTAAAAAAAAAAAATAGGTATTTGTTATCTTTAGATACACATAGACCGTACCTACTTGCCCTCAATATTTGAAAATGAAGGAATAGATGCCATCAACAATGCTAAGTGTATTGTAGCCAATATTTTATGGAAATACATGGCCCAGGAACCAGTAATATTAAATCAGCTTAACTATGCACTTATTACAATAGCTAATTATTTAGAAATTTTAATTATTGTATGATGGCTTATTTACTAAATTGTGTATATATTACAATTTGATTGAATCTCTGGAAATATGTCCTTATTACCACTTTGTTTTTAATTAAACATTCAATTGCAGTCTTGTTTAATCTGGAAAGATGCATCTATTAGTCTCACATTGTTATTTTTGTGGCATCATTCACAGGAACAATACCGCAAGATAAAAAGATACTAAAAAAAAAACCTATTGTTTAACTTAAATAATCATCTTTGTACTTAGTCAATTGTGTCTAATATCTTGTAGTGAATGTCAATAAATGGTCTTCATCAAAAAGATTGGTTTGAAGCTCCTTCCTGCAATTGTAGAAGTGTCGAGAGAAACCTTTATGGTTAGAGGAAAAGCTCAACTGCTGGCAAGTAGCAATGAAGTTAAAGCAATTACACGTTGGTGCCAAAAACAGGCAAAAAGCAATGTTAACCTGAAGTGGAAACAACAGTTTTGAATAATCCTGTAATATTCCAAACATTTTCTTTCCATATTCTTAAATTGAGAGATGTATATATTGGCAGAGTAAATTGTTTCCCTCTTTTCTTTGAAAATTGTTACTATGCACTATAATTATATTACCTCCTACATGGTGAAGAATGAGACCTACTTCTTTTGATTTTATAAAATTGAAATTGTCTGTCACTTGGTCTCTGTGGGCTCAAATACACAATAGTCTCAGGAGAAGTGGGGTGGCTTGGCTCACTGTGTTCTTCTACAGTAGCCACTTTCCTTCAGTCCAACCCAAGCAAACTTTTTGGTGTCCTGAGTCTAAGAGGACTTTGTTTCAGAAGCAAACACATTCAGTGTCTTCTTTGAAATGAGCCCATTTAAGAGAAGCTTTCGAGATAACAGGACATTTTGTAGTAGGTACTAGAAACTGCAGGCTCAAGGCTCTACATCTGCAGTGACTTCTTAGATAACCCAATATAAGCAATATAGAGCACTGAGATGAAATATTTTCCTTTTAGTCATTATCACAGGCTGAAAAATGAACAAAGTAGCATCGAATCAATTATTTTAACTATTAAATACTTACAAAAATTTCAAATGTCTCTTCAATTAAATTTCATTTTTATAAAATACTTTAAAAATTGTAGTCTCCATTTTGAGCCCCTGATATCTCTTGGGAAATATTTTAGTGCAGTGATGAAATAAACTAATAATTCTGGGTTAGTGAATGAGAAGAGGGCACAAACAAAATTATAGAGCTACGAAAGCAGAGACTGAGCACTCCAGGAAGATGGCAGTTAGGACAGTTCCTTGAAGGGTGACCAGGGACAGACCTGAAGGATGGGAGATGAAGAATGACTTTTTCCAAAAGGCTCACTGGGAACTTCGAGTGAAGATGTGAAGTCATTAAGTTCTGCTTTTGTAGGGACCCATTCTCACATTTTTGTTTTATCAGCATGTTTTGTAACAAAAAATTAAAAATAAATGTACCGATATGATTGATTAAAATTATATTAATCTCTAAGGCAATTAGGCCAAAAAACTTACTATTTCCTTACATAGTGGGACCTGCAGTAGATTATCTCTATAATGGTTTCTTGGTAGATTTATATGAGAGTGAAGAAACCAGATTAATGAAAGGTAAATGGAATGAGAAAAGAGGAAAAAGAGAGAATTCACAAATATTTTTGTCTTTGATCCTGATATTATTAATATCAGTACCGTATTAAATAAACTCATAAGGAAAAAATATTTTTAAACTTAAGTATCTTAAGTAATAAAACTGTAATGAAAGTATAGCTATTTTTAGGACTCATTACTCAAGGATTACTGTCAAGGACCAGCCTCAGCTTGGAGACAGGTTCTGAAGAAGAGGTGTCTGGGAGAAGCAAAACAAAGTCAAATTGTGAGTCCAAGCTAGCAGCCCATGCTCTGCTTGACACAGCTTTCCAAACTGTTTTCTCCCTGTTATGCTTTCTCTGGAGATCTCCAGATAGCTCTCGCTCTATTTTTTGCTTGAGACATTTCTTCAAGCAGTTCTTTCTTGCTATTCTAAAAAATTCTCTGGATGCATCATATCTTGCAGATCACAAGCCTAGTCTTTTATTTGGCACAAGAATCCTGTTATTTACTCCAGGTTTCCTTTTGATTATCCTATGAACCAGCATTTAGTGACTACAGCCCCTTAATTCCTAGGAGAGAGCAAGCATACATTTTCATTTAACAGAACAAAAGATTTCAGAGATCTTCCTGCCTCTGTTAAGCACAGAGGATAAACTAGCTGGGCGTGGCTTCCCTAAATTACCATTGCTCTGTCTCAGGTCTGCCCTAAATTCAGGAATTTGTCTGTCTTTGTATGCATAAACAAAAAAATTTAGTTGGGTGGGATCTCCTGCCATCACCACTGCCTAAATCTCTTTATCTCCTTCCTTAGTATCTTTCTAACAAGTTAGCTCACAGCACAACTTCTTTTGTTCCTTTAGATTAAGAAAGCCCCTCATATAATTTATATTGCATCCCTGTTTTTTGAGAAATTATATATTTTTGAACCCATATTTTCCAGTCTTAAGGGCTCTTCTGGTTTCAGCATTTACATTTTTTTGAGACATTAGCCATACCTTAGCCTCCTTGACTCCTCTCTGATTAACATGGAGTCATTAACACTAACGGGGAAGGGTTTCCCTGAAGGAGGAACATAAAATATGTGGATTAGTATACAAACAAGCTTTATGCTCACAGACACTCATGGAGGCTCAAGCCTGCTGGCCCTCTCCCAGGGTCAGGAATCAATGTCGCTCTGTCCCTACCAAGGAAATTTTGAACCTGGCGCATTATTACCCTCAAAACTCAATATTTCTTAAAGGGGGTAAATATATAAAACAACACAGTATATAAAGTAAGGTCATTTATTCAACAGATAAAATTAAGGCTTACTAACTCTATAACCATATATTTGCAAGTTATATGTAATAGCATTGTGTTTCATTATTTCTTTGATTTTTGAAATTACAATATGATTATATCATTTCCCTCCTCCCTTTCCTCCTTTCAAACACTCTTCTATACTCCTTGCGTCTTTCAAATTTCTAGCCAAGTACCTAGGACTAGTAAAGTCAGAGATCTTAGAGTACCTACAACTAGTATATTCCCGGCTACATTTTAAACATTTATAGTTGTGCTTACAGATAAAAGCTTCTTACAGTCCTGGTTTCTTTTTTCTCACCAAGAGAAAGGAATGCTTTGACAACATTGATAATATTAGCTGCTCTATCAGATCCTGGTAGGAAGACAGAAATTATTGTCACTTTGTACAAGGAGTTACCTATTTTTGTAGAGCTCAAAGAACCAGATTCTGAATGTGACATCACACACATACAGTCTCTCAGTGAAATACTGATCAGCAAACTATCTCGTTCCCTTCATGAAATCACTGAAAGGGAATCCAAATGTTTTATCATGGCAAAACAATGAAACTAAGCTATATTATCAATAATGTTTTGGCTTTTTTCCACTGAGAGAAATTGTACTGAACGAGTTCTGTTGGTGATATGACAAAGATGTTTATTTAACTTTAGAACTTCTTATAAGGTAATATAGTCATGACTCTGTCAGTGTTTCCTACAGTGAGATGATCCCTCCACATCAGCTGCTGCTTCACAACACTCTAGAACATGCACTAGCCCCTGTATTCTTTTACTTTTTGAGCAAGCATGTTTCATGTGATGAAAGTTAGCCTTAGGGCCTTTTGTTCTATCTGAGTAATACTAGTGTCATATATTGAAAGCTCAGAGGCTTCAATTCTGACCTGGATGGAAAGAGATACTGTAAACATTTATGTCTCATTCCATGTCCATAAACACCTACCTGGAACTGCCTCTGCGCTGACTTCTGCTTGTTTGTGAGCAGTTGCTGGTTGTGTACACCCTCCTCTTTCTGTGGTTTATGTGAGGTGCTTCCTAAAAACTTTGCCATTTTGCCCCAAACTTCTTTCACAGTTGAACATTAATGGCCACCCTTCTGTCTTCGACTCATTTAAAAACCGTTAGTTACTAAATGCACCCCAATGTCCTCCATTTCTACACTAGTACCCCACTGTGGACCAGAGACTATGGCAGCTGTGAGTTACACACTTATCAGGTGAAGATAAATGTCAACTTTCTCTAACTCTTGGCCAAGAGCACTCATGAAATCTGTACACTTTAGGTCTGGAGGCAACATGTCAGAGGAGTTAAGTAATGTAAACTGATCTTTTTTCCAGTAATTGGACAAAACAGATGCATAGTGAAATATCAAAGGCCACACAAAAAATCTAATATCTTGGAAGGGGTTGAATATCTCAAAAAACAGTTTTACATGTGATAATTGCTTCTTCATACTTTCTGTTCTCTGTTTTCTTCTGCTGTCATCTCAGAAGCAATAAAAACATTAACGTTATTACATATTACACTTGAATACATGTTCAAAAATTATTATCTGTAACAGAGTCGAGGATACACTAAAAGTACCTGTGCTCCATCCCAAGTGACAGTGACTATCATGGATGATATCACAAGCTTGAGTTGCTGTGTAGCAAATAGCTTTCCATCCGAAGCTCTTTGGTTTGTTGGACAAAGTACCTAGCACACAGACAGTGATTATCCACCTCCAGTGTGTATCAGAAATTTTTAAGTTAAATGAGATTAAACTGTTGTTCACAGCATATCCACTGATCATAGTAACTATCAATTATAAAACTGAAAAGTAAATAAAATAAAATAAAACAGAAATTTAAAATTAAAAAATTTTAAATTTAGAAAATATTGGATCAGACACCAAGTCCCTAACACTTTCCAAACAGTGCAGAACTTTTTCTTGAGATTGTTGACATTATTACATAACACTAAAAAATATTTTCTATAGAAATGTGTCAATATTTGGAATGTTACCACAGCTAAGCAAGGCACTGGTTTTTAAACAATTAATGCATGATGTTGTATAAAGGTTCCATCTGAAATGCAAACTGAGCTTAATAGGCCAATGGATTACACAGAACAATTGTTTAATAAAGCAGAACAAAGTTTACTGTAAAGGTTCAGATTTTACATTGCAATTAACCTTAAGACAGTCTCACTTAATGAGCTTGGGTATAGCATCAAAGAAGAATGTTCACAATTATCTGAAATGGCTATTAAATAAATATTCCTCTCTTCCCACTTTGTATCTGTGTGAGGCCATATTTCCTTAATATACTTCACCCAGAACAACATATTGAAGCAGATTGAAAGCAGAAGTCTATAGTAGACCCCAGCTGGCTTCTATTAAGGAAGACATTAAGGAGATTAAGAAAAGAAAGAAAAGAAAAGTACAATGCCACTCTTCTAACTGAATTCTTGTCTTGAAAAATATACTTGTGTTAAAATGTCATTTGTATTAACATGTAGTATATAGACTATAACTTTAAAGGAATTACTATTTTAAAAATCTTATCAGATTTAATCCATGAAATAATATACATTGGTAAATCTAGTCTATGAAAACAAACACCCTTTATGGAACTTCAATAATATTTAAGAATATAAAGGGGTTCTAATGTACAATTTCAAGGCTCTCTGGCCATTGATTTCCTTGGACAGCCGTAACAAAGTCATACATAACAGAATCGTAGAATGAATTGTGTGGCTGAAAGCTTGTCCTGTCCTGTCCTATTGTTTAGAACAGAAAATCAAAATCATAGTGTTAGATGCCCTGGGCTCTCTGAAGTCTGCAAAGGGGAATGTCTCCCATGTGTTTCTTTCAGACATTGCTGTGGCTTATACCACTTTTCCTTTTATGATTACTTCAATGCTCTTTCTATAATCCTCACACTCTTAAACTTTTCCTCACTTGGTGTTCTCTGTCTTTCTTTTATCTTCTGGATAAAACCAGTGTGACACATTGATGCCCCACCCTTCCTTTTGCAACTTCACCTTAATTTACCTCTGTGTACATGCCAGCCCAGTTCTAGGTAAGATTATAAAGTCATCTATCACTAATTAGACCTTATATACACCAATAAACCATTTTCAAAACAAAACTTTCTGTGATCTACTTATTTTATCCCCTTTTGTAGATAGTCTTTGCTACTTTGTAGGTTCTCCTTTTTCCCATCCTTTATCAGTGCCCTGCCACCAGCTTCACATATTATCACTAGATATAGGAGAAAGAAGGATTAAAAAGGAGAAATAAAGAGTTCTGTGCATCTAATTTCTTATTTCTTCTTTGACCATAACTACTAACAAACCACAAACAACCACCTGACCAATAAACAACCAGCAATCCTGCTTCTTGGGACCTCACATTTATGTACCTTTGAGAAGGTCTTAGACTTCCAAAAGTCACACAACTGCAGAAACTATCTGCAGCTGGCAAAACTATGCCTCTGCTAGAGCATGAGGCAAATCATAGTCAGCTACTGTACATAGGGGAAGCAGAAGAATATCCCAATACCTGGGATTAAAATGAAAACATATTCATATAATATTTCTGTGTTTTTTTTTAAAGAAACCAAAAGTCCTGAATTCTCACTATACTCTTTACGTGTGTTTGTTACTATTTGCTTGTGGACACTGAGAATATTTTGATCTATTAATTTTCTTATGGCATACTTGTAGCAATTGATTAAAAAATTATACTCAGTAAGTAATTTGTGACTGAGTGAACTGCTTGTCAATTAACTAATTAATGTATTATAAGAGCCTTGGGTATCTTCTGTTTTAGTCAAGAGCTGGAAACTCCATGGACAGACTGATAAAGTGGTTTTTTTGTTTTTTTGGTTTTTTTTTTTCAAATTTTGTTGCTCATTGCTTTTGTACTTTTAAACCATGTTTGGATGATGACTATCGAGATGAGTTTTGGAACCATTTAGTATATGTGAGTAATGAGAAAAAAAATTGAAGATTGTTACAAACACTTCTGGATTAGACACAAATTTATTTACTCATTCAGAGTACCAGAAATGTCAGAGTTATTCTCAACTGAGATGGACCAAATTATATGCACCTTATTTCAGGAGTTTGTTACAAAGAGACCATATTTCCTGTTGGTGTTGAAGATAACTGAGCCTCTGGCATCTTAAGTTTGGTTTTTCTCATCTCTAAAAGATGAGACCACAGGCTTCTGTCGCTTTAAACTATGTAGTTCATTGCATGACACTGTTAGGGCTGCCCAAGGAAATAACTAGTTAGAAGACCTTGAAATATTTAAATGCCTTCATATTCTTTCTTTATATTCTACCTATATTCTTTTGTGCACTTTAGCTTTTTGACTTTTGTCTCTTCACCATAGTAGGAAGTGAGTTATTCTCTTTGTGTTATCCAAAACTATGTTTTACTTGTTGAGTCCATTGGTAAGGATGGCATTATTCATACATTTGAGTTTACAGTTACTCTGTAGGTTGAAAAACTATGTGGCTCTGTATTTGCTACATATAAGATATTTAGTAATCTTTATTTCACTTCTGTGGTCACTTAAAAATGATGAACAAAAGGAAATACACACTGGATTTCATAGATTTGATAAAACATCCTATAAGGTTTTGTTCAATTAAAAAAATAAAATCAATGTTTGAGAATAAAATTTGTGTATTCCATACAATGTGTACAGTCATTCTCACTGTCTCTCTCTGTCTCTTTGTCTCTCTGTCTCTCTGTCTCTCTCTCTCTCTCTCTCTCTCTCTCTCTCTCTCTCTCTCTCTCTGCCCTCGTCTTTGCTCTCTCTTTTCCCTCCTTCTTCTCATTCATTTCAGTCTCTCCCTATTCATCTTCTACAGATGGTCTTGCTAAACTATTCTTAGGAGGTGGTATTACCTTGAAGCATGGTTAATCTATCAGAAGTCGATTTTCTCTCACAAGCTATCAAAAGTTGATAGCTCCTCAGCTGAGGGAGGGACACTCCTTTCATCAAACTGGGGCTTTTGTCTGGCTTACACTTAGAGGGATCTTGTGCATACCTGCTGCCACAAGTAAGTTAATACATGCAAATGTGCAGCTATCTGCAGAAAACATTATTTCCTTGAAGTTATCTACCACTTGTGTTCTTACAGTCATTCTGGTTCTTCTTTGTATTCAAGGGAAACAAATGGGTCAGACATGTATTTGAATATTCCTAAAGCAGTGAGATGAAGGCTGGAGCTATACATACCTTTAAATAATTTCATAATTGGCATTTGAAGAGGAGATTCTGAATACAATGCCTTTTTTCTAGACACAAGTTTGTCAGACTTTTAAGAACTTTGATATCTACACATTTTAGAAAAAAACAAACAAACAAACAAACAAAAAAAACGCCAATAAAACAGTTCTGTTTTCAGAGTTCAAAACATGGAATTCAATGGCAGAGAATTTGATGGCAAGGCATTTGCCTATCATATACAGTGCCTTGGTTCAATCCAGAGCACAACAAAAAAATAAATGAAATTTTAAATAATCTAACCATCTATACAATAACACCAAGGCCCTTTATTCTTTTGGCTACTAGTATAACAACACATCCTGGAGCTCATGTTGTATACTGAGAATTTTGTTCATTTCTTATAGATAGGCCTGTTTGTTGCTCTTAAATAAAATATGGAAACATGGAACGTTTTCTATATTGTAGGATGTTTAAAGTCTTGGTGTAAATTGTAATCAGATTTTAAAGACGGTATGAGCCCTGAAGGGAGAAGTGCCACTCACATTTTTAGTCACAACTAGATGAGCAACAGTGACTGACTACAGGGAAATGCCTGCTTGAGTTTACCAGCAACTGAAAATCAGTTGGTATGCAACTGCTCAACTACCTGATACTTTTTGGTTGCTTCAAAGATCTCTGTAAATGCACTTATTTGTTGGATGCACCCATAATACACTGGTTTGTGTGTACGTTTATGACTGCAATAAAAGCAATGGCTATGCAATTGTCTCTTGGGAATTTCTTCTGGGAACCTAGGGCTCAAAGGAGAGGCAAGTGCATATAACTCAGCTGGTACATTTTTATTTTACTTTTCTAGAGTTATCAGACAATAAAATTACGAAGAAAGAGTATCTTATTTTAACTGAAATAGTAAAGAAAGTAAAAAACATGTGTACCACATTCTTCAAGGCAATTCACAGTGGAATTTCATGTAGGATGGGCTCTGTATTGGAGGCCTTGTTTTCAAAGCCAACATCAAGAAATGAATGCATGACTAAATTTAAACTGTATAAAAATATTAAGCCTGACAATAAGCTAACATTTTAAAGTGACTTCTTTCTGTGTGTTCGTTTATAAGGGAGAACAGGTGTGAATGTTGGTGTACATGTATGTGTACACCTGTGAGAATGTAGGTCAAGGTAAATAGTGTCTTCCTCAGTTGTTCTTCACCTTTTCAATTATTTGGTTGGCTTTTCCTTACTTTGTTTTTTTGTTTATTTCTTTGTTTTGTATTATTTTCATTTGAGTTAGTATCTCTCACTAAATCTGGAGCTAACCAATTAAGTTAGGCTAGCTAGCTAGTGAATTTTTTAGTAATCTATGTTTACCTCCCCAGTGCTGGGGTTACAGATTCATGTTATTATGCCTGGCTTTTTATATGGTGACGTTGTAGTAGTTTGGATGAAAATGACCCTAGCCTATACTCCTGTATTTGAATGTTGGGTCCACAGTTGGTCAAATTTTTGGGGAAAGATTAGGAAGTGTGTCCTTATTGCAGTAGGTATGTTATTGGAGTTGGGTTTTAAGATTTTCAAAAGCTCTCCCCATTCCCAGTGTGCTCTCTTTTTGTCTGCCTTGTGGTTGTGGATTTGATGTAAATTCCCAGCTCCTTTTCCTGTCCCAAGCCTTCATGCCTGCTGCTATGTTCCCTGTAATGATGGTCATAGATTCGAACTCTCTTAAATCTTAAGCTCCAAATTATTGTTTTCTGTTATATGTTGTCTTGGTCATGGTATCTTATCACACCAATAGAAAAGACAGGTAGTAGTTATTTGAACTTAGGCCTTGATCTTTCTGAGGCAAACAATTTTCCATTTGAGCCACCTCTCCTGACCCTTAAAGTATCTTCTTTAGAAAAAAAAAATCAGATAACTCAACTATTTCAATTGATATTCTTTGATTTGTCAAGCTACAGCCCTTTGCTCAGTGCTGAGAAAGAAGAATGACTCTCTTTCAGAAGCTATCAACTGTCCATAGCTCCTCAGAGTGGGATTGGAGGGACATGTAATTTCTTTATCTTCCTTGTATGTTCTCATAATGTTCTCATGGGTTTTCAGGCTCTCCCTTCTCCATGAAGAAATTTTTAAATTCTAGAGGAAATAGCTGCACAGCTCAACTAATCTTGGGTTTAGTACAAAAATAGTTTATCTCCTAAATAAATTAGATTTACACATTTACTGAAATGCTGATACGTAATATTGTCAGTGGAACTGAAAACATGGACAATTTAAAGAAATTACTGAGTTGAATTGATTTTTTCTAGCATGTGGATATGCGATAAAAAAGACAACAGAATAAAAGCTAATGCTGACTGTTCAAGCATGGATGACATAGAAGTTAATGCAATTACTCTGAGTGGAAAGAAGAAAGAACAGACAACAAGGTTAATGATAAATCTACAAGGACTGCAGAGCCAGGGGTCTTCTTAAGGTATGCATAGCAGGATTCCTGGGATTAAAAAATAGTCAATGCTAGAGGTAAAGCTTTGTGCATTATCTGAAGAGAATTATGGTCTGATATTATGAGATTGACAAGAAGCCTTTGGGATTTCAGAAGAATCTGAAGTGGGGGGGCTAGATCTCTGATTTTGGGAGACAGAAAGTTATCAGAAATAACCTATTCTGTATGGTACTGTCCTATGAGCTGTTAAATCATATAATCACAGGGCTTTGTTAGTAGACACTGTACTGAATGGGTAGGGTTTGAGGATTATAAATCAGTCTGCTTCCAGCTAGACCTGAGATGTGACTAGCCACCTTGCAAGGTTTTGTTGTCATGGATGTGGAGTCAACCATGGGCTTTACATCTCTAAATCCTGAACAATGTAAGTTCTTACTCGCTCAAGTTGTTATAATCAATAATTTAATTTCAACTCAAAGAATGCCATTAATCCATCATGGTTCTAACAGGGAGGTTCATGAGGCATTGGAGTCACATATTATAGTGTGACAATGTCTCTTTCATTATATAGATACTACTTTTTTATTATAAAACATTCAAAGTTGTTTCATTTTTTGTTTTAAGTCTTTCAGCTGTAATAGGCATGAAAAGTGTTCTTATTAATTCTCAGACATTTTTATTTAAAAATATTTTATCCATGCTAAATATTGATACATAGAACTACTTTTACAAATACTACACATTGATCAGTTTTGTCCTCCTGAATATGAAGGGATATAATGTCTGCAAAATTCTGAAGTAATAATTTAATAAAACCTGTCTTCAATAGATTTGACAAGATCTTAAAATGTAAAGCATTTGAGTGACTTACTACAATATGATCAGGAACACAAAATTCCTTGGAAGAAGGGAATGGGAAGGTAGAGGATGCAGACTATGTGTTTCTGTTCAGAGAATCCTAGAGGCCTCCATGATTTTTATTTAAACCAAATAAATAGCATAGACTAAACCCTTGTTTTCTTCCAAATCCTAGTTTATTCAAACATATCTACATATGTTTGAAACAGACTAAGTTTGAATTAGGTTTACTTTACTCTCCACATATATTATACCACTGTATCTGTATACACACAAAAAATGTGGAAATTAAATCAGGGAAATAATTTTATTGAATGTAATTTCCAGCTGCTGTTTAGATGTTTTTGCCAATGCAACTGGTTTCAGATTCGGATCAACCACATTTGATGCATTTTAACACTGTGACTCCAGTAGATACATGTGTGTTTATGTATATTGATTCTTTTGAAATTATTTTATTTTACTTTTATTTATATATATGCATGTATGTCTGTATTGAGTATGCACACATGTTTGCAGGTGCTGCAGAAGCCAAAAGAGACCCTGAGATTCCATGAAGCTGGAGTTACAGGCAATTCTGGACATGGTGCTAAGAATCAAAAACCTCTCCTCAGGATAAGTAGTAAGTCCTCTTAACCTGTGAGTTCATCCTTTAAATTGCAATCCCCTTTTCTCTGGAAAAATGAGATAGCAGAGCACAATCCATGACATCGTGAATTGTGTGGCCTTTGCTTCTTGCATCTAAGGCTGGTTTCCAAGGTCCTATTTTCTTCCTAATGACCTTTCTTGTGAAAATAGGTTACCTGGTTATCCTGAGTATCAGTTGCCTGTCCTTGACTCCCTCTCCATAGGAATTGAATTCCTTTTCCATTGAGGATAGACAATAAAAGGTTTATTCAGCCACTCAAGATCATGTCATTTGAAATGGAGAAAGGAAGCATTTTCTTTCACTTTAATTAGCAAAGAGGGGAAAGATGCACTGGTTTTCCCTGACTTCTCATGGCCTGAAAAGGTACAGCCCTGAAATTGAACTCCTTCACCTGCCTACCTTGGTCTAACTCAACCTTACTTTGCAGATAAAAAGAAGTTTCTGAATTTGGAGATCTGAACTTCAAGATTATTGGACTGTTTATGAAGCTGTTACCCAGAATAAACTGTACAATATTCTTTTTCCTTGCAGCACACCCTCATGCTTGCCTTTACCTACTAGTTAAGATTGGAATACAAGGAAAGTGAATACATGATGTCTATCGAGTTAAACCAAAACTTCAGATTTATGCTAGGAATTGTGTATCTTTTAGGGCAAACAAGTACTATGTAATATTGTGTACACAAACTAATGTAAAGTTAATTTACATTAGGAAGAAAGCCTTGCCTGATTTTTTTTTTTTTTCGGCAATAGGTGAAGGTAAATCCTTAATAACCCAATGATTTTTTTCTTAGGTGTTCCAATCCCTTGGACGATGCTAAAAATATAAATAGATTCATTAAAAGATCCACAAAGTCCCAGTGTTAGCTGAGGAGCTACTGACAGTTGATACCTGCTGGGAAAGGGAGAGTGAGATTTTTTTTTTCAAGGATGTGTCAAACAAAACCAAACACAAAACAAAACACCATGAAGTTGAGAAGAAAATGTGATGGGGGAATATGGGAGAGTAGGAAGTTGGTGGATGGACTTGATAAATTATATTATGTACATTATTATAAAATACTCAATAAAATATTTTTTAACAGAATGTTCAAAATCCTTCTCTTCCGTTTTTGCTTGTTTCCTCCTTTCTTTCCTTTCATCTGTGTTTTCAATAGTTTTTAGTTTTATTTTCATTCTCTTTTCTTCTCTCTTCCTTCTCCCTTCCTGCACTCTCTTTGCAAGCTTGCAGTTTACTTCACTTCAGGGAAATTGATGAAAGACTGTCTCCTTACCTCCTCCCTCATCTCCACTGAGCTTCCCACTTGGCCATATGTAGGTCTCCAGACTCTCCTCTTGGCTTTGCAGGAGCAGCAACAGGGAAAGCTCATGTCTTCATTAGAACACTCAGTTTCTCCCATTCTGCAGCTTTCAGGGCCCGAAGAATCAAGTTTTATATTACAGAATTTAACACCATTTTTTTCTCTTACCCCTAAACTATATTATGAGTTCAAAAAAGTGGCTTTAAAGTCATATCACAGCCAGCAAACCAGAAAAAAATAGAACAAGACAGACAGTGTTTGTGATGAAAAAGATTGGATATATGCACTCTGAGTTTCTCATACTTGCTCTTCTTTTAAAAATGCATTTGTCTTTGAATGACTGAGACTCCATCTTTCTGTAAGTACCCTGGTTTAGAACTTCTTATAAAATAAGAATGTTTCAGGGGTTCTAAAAGAGAAAGAGCTTGGTATGTGTAAAATTTTATATGTTACCAATGAGGCCATATGTGTTAAGGGCAGAGGGAAAGTGGAGTTGAAGTCTTAGAGAAGATTTTATAGAAAATATGAATACTTACATAATAACATTTAACAAAATAAATATAAATAATATGTTTTTATAATTCCATTATATGGGATAAGGCAGGAATATATCAGAAAGATTTAGAATAACCACATCGTGTCTTTAGTGAGTAGAAACTTTGCAATCCAGAATAAATGATACTGAGGATTTGTTATTCAGGAAAAATATTGCTTTGTGTTATCTATAGGAAAACAATGAGAAGATTTGAAGTGAATATTAATATTTATACTTCTCTTTAATTCTTTGAATTAAAGTAATTAAAACAAATTTTAATGCATATAATTCCTATGATGGTTACTCTTTAATGGACTACAAAAGACATAGAGTATGATAGCCACACCTCTTCATGTACAAATAAAAGCATAGCCAAAATTAGACCATGTGAGCTCTGATGTAAAAATTTATTAATGCCTTGATGGATTTGCAGCAAGATGGTTCTATTTGGAGTTGATGAAAGGTAAAGTGTGAGACCTAGTAGAAGGAAGGAAGTCACTGAGTCGGGTTTGCTGTTGGCCATACCTTACTCAACTTCTTCAGGTTTGTCCTTCTCCCTGTTTCTTGTCAATTCTTATAGGGTTCTATGGCTACATATTTCAATTACTATAATGTTCAGCTCAAGCACCTGGGTTAACCAACCATGGTTTGTTATCTCTAAGAGCATTAATTAAAATACAACCTTCTTCCTTAATTGTTTGTCAGGCATTTAGTTACAACAACATGAATAATAAAAAAATGATAAAATATTATCTGATTAGAACAATATCCAGTCTGTTACTTACTATAGCATTAATTCTACCAATGACAATTTTGAAGCCTCTGATAGGTACTTCAGGAACTGTGGATTGGAGACCATGCTTACTAACTTCATGAGGTTTGGAGACTTCTAAAATACAAAAATACAAAAATAAAAATATAAATAAATAAATAAATAAATAAATAAATAAATAAAAATGCTGTACGTAAAAATCACATAGTGTTTGTAATGACCATACTAAGTATAGATCTCATAATTCCTAGGGAAAGCCAAATTCTTTCTATGGCTGGTGCAGTTGTTCTGGCTTCTGTGCCGATGCTGCTTCTGCTTCTGCTTCTGCTTCTTCTTCTTCTTCTTCTTCTTCTTCTTCTTCTTCTTCTTCTTCTTCTTCTTTTTCTTCTCCTCCTCACCATATTTCTGAATGATTTCCAAGCAAGTAGTTTCTATTATGTTTTCATTTGCACCCAGAAGCTTTTAAATTCTAAACTAGTTATAAGCCTAGAATTCCTCATTTGGATACAGCAATGTGGATTCCCAGCTCTGAGATGTAGATGCTATCATGTTTACCCTGAGTCATGAAGATAGAGGGATATCCAACTCTAGAATGGGCTAAATCTCTATTTCTAGTCTCTCTGTGTTTTCTGATAAACAAGAAAGTTGCTAGGAGTGAACAAGGTAAGTTCATAGGCGTTACAAATAGGAAGAAATCCATAGTATAGCTACTAAATTCCTTTTTAAAAATGATTACTCATATTTAAATGTGAAAGAACAATATAATTCTCAGGATATGTGTAAAATAGATCAGGAGACTATGAAAAGATAAGCTGTCACAATAATCAAATAGTAGATTTTAATAAATAGGAGGTAATTGATTTTATCTTTCAAATTAGCCATTAAAAATAAATTATAAATTGCATAGGTGGTAGATTACTCAATGATCTCTAGGAAAAGAACACTGGGTTACCCAAGGTGTATAAAAGATGGAGTTTATTTTATTTCAGAGATCACAGAATTGAGGAGAGCTTATTGAAGAAAAATGCCTACAGCAAACCTTATAACAAAATCACCCCAAAACACACTTCAGAACTGCTTTGAAAATATAGTATTAGTGACTGGAAGGAAAAGAGAAAGTCATCTTCCTTCTGCATTTTATTCTTTGTGTTTTATTTAAACCAGTTTTTTTCTTGTACACTATATCCTGATTATAGTTTTCCCTTCCTTTTCAGCTCTCAGTTTCTCTCCACCTTTCCTTCCCACCAGATCCATTCCCTCTCTGCCTCTCATTAGGAACAAAAGGCTTCTAGAAGAAAACAACCAAGCAAACAGAATAAATTTTATGATGAAGCAAATTTTCATGTTGAAGCTGGACAGGACAACCCAGACAGAGGAAGAGTCCCAAGAGCAGGCAAAATAATCAGGGAACCACTCGTTCTTGTAGATATGACCCTAGCCCCAATCAACTAATAGCTATAATATATATGCAGAGGATGTGGAATAGATCCATTTAGACCCTAAGATTCCTGCTTCAGTCCTATGAGCTCATATGTGCCTTGCTTAGTTGACTCAGAGGGTTCCTGGTGTCTTTCATGTCCTCTGATTTTTAGAGTATTTCAATCTCCTTTTCTGCAGGTTCCCTGAGCTCTGAGGCAAGGAGTATTTTGAAGAATTCCAATGTATAATTTTTTCCTCATAATGTCTAGCTCTAGAACTATGCATCTGTCTCATTTGCTGCTGGGGAAGCATGTCTGATGACTGGAGAAGACAATGATCTATGAGAATACAAGAATATCATTAGAAATCACTTTATTGATTTTTTTTAACCTGTAGTGTTTGTTTGTACCCTAGGTCTCTGGGCTGTCTTGTCTCTACTTCTAAGTTACCCAAGCAGTGTTGTGTATAAGTGCTTTCTCTTGGAGTGGGCATTAAATCAACTCAGACTTTGGTTGGTTACTCCCACAAGGTCTGTGCCACCATTGCCTTATTATATTTTTCAGACAAGAAAGATTGTAGGTCAAACACTTTATGGCTAGGTTAGTGTCTACATTTCTCTTTTTGTAGTCTGCAGAGTACTTTCCCACATCAAAAGTACTAGAATGTAGAGTTAAAGGCTCTGTGTAGTCACCAGCTTGACTTGTTCATGTACAAGTCAAGTTCCACAAATGAGTTTTGTGGAAGTTGTTTTTGGCATAGGTGATCCCCCTGTCAGTTTGCAGAGAACAATTCTTTGTCTTAGCAACAGCCTGAGTTGTTTGAAGATTTCCATGGGAACCTTCTGGCCAGTAACACAATTAAATGAAACACTGTTCCATCAATGGAAGCTTTGACCAATTATAAGAGACGGCCAGTTGAGAGTCTGTATTTCCATTTCTAGGAATCATCTGCATTAAATTTCTACACCACCCTGGAAATGGCCCCTCTAATTCCAGTTGTCTCTTATTGAACTCTGTATCTTCATCACATCTCCTTCCCTCCTTATCCCCCTCACCTAATATCTCCCTCCTGTCCTTACTAGCTCCTAGTCTTCCATTAAGATATATTTTAATTCCTCATCCAAGGTCAATTTATATGTTCCCTTTAGATCTCTCCTCTTTAACTAACCTTTCTGAGTCTACTGATAGTAGCTTGTTTATCATTTAGTTAATGGCTAATATCCACTTACAAGTGAATACGTAAAATATTTTATGGATATGGGTTACCTTACCAATGATAATTATTTTGTAATTCCAACCATCAGCCTGTAAATTTTTGATGTCATATTTTAGCAGCTAAGCAATGTTCAATTTTGTAAATATAACACATTTTCTTTATCCAGTCTTTGGTTGAAGGAAATCCAGATTGTTTCCAATTTCTGGATATTATAAATAAAGCTGCTATGAACATGGTTGAGCAAGTGCCCTTGTGGTAGGATGCGGCACTGTTTGGGTGTATATGCAATACTGGTATATAGCTGTGCCTTGAAGTAGATGAATTTTAATTTGCTGATGAACTGCCATATAAATTTCTATAGTGGTTGTACAAATTTGTACTCCCACAAACAATGGAGGAATGTTCCTCTTGCTCCACATCCTTGCCACCAGGAGCTGTCACTTATGAGATTGATCTTCACCATTCCTACAGGTGGAATCTCAAAGTAGTTTTGGTTTGCATTTCCCTGATGGCTAAGGGTATTGAACATTTCTTCAATTGTTTTTTAGCCATTTGACATTCTTTTATTGATAATTCTCTGTTTAGACTTGTACATCATATTTAATTGGATAATTATTTTTGAAATCCAGTGTCTTGATTTCTTTATATATTTAGATATTAGCCCTCTATCAGATGTGGAATTAGTAAAAATATTTTGCCATTATGGAGGATGCTACTTTGTCCAATTAACACTGGCCTTTGCCTTATAGAAGCTTTTCAGTTTGATGAAATCACATTTATTAATTGATAATTATTGTGCTTACACTATTAGTGTTCTGTTTAGAAAGTTGATAGTGCCCACTTTTTTCTTTCTAGTTCAGTTTATCTTGTTTTACACTGAACTCTTTGATGCATTGAACTTGCGTTTTGTTCAAGGTTAAAAGTTTGGATGTATTTTCTTTTATCTACATGCAGACATTCATTTTGACCAGCACCATTTGTTGAAGATACTGTTTTTTTCTAGTGTGTATATCTAGCTTCTTTATTAAATATTAGTGTTCATAGTTTTGATGATTTATGTCTTTTTCATTCTTTTTTCTGATAAAAGTTTTTATTTCTACACCAAACAATAATGATCACTGGGGTCCAGGAGTCACCTCACAAACCACATGAACATTAATCTCTGTCATATAGGGATAGTTTACTGAGCATGTGCCCAGGAGTGATAGTTCAGGGCCACAGTCCAGACTCAGAGCTGAACTGTGACTTTAAGATCCTATAGGGCATTTAAGCCTAAAATCCACAAATATCTGTGCTTAGTTACGCAACCAATCAGGATTTATGGACAGAGGATTTCCTAAGGAACATATCTTTCTTGTACATTTGTTCTGCTCCCATTGGTTGGGGTATTCAACTGTGTGAGGATGTGCCTTGTCTAACATTCATGTCTTACCAACCAGGATAGGACTTGTCTAACATTCATGTACTAATTTGCCAACCAGGATGCTAGTTACTCATGTGCATGTCTCTTTTGCCAAGTAGGATGTCTGTTCTCAGAGAAGACTTGGGAAATAAACTTTACCCAATCACTACTCACAATTGAAGTCTTTTTCCAAATAGTTGCAGGTGTCTCCTTTATGTTGGGGGTCCTTTCCAGAGGCAACTTATAAAAGCAAATGCCACAAAGTATACACAGGTGCAGGAAGTTCTGCTGGACGATTGGTTCAGGTCAAAGCTTACTGTGGCTAACTATACTAAGTAGATCTGACTTCTGTCATGATTGGTTTACAAGATTCACAGAATATGCAATTAACTTCTTAATAATAGCAGTAACAAGAAGTGAGAAAGACTCCTTGTAGTATCAGTAACAGTACAAAATGGCAGGCTAGATAGGTAACAGTTACCTAGTACTTAACAATAAGTAAATAAATAATGAAAGCTTTTCATTGAAGGACTGAGAAAAAATGCAGAAGGTAATATTTTCCCACGAACAAAATTTAGAAGAAAAGAAACTAATGATCTTGAAGCACTAAAGTAAAGCTTGTTTGCATAGAACTAAAAGACTCTTCTTTTATATCCAGATTTACTATAAGGGCAGTGAGAAATTGATAGTAGGTGTCTTTTCAGTGATGACTGATCAATCTATCAAGAATTTCAAGTAAAGGTACAGTGAACTCATCAGAAGTTGGAACAGCACATTAGAGAATAAAAAGTTGATTTGAGTGCATATTATCTCTATATTACTTCCCCTGGTTTTCTACTGCATCTTTTCCCTTCCCAGGTGACCCTTTCTGAAGGTCTTCTGTTCTATAAACATGAGGGAACTTGTAGAGCCCACCTCCAGCAGAAAGACAGGCTATCAACTGAGGGATGGGGTTGTCATCCCACAGTCAGAACTCTGACCCATAATTGTTCCTGTCAGAAAGAACTGCAGGGTTGGAAATGGAGAGGAGCCTGTGGAAAAGAAGGTCCAACGACAAGCCCAAAGTGGGATCCAGCTCGAGGGGAGGCCCCAAGACCTGACATTGTTACTGAGGCTATGGAACACTCATAAAAAGGGACCTATCATGACCGCCCTCTGAAAGACTCAACAAGCAGCTGAAAGTCTTTTTCATTCTTATGTTTCTTCTGGGTCAGGAAGAGTGAATTAGCTTTACCTAATACCATAAAACTGGCTCTACTACACTTACCAACAGAGTTAATTATTTAAAGATTTATTCTTCAGGGTTTTGTTTTGTTTTAGTATAAAATTTACTTTTAATGTCTGTGGGCTGGAGGTATATCCAAATATGTTTGCCCATTTATAGACATAGAATACATTATCTTGAGACAGTAAACTATAATTTGTTGGTAGCCCAATAGCCCCAGAGACCCTTCTGTCTCTACTCATTGCAGCCTTGGGGTTACATTTAAGTTTATGTGACCCTAATAAGCTTTTCATGTGGTTTCTGATAATTTTACTCAGGTCACAAATTTTGTACAAGTACTCTTATTTATAGAAATATCTCCATAGCTCCACCAAACAAACAAAAACATACAAAAACCAAATTAAAGTATTTTTCAAGTTTAAAATATATGCTTATGGAAGACAAATAAATCAATCACAGACTATAAAATACATTTGTAACTTATTTAACAAAATGTTTATATAAAAACTTACCAAGAATTATAATAAATTAACAATTAAAAGTAAAATAACAAATAAATAAATAATAATCTGAACAATAAAACATGCCTCCCTCTTAGGGTTAATAAATATCAGAACTCTCATTTTTTTTTAGTGTGATCTACAGCATATATAGCATATTTGTTCTGACACATGTCATGGATGCTAGTGTCTTACCTGTTTCTTATTGTGTAAAAGGTTTTTATACTACAGTTTGAACATTTTGAATTTTTCTCTTAGAATTAATTTATTAACTATCACAGCTCTGTCCAACCTCATTGGTAGGCTTAAAGCAATTCACTTGCTGATTTGTCAATCTGTGACATAATTCCCTAAAGCACCACCTGCTTGCAACATACTGCATAGATCCCTTTTCAAACCTTATGAATATTAAAGTGAATGTCCTTGCCTTCTTAGATGTATTTTGCTTCATATTTTTCTCTGCACACATAACCCAGGTGTTGATTTAAAATTCAGTGACATCAATGATTATCATTCTAAATGATCTATTCTTTCAGTCCTTGATGTATCTAAGACAGAAGCCTGGGAAACACATTCTCTCCCATTGACCATATTGCATGTCTTGTCAATGAAGGCTGAAGCCTCATCATTGGAATTTCATTCTAAACAAAGATCCACAGCAAAACCTCCAGCAGCTGCCTTGTCAGGTTTCTGAAAGGAAAAAATTAAATCTACTATATTTATTCCAAGTCTCCTCCATAATAGGTCTCATATGATAGCTTAATTTTATTTTCTGTTTATCAAAAGTAAGGCCTACCGGAGACTGGGTGTGGAAGTAATTATGTGAAGCCATCCCACAGATGGTGGGTGATAATAAGAAATTGTTGATGGGAATCTGTTCCTCTAATAAGCCAAGAGAAATGACATTTGACTCTCCTCTTTATAAATTGTAATACCTAGTGTCTTTTAAATTGGATGGCTCCTCTACTTTATCAGAACAGGAGATCTAAAAAAGATAATAAATGCTACTGAATGGGAATGAGGCAACTCCCAGTCTTTATTCTATCTGTGTAGGCAGGAAAGTCAGGCAGATAGATAAGTGGAAAGATGGGTGGGTAGATATTATTTTAAAATGTCTAAAAGAAGGAAGCCAGGATCATAGTGAGGGTTTTTATTGATGACAGATATCCTTTTTTCATTATTTATTTAATTCCATCTTCAATGAAACAAAGTATAGTATATTATTTACATTTGTACTTATGAACACCTTTACTGCTAAGATATTATTCATTTGAAACATTTGTTTAAATATTCATTTTTATATACATATAGGAGTATTTTTAATGAGACTGACATTTTCAGGTACTGTGAGGACAGAAAATTGTGAATAATAATCTAGTATCTACTTCACACCCTGTGAGTGTCCTTGAACATAAGAGAATGTTTGTCTAGTCTATAGATCTGAAATGATATTAAATTCATCACGCAGTTTTGTTTGTTTGTTTTGAAACAGAGTTTCACTCTGAACACAAACATGACCTAGGACTCACAGCAGAATATTTAGACCAAAATTATGGCAATACTTATACAGAAGCTTCCACCTTATGTAGGGAAAATTATAGACATTAGTACCAGGCTTGGATTTTCATCCAACATTAATCCTTGTATTGTTTAGGTATATATTCTCTCAAAGTATTCCAATTAAATGGCTAAGACAGAAAAAACTTCAACAAACTCTACATAGAGAAATGCTCTGATATTTTAGAGCCTCTTGAGACTTGAACCCATTAATAATATCATTATGCTTTCACTGTTTGTTATACCTGATATAATCTGCATCATAAATGTTAGTTACAATCTGAAATGTGAATTTTGTTGTCCTTATTATTATAACTATTAGCACTACATGCTACTTCCTCTGTCTTCCTTTTATATTAAATAGGTATACTTGAGCCCTCTTGTATATTGGAATAAAGTCTAATGGTCAAAAAAAAAAAAAAGTAGACATGAGCAAAATAGTTGACCATGTGATCTTGCTTTAAAGTTTAGAATGAATACTGTTAATAACATCAAGAACAAATTATGAGACTAATTATCAAGAAAATATATATGATCAACATAAAGTTAGGATAAAATATTCTGTTAATGTCTTATTGTTTAATTTGTAATATTCGTATGTTCACACTCTTTTAGAACATGTTTATATCCTTCTTAGTTTATTTGATTTTAACATCAGTTTTGATAATGTTACACATACAAGGTGTTCTGATCATATTCATCTTACATTCCCTTTCTTACCAATTCAGTGATGAGGCTTCCTCTTCTTCTCAGTTATTCTCCTACATTCTTACCCCATATTCATTTCTCACCCCTTGTTATTACTCTTTCTTTTCTCTTTTCATTCTTTGTGATTTTTAAACATTCATTGTAGGGGCTGGAAAGGTGGATCAGGAGTTAAGAATTTATACTTCTCTTCCTATGTAAATTTGGTTATCAGCATGCAGATAGGGTTGGTCACAGACAGTAACCCGTAACTCCAACTCTAAGGGATCCAATTTTTTTCTTTTTTTCCCCCTATACTCCATGGGAATTTGCATATCGATCTTCAGACAGACACATAACAAACACATATTTAAAATCAAAACCCATATTTAAAATATATACTCCATTGAGTAGTATACTACTACATTTTTTTTCTTTTTTCCTCCTATACTCCATGGGAATTTGCATTTCAATCTTCAGACAGACATATAACAAACACATATTTAAAATCAAAACCCATATTTAAAATATACTACTCCATTGAAGTGAAAGAAGAAGTTTAAATCAGTTAAAGGTAAAGATTCTCAGTTTTCATTTCAGAATTATATATAGTGTGCTGTCCTAGTGTTAGTATTTTTGGTATTATATGTTATATAATTCTTACTGAATAAGTTGCTTTGTGCATCAGTTAGTTAGTGGAATCCCTGACTGCTATCTGGTAAAGATATATAATAAATATCCCAAGACACCAGCAATGGTATACCCAGGGGTCCTTACATAACCTGTTGTGAATGCAGAGGAAAAGACTAACACTCTAACTTAGAGAAGAAAGTATCTCTGATACAAGACTCAAAACTTGGTAGGGTTTATGTCTAAACAACACTAGAGGAAAATAAAATGTTAATTATTTAGAGAGTTCTGTGGCTATTTGTAGGCTATAAAACAAAAGGATACAGAAAGATATATTAATAAAATAAAATAAAATAAAATAAAATAAAATAAAATAGTGAGTGCTTAAAAGATGGATGAATACTTATGTGATTTTGTAACGTGAACAATTAATATTTGTAATCATTGTTTATTTCAACATCTGTTTAACTTTTTTGGGTTATGGATACAAAGTGAAATTAGCAGGTACTAATTTTGACTGAGTATGAAGCCACATTTGGATATTATTTTTAAAAGATGAGAAATACTAAATGAGGTATCATAACTTTCCTCAATTAACCAAACAGTAATTATCTCTAAAGACTAACCTTAATGAAACACCTGGAGTCTTTAAGGGATTGAAATTATTTACCCAGAGCTTTATCAATAATTTCAACTAATTTTAAATGCTAAAACTTTGTAACTTGTTAAAGTTTATTTATGTTAAACATGACTTTCATAAAATATTTTAGAAATCAAGAATGATTATGTAGAAATATTAACAAGTGCTTAGTAGCTTTTATTTTTAATATATTTCATTTATTTATTGATAATTTCATATTTGTACCCAATGGATTATTATAACATAAACCCTTACAAATTTATCTGGCTCTCACTATATCTCAAATCCCCCTTCTCTGTGGGTCCTTTCCCTATTTATTGCCATTATTTGTTTGGTTTTTTGTTTTTAATAACCCACTGAGTTTAATTAGGGACTCCCTCGTGTACACATAAATGTGAGAGTGTTTACTCAATCATGAGCAGCTTACTAGTAACTACATTCTTGTAGAAAACATGATTCCTCCCAAGCAGCCCCAAAAGCTCTCCACATCTCTCCCTTTTCTATTTCATAAACAAGAAGTAATTTCAGGAAGGAATCTAAATCTTAGGCTAGAACAAAGAAGTAGGCTTCAGGCTTAAAAATGACTTTGGGCTAGAACAGAGATGTAGGGTCAGATATTTTGGTCAGTCTGATAAGCTCTTAGAAACAGTGATCACTGGAGTGATCACAGGACTTTGCTTATTGCCTTGCTTGTTCTTTGACTATTTGTATTTATTGTCTTGCTTGCTCTTTGACTATTTGCATCTATTGTATTGCTAGTTCCTCAACCTAGAACTGACCTCAATACTTGCATGCAATTAAAATGGTGTAAAAGCAGATTGGGGCCCTTCTGCCCTAGCCTGGTCCTTTTGGCTGGGGCAGACACTTAGCTGGTCTGCCCCTGTGGAAACACCTGATCCTGAGACATCCTAGAGGACCTACTGCATTCAGAGCAGCGGGTAAGACACCCTGTCCACTACCCCAGGCCCTAGAGTTACAAGTGGGAGCCAGGGGGGTTAAGGAACCAGCAGGCACCCAAACCCTGCCCTCCAGAATACCACTTCCTTTCTGCCCGAGCCTGGGACGTTTGGCTGGGGTAGACACTTAACTGGTCTGCTCCTGTGGAAACACCTGCTCCTGTGACATCCTAGAGGAGCTACTGCACTCAGGGCAGAGGGTAAGAAACCTTGCCCACTATCCCACACCCCAGAGTTACAACTGGGAGCCAGGGGGGGTTTAAGGAACCAGTAGGCACCCAAACCCCTCCCCTCCGGAATACCACCTCCCTTCCGCCCTGAGCCTGGTCCTTTTGGCTGGGGCAGACACTTATCTGGTCTGCTCCTGTGGAAATACCTGATTCTGAGCCATCCTAGAGTAGCCATTGCACTTAGAGCAGAGGAATACCACCACTTCACTTCCACCTCGAGCCTGGTCCTTATGGCTGGGGAAGATACTGAGCTGGACTGTTCCTGTGAGACATCTTACCCTCAGTCATTCTAGAGGAGCCACTGCACTGAGAGCAGTGAATACCTAGCTAGTCTGTTCCTGTGGAGATAACTTATCCTGAACCATCCTAGAGTAGCTGCTACACTCAGGGGAGCAGGATTTCAGGATCCCCAAGGTGGCCTGAGCCCCAGAAGTTCTTCTACCCAGAAGCTTAGGATCATAGGAACACAGAGACATCTGGAATCTGAGGAATTCTGACACAAGTAAGATAACTGGAAAGACAGACTCCAATCAGACACAGTGAGCACAGGTAACACTAGAGTCAACCAGATGGTGAAAGGCAAGCGCAAGAAAACAAGCAACAGAAACCAAAATTACCTGACATCATCAGAACCCAGTTCTCCCACCATAGCAAGCCCTGGATACCCCATCACACAGGAAAAATAGGATTCAGAATTAAAATCACTTCTCATGATGTTGATAGAGGATTTTAAGAAGGACATAAGTAACTTCCTTAAAGAAATACAGGAGAACACAGGTAAACAGATAGAAGCCCTTAAAGAGGAAACACAAAAATTCTTTAAAGAATTGCAAGAAAACACAACCAAACAGGTGAAGGAATTGAACAAAACTGTCCAGGATCTAAAAATGGAAATAGAAACAATAAAGAAATCTCAAAGGGAGACTACTCTGGGGCTAGAAAACGTAGGAAAGAGATCAGGAGTCACAGATGCAAGCATCACCAACAGAATACAAGAGATAGAAGAGAAAATCTCATGTGCAGAAGATACCATGGAAAACATAGACACAACCGTCAAAGAAAATGCAAAATGCAAAAAGCTCCTAACCCAGAACATCCAGGAAATCCAAGACACAATGAGAAGACCAAACCTAAGGATAATAGGTATAGATGAGAGTGAAGATACCCAAATTAAAGGGCCAGTAAATATCTTCAACAAAATTATAGAGGAAAATTTCCCTAACCTAAATAACGAGATGCTCGTAAACATACAAGAAGCCTACAGAACACCAAACAGACTAGACCAGAAAAGAAATACCTCCCATTACATAATAATCAAAACATCAAATGCACAAAACGAAGAAAAAAATACTAAAAGCAGTAAGGGAAAAAGGTCAAGTAACATATAAAGGCAGACCTATAAGAATTACACCAGACTTTTCACCAGAAGATGAAAGCCAGAAAATCCTGATCTGATGTCATACACATGCTAAGGGAACACAAATGCCAGCCCAGACTGCTATACCCAGCAAAACTCTCAATCATTATAGATGGAGAAACCAAGATATTCCATGACAAAACCAAATTTGAACAATATCTTCCCACAAACCCAGCACTTCAAAGGATAATTGATGGAAAACGCCAACACAAAGAAGGAAACTACAACCTAGAAAAGGCATGGAAGTAAACTTCCAACAACCCCAAAAGAAGATAGCTACACAAACATAATTCCACCTCTAATAACAAAAATAATAGGAAGTAACAATCATTTTTCCTTAATATCTCTTAACATCAATGGACTCAATTTTCCAATAAAAAGACGTAGACTATCAGACTGGATACATAAACAGGACCCAGAATTTTGCTGCATACAAGAAACGCACCTCAGTGACAAAGACAGACACTACCTCAGAGTAAAAGACTGGAAAACAATTTTCCAAGCAAATGGTCCCAAGAAACAAGCTGGAGTAGCCATTCTAATATCAAATAAAATCGACTTTCAACCAAAAGTAATCAAGAAAGATAAGGGAGGACACTTCATACTCATCAAAGTAAAAATCTACCAAGATGAACTCTCAATTCTGAACATCTATGCTCCAAAAGCAAGGGCACCCACATACATAAAAGAAACTTTACTAAAGCTCAAAGCACACATTGCACCCCACACAATAATAGTGGGGGATTTTAACACCACTCTCTCTCCAATGGACAGATCATGGAAACAGAAACTAAACAAAGACACATTGAAATTATCAGAAGTTATGAACCAAATGGATTTAACAGATATCTATAGAACATTTTATCCTAAAGCAAAAGAATATACCTTTTTCTTAGCACCTCATGGTCCCTTCTCCAAAATAGACCATATAGTTGGTCACAAAACAGTCCTCAACAGATACAAAAAGATTGAAATAATCCCTTGCTTCCTATCAGATCACCACGCATTAAGGCTGGTCTTTAATAATGACAAAATCAATGGAAAACCCACATGCATGTGGAAACTGAACAATGCTCTACTCAATGATGACTTAGTCAAGGAAGAAATAAAGAAATAAATTAAAGACTTCTTAGAATTTAATGAAAATGAGGACACATCATACCAGAACTTGTGGGACTCCATGAAAGCAGTGCTAAGAGGAAAACTCATAGCTCTAAGTGACTACAAAAAGAAATTGGAGAGAGCACACATTAACAACTTGACAGCACACCTGAAAGCTCTAGAACAAAAAGAAGCAAATACACCCAAGAGGAGTAGGCGTCAGGAAATAATCAAACTCAGGGCTGAAATCAACCGAGTAGAAACAGAAAGAACTATACAAAATATCAACAAAACCAGGAGTTGGTTCTTTGAGAAAATCAAAAAGATAGATAAACCCTTAGCCAGATTAATCAGAGGGCACAGAGACAGTATCCAAATTAATAAAATCAGATCTGAAAAGGGAGACATAACAACAGAAACTGAGGAAATTAAAAAAATCATCAGATCCTACTACAAAGGCCTATACTCAACAAAACTGGAAAATCTGGATGAAATTGATAATTTTCTAGACATATACCAGGTACCCAAGTTAAATCAGGAGCAAATAAACCATCTAAACAGTCCCATAACCCCTAAAGAAATAGCAGCAGTCATTAAAAGTCTACCCACCAAAAAAAGCCCAGGACCAGATGGTTTTAGTGCAGAATTCTATCAGACCTTCAAGGAAGACCTAATACCAATTATCTTCAAACTATTCCACAAAATAGAAACATAAGGAAAACTACCCAATTTGTTCTATGAAGCTACTCACACTCATACCTAAACCTCACAAAGACCCAACAAAGAAAGGTAACTTCAGACCAATCTCTCTTATGAATATCAATGCAAAAATACTGAATAAAATTCTAGCAAACCGAATCCAAGAACACATCAAAACAATCATCCATCATGATCAAGTGGGCTTTATCCCAGGAATGCAGGGGTGGTTCAATATTTGGAAATCCATCATTATAATCCACTATATAAACAAACTCAAAGAAAAAAACCACATGATCATCTCACTAGATGCTGAGAAAGCATTTGACAAAATTCAACATCCCTTCATGGTAAAAGTCTTGGAAAGATCAGGAATTCAAGACACACACCTAAACATAGTTAAAGCAATATACAGCAAGCCAGTAGCCAACGTCAAACAAAATGGAGAGAAACATGAAGCAATCCCACTAATATCAGGCACTAGACAAGACTACCCACTCTCTCCCTACCTATTCAATATAGTACTGGAAGTCCTAGCCAGAGCAATTAGATCACAAAAAGAAGTCAAAGTGATACAAATAGGAATGGAAAAAGTCAAAATATCACTATTAGCAGATGATATGATAGTATAATTAAGTGACCGCAAAACTTCCACCAGAGAACTCCTAAACATGATTAAAAAAAAAAAAAAAAACTTCAGCAAAGTGGCTGGATATAAAATCGACTCAAACAAATCAGTAGCCTTTCTCTACTTGAAAGATATACAGGCTGAGAAAAAAATTAGGGAAATGATCCCTTTACAATAGTCACAAATAATATAAAATACCTTGGTGTGAATCTAAGCAAACAAAGTCAAAGATCTGTATGACAAGAACTTCAAGTCTCTGAAGAAAAAATTGAAGATCTCAGGGATGAACCTTGAATACTTGGGCATAGGGGAAAAGTTCCTGACAGAACACCAATAGCTTATGCTCTAAGATCAAGAATTGACAAATGGGACTTCATAGAATTGCAAAGATTCTGTAAGGCAAAGGATACTGTGAATAGGACAAAATGGCAACCAACTGATTGGGAGAAGATCTTTACCAATCCCATATCTGATAGAGGGCTAATATCCAATATATACAAAGAACTCAAGAAATTAGACTCCAGATAACCAAATAACTCTATAAAAGTGGGATATAAAACTAAACAAAGAATTCTCAACTGAGGAAACTCAAATGGCTGAGAAGCACCTAAAGAAATGTTCAGCATCCTTAGTCATCCTGGAAATGCAAATCAAAAGAATCATGTGATTCCACCTGACACCAGTCAGAATGGCTCAGATCAAAGACTCAGGTTATAGTAGATGCTGGTGAGGATGTGGAGAAAGAGGAACACTCCTCCATTGTTAGTGGGATTGCAAGATGGTGCAGCCACTTTGGAAATCATTCTGGCAGTTCCTCAGAAAATTGGACATATCACTACCTGAGGACCCAGCTATACCACTCCTGCCTGGGCATATACCCAGAAGATGCTCTAACGTATAACAAGGACATATGCTCCACTATGTTCATAGCAGCTTTATTTATAATAACCACAAACTGGAAAGAACCCAGATGCCCTTCAACAGAAGAATGGATACAAAAAATATGTTCATTTACACAATGGAATGTTACTCAGCTCTTAAAAGCAATGAATTCGATAAATTCTTACGTAAATGAATGGAACTAGAAAATATCATCCTGAGTGAAGTAACCCAATCACAAAAGAACACACATGGTATTCACTCACTGATTATTGGATTTTAGCCCAGAAGCTTGAAATGATTCAACTCATAGACCACATAAAGCTCATGAAGACTGAAGACCAAGTCGGGGGCTTTGGTCCTTCTTAGAAGGTATAACATAATACTCAAGGGAGCAAATATGGATACAAAGTGCAGGACAGAAACTGAAGGAGGGGCCATCTGCAGACCATTCCACCTGGGTATCCATCCCATGTGCAGTCACCAAAGGTAGGCGTTGATGTAGATGTCAGGAAGTACATGCTGACAGGAGCCTGATATAGCTGTCTCCTAAGAGGTCTGAAAGAGTCTGACATACTCAGAGGCAGATGTTCACAGCTAACCATTAAACTGATCATGGGGTTCCCAATGGAGAAGATAGAGTGAAGGCTGAAGGAGTTGAGAGGATTCGCGACACAATGAGGAAAGCAACAATCCCAACCAACCAGAGCCCCCAGGGTCGAAACCACCAGCCTGGGAGCGCTTAGGGAGGGACCCATGGCTCCAGCTATATATGCAAGGGAGCTATATATAAGTGGGAGAAGAGATCCTTGGTCCCATGAAGGCTGGACGTCGTGGGGGGGGGTGTTATTCGAGGCTGGGAGGTAAGTGGGTGGGTAGGTGGGGGTACACCATCATAGAAGCAAGAGGAGTGGGGAAGGTATAGGGAGTTCCTGGGAGGGAGGGGAAATGGGGTAAGGGGAGACCATCTGAAATGTAAATAAAATTTCCAATAATAAAAAAAGTAGATTGGGAAAAAAAATTCTGCACAAAAAAAAACCTCAAAAACACAAAAACCAACCAACCAACCAAACAAACAAACAAAAAATCCCTAAAACCATGATTCACTCTTTCAGTAGCCTCTATCAATAGATGCTTAGTTAGGCTTGAGATCTCTTTTTCTTTTTTTCATCCACGTGTGACTGTTGGATGCTCTGTCCTGGAGGTCTTACATAAATATCCACAGGTAAGCACTCAGCTTAAAAAAAAAATCAATCATAATAACTTTCCATCAGAATTTTTAATGTAAAGAGAGTCAAAGTAATGCCCCGAATCAAAATTGTTTTGTCTCTGTATGATACACTTAAAGTGTCCTTACATTTTTACTGTAAAAAAGTATTCATAAAAGTATCTTTCCAATTTTCACTGGTAGATAGTGGCTAAGGATCAGGCATTTTTTATATTAAAATCATAGGACAAGGAATGAGACTCAGAATGGAGCTGGATGCACTTTTTATATAAGTGACAATACATTAAGAACTGGCCCACATTTGCCTAACCCTGAAAATACAGCCTAAATTTAACTTGCTGAGTTTTAGTCTTCCTTGGTCCTACAAATCCTTTTGGATCTCTTCATCAGTTCATCCAGATGAGTTCCAATTTCCTCAGGAATATCAACAACAAAAAACAGTGGAAGATTTTACATGGAGAAAAAGAGCTTCCCCTACTTAAATTACATTGGGGAATATCAGATTGTACTAAGGAAAAAAGCATTTCAAAGAGAAAATGATTTGATCTCTCTTCAGAGGAGTACTAAGCTGATAATCCATGGTTAAAACATTAATGATTCAAGATATGTAAAGAATTTGAACATAACATTTTCAGACATGGAGTACTAAGCATATGGAATGCATTGAGCAAAATGACCATCAAAGAAAATAAATAAATGAGCTTAAGAAACAGATGTTTGTACATGAGGGAAAGGATTAAAGGAACAGAGAGCAGTCAGTGTGAGGAATTATGATAAAACTGGACAGCTTCTTTGAGCCACATGCTACTTTCAGTCCATCCATCTAAAATATAAATTGATATTTTTAATTAAATATTCCTCCCAAAACCAGTCCCTATGTCTTAACATACTTACAAGTAAGCAGGACTTGGCTTAGGGCATAACTGACTTAGGTGTTCTAATCTTTTGCTCATTAATGAAAAACACACATGCAACCCTGCAAAGGAAATGAGAAATACATTCTATAACTCCTGCTATTCCTATAAAACCTAGTGTATTATTAATGAAGCTGATGGATTAGCTGATACTGCCTAAATATGCAGATATCTTACTTGATTCAATCTCTATAATGATTTATCCACCTCACTTATCACTTTATCTCTCACTTGAGAGATCTGAGATTTTGATTTAGGGGAGGACATCATGGAGTCTTCATTACTCTCCTTGTGTTTCTCTTAGTTGTGATCTAAGAGGAACCAGCAATGGTTTTCTTCCCTTTTTAAACCTTACTTACTTAAAAAGAAATCTATTGCTCCAGCTTACACATCAAGCTCTTTACTGAAACTGAGGAAAGGACACTCTGCTTTTGGCTTTTCATCAGGCAGTAATAATTCTAAGAAATTAATACAAAGCAGACACTGCTGTTTTCTCACATATTGGTACATTTATCTTAATGAAAATACATAATAGTCTGTGTCTTTGGCTTCCTTTGGCACATAAGGGATGTGGGTGTAGCCTTGTACAGTGACCTTGACTATGCTTCAGAAGCTGTATCAGCACATTCTGTAATTTAACACATTTATCCTTAACATCTTGAAAGATTATTTTTAATATAACTGTTAAATATTGAACTGTGCCCTTTCTCACAGTTCATATATTGACGACCTAACCTGAGGTTTTTCAGTATGTGGTCATATTGGGAAATAGGTTAATTGCAGATGTAATTAGTTAATAAGGTGATACTGCCCTAGAGTAGAGCCTTAATTGTATGTTACTATTGTCCTTACAGAGAGGAGAAAACTGAGCAGAGACACAGGCATGGAGGTAAAGGCAGAAACAGAGATATGCAACTATTTCTCATCAGACTCCAAATGATAAAAAAAAAAAACAAAACAAAACAAACAACAAAAAAAAAACCTATCATGAGAAGCATCAGAGAGACAAGCATTGGACATGGTCTATCTCTGTTGTAGCTCTTACAAAGATTGCATATCAATTTTTTTGGCCTCAGAATTCTAGCATGATACACTACAAGACAATATCTTGTAAAAAATAAAGTACGGCCTGCTATCAATCCTAGAATAGACTTGAAGTAGTTATGTGGCCCTTTTCCACCAAAAGGAATGTTCTTCTTGACCTTTCTTAGTCAAGATTTGACCTTTCTTAGTTGGATTCATATTTAGAACCTAATGTCAGCACGTTTGCTAAAGTATGTCACAGGTTAGGAAACTTTACCAGTTGCAACTTTAAGATGGATGATATAATTTTCTTTTCTTTTTTTTAAGATTTATTTTTTTATGTATATGAGTACACTGTCACTGTCTTCAGACACAACCAGAAGAGATTGCAGATCCCATTACAGATGGTTGTGAGACACCATGTAGTTGCTAGAAATTGAACTCAGGCCCTTTGGAAGAGCAGTCAGTACTCTCAACCACTGAGCCATCTCTCCAGCCCCGATGTAATTTTCTTTTTTTTTTTTTTTTTGGTTTTTCGAGACAGGGTTTCTCTGTGTAGCCTTGGCTGTCCTGGAACTCACTCTGTAGACCAGGCTGGCCTCGAACTCAGAAATCCACCTGCCTCTGCCTCCCAAGTGCTGGGATTAAAGGCGTGCGCCACCACTGCCCGGCTACAATGTAATTTTCTTAATGAAGAAACTTGGCCTTGTCTATCATGGTTGCCTTAACAGAGTTCAGGTAGGAAAGTGGAAGTGTCCATATAGAGCTTATCCTGGCTCAATATTCTCCTCTAAAACACTGGAAGTGCTCAGCTCATACAGTTGAAAATTGGTTTTGCATTTCATAAAACTATAATTTTAATTATATTAAAATTATATGATATATTCATTATTCCTGTCTTATGATGTCTGTTGCTGTGAACAGACACTATCATCCTAGCAATTCTTAAGAAGGAAAACTTTTAATTGGGGCCAGCTTATTGTTTCAGAGGTATAGGTCATTATTTCATAGTGGGAACCTTTAGAGCAGGCAGGTAGACATGATCTTGCAAAAGAAACTGAGAGTTCTAGATCTGGATCTGCAGGCAGCAGGAAGAGAGTGATACTGGGCCTCGCTTGAGCATTTGAAACCTCAAAGCTTGCCCACCAATGACAAACTTTCTCCAACAAAGCCATATATCCTAATAGCATCACTCCTATTGGGCCATGGGGGCCATTTTCATTGTAACAATAACAATATCATCACAAACACTATTTTTTTAAAAAGAAACAAGATTAGTTAGCTTCTTCAAGAGCTAAGAGATAATTCAGAATCACTCAGTTTTGTTAAATATTTCCATGTGAATCATAGGCAGAGTCATAGTGACCTATCCCCTGAACCTACACACCCAGCTGATACCCTGTTCTGAAAGGTATCTGTACTCCCCCTGAGTACCTATGCTCTGGTGCCATTCCCTTCCCCACATCCTGCCTTTTTGTGATTATAACCTCTGTGTAGATAAGTAAATTATGATGTGATTTAAATAACTAAATAAATTTAAAAAAATAAAATAAAAAGATTTTATGAGAAAGTGCATGCTAAGTAAGAAACTAATCTTCATACACCACTCATATTTACTATAAGTGACAGCTAATGAAAGGTCTAGTGAGACTAAGGCTTGATAGATAACTGGACTGCTGTCATGAAGAGAATAAAGAGATAACTGTGAAAGGTACTATACATGGAAAAATATCTAAAGTCAAAAACATAATTGAATGTAAGAGTGATCAGATGAACAGTATTTATTTGATAAACACTTTTTCAAGTTTGAATTAAATTTATATTCACTGTATACAAGCATTGTTTCAATATTAGTAGGATCCTATGTTTTATATGGGGGTTGGGTAGTATTTAAAACAGATTAACCAACTTTATTTTCTTGAATATGCATCATTTATTTAAACCCATTTACTGAGTCAAAATGCTCTCCTTCAGCTGTATGAGATAGTCTATACATTGTTGGTTTCTGCCACACCTCTTGGATAGAGCCACTCCAGAGTTTCTTTTCTGACTTTGTGGTCTATTTCCCCTTCACCGGTCTTTTCAAACACTGGTTTCCTATTTGCTAAAGTTTTGGTCAGTATCAACTACCAGAGAATCTTTCCATACTATCTCTATCTCTCGAAAATCCTGGCTACATATTTACTTAGTCACCATTAGCTCTAATAAGAGGTACTTCTATGGATTTGTTGTTCAATACAAACTAGTTATACCTGAAGTCATACACATGAACACACGAATGAACTTAGTGGGTTGTATTTGTATATGTGCATGTGTCAATAGTAATCCAAAAGTAGTAAAAGGTGTTAGAGGAAGGCATTATGGGATAGGTTGGAGAGAAAAAAAGTGAACAGGAATAGTGACATAATTATACTATAAAATATAGATGCTTTGTATAACACAAACTGAGAAAAAGAAAAAAAATCACTTGAATTAACAGAGTTGAAATAAGCAGGGAAACATTACAACAGTTAACAAAGAAATATAGAATATTATAAGCTTAAAAAGTGTAAACTTTATTATTCATCCAAATTATTAAGTTAAATCAATAAGAGACCAACAACCTAAACAAAGCTATAACATAGGATGACAAAGAATAATATCAAAGGATGGCAATCAAGTGTTTGTAATTTCTTTAAAAGAAGAGAAACAGAAATAGCACTACAAAACACAGTCTATGAAGCCAAGATTAATCTAATATTTAAACCATGTAAACACGCACACACACACATACACACACTTCCCTACTAAGGAACTGAAAACAGAAACACAAACACCCTCAATAAAACACCAGCAAACCAAATACAAAAAGATCCTCCACACAATTAATCTGGCTTTATCCTGAAGATGCAGGTTTTTCTTAGCATATGTAAGTCAACAAATAGAGTTAATCATATAAAGATATTTAAAGAAAAAAAATCACAAGATAATCTCAATAGGTGCAGAAAATGCCTTTGATAAACTCCCACCTTTACATGGTAAAAAGTTGTAGGGATGCTTTTATCTTTGGATTACTTTGGTCTGGAGATAACATACCTTAACATAATGAAATACAACAAATTCACATCCAAATTTATAATAAACAGAGAAGTTGAATGTTTCCCATTGAAATAGAAATAAAACAAAGCTGTCCACTATTTCTACTCCTTCTATATATCCAGAGCATAAACTGGCAATAAGCAAAGAAAAAACATCAAAGAAAAGAGTCAATTATGTATTATGATAATGTGATACAGGATCCAAAATCAGCAAAGTAATTAAGTACTTAAAAACTACCTTTACAAAATAACTCAGAATATAAACATTCATTATGTATATTAACAACATAATTTTAGATTAAACCTACCGGAATAAATTTAAATAAAGCTCACATATAGAAAAGACAGGAAGACATTAGAATGCCAATGGTATAGATTGATTTTTTTCTCCTTCAAAGCAAATAATTGAAATAGTGAAATCAAGTGTAACCCAACAAAAATAACTGGAAGAAATAGAACAGTCCATTAAAAGCCCAAAAAAAAAACAGTCCAATGTTGTAGTCTGAATTCTATCAACCTTCAAGAAGATCTAATACAATTCTCTTCAAACTATTCACAAAATAGAACGGAAGGAACACACCTAATTCATTCTATGAAGCCACAATTAGCTTATAAACCCAAACACACAAAGATCCAACACAGAAAAGAAACTTCCAGACCAATCTCCTTAGAAATCGATGCAAAAATACTGATATAATTTCTCAACGAATCAAAACACATCAAAACACTTATACCACATGATCAAGTAGCTTTATCCCAGAATGCAGGTGGTTCAATATACGGAAATCCACAACGAATCCACTAAAAATAAACTCTATAGATTTGTAATATTAAAGTGTGGTAATATTCACTTTAGAAAAAGTAATTACATAGTGCAACTTCAATCAAAATACAGAAAATGTTCTTCACAGCAATGGAAAAATAATTCTGAAATATGTCGAACCAGTGATGGTCCCAATTAATGGATGGTTTTCTATTGTAGGCATTAAGATAAATTACAGACACATAGTAATAAAAACATTATGGTACCATCACAAAAATAAACATGTAGACCAATGTAATAAAACAGAAGTTGGAAGCATCTGTCATCATGGCAACAATCATGATATTTGACAAATAAACAATAAACATATACTGAAGAAAAGACATCACTTTCTACAAATGTTGGGAAAACTGGGTGTTGTAGGGATAAAATTCTCCCTTTTACATCCAGAACATTCTGAGACAAGGATTTTGCATTCAGCCCAGATCAATACATCATGTATTAGTTATTGGGAGTGGGCCAATGCAATGTTTTACACTTACATCCTCATTTGGGGAAAGTTGAGAAATGACTATGTGTTTGAGAAAGGAAGAAAATTGTGAAAGGAGAATGAACTGAGAACAAAAGACTTGATCATGCCTGGACAAAATGTTGTTGAAGGTCAGGTCAGATGTCTGTCTAATATAGTTCTGATCTGAATTTCCTGGCTAGTCATTCTTGCGTGAAACACAGATGTTCACATCCTAGTTTTCTTGTTTGTTTAAATGGGCAGATATGACAATTCCTTCATTTAATACAAAATAACCACTTTAGTGTTTCGTAGTATATAATCATCAGCAGGTATGTTTATAAATGTCACACACATTATTAAAATAAAATCTTATTTTTTATTTATGAATAAAGATCATCAATTATCATTTTCTCTCCTCCTTCCACTTACTGAACCATTTTTACCTATTTTAATCACAGGAGTAGGTCAGCTTTACTTGAATTACCTTTCATGATAAACACTATCATATTATATTTTGCTTGCTGGAAGATCTCATGGACATATTGACTTATTTACTTGAAGAGAAAACGTTTAATTTAAAAAAAATGCTTTAGCAATGTCACATTTAGGGTGATTCTTTAAGGGATAATGGATTATTTCATGTCAAAGACAACTCAGAAATGGATTGGAAAGAAGATGGAATAGCTGGCCAAGTGACTTTAATTTCAGGGATGGTTAAAGACATTGACATTTGAAATTGCCAGGAACTAGAAAGGGTATCCCCAAGAGTCACTAAAGGATTGATTTTGTTTTACTTATTTGGGTTTATCCCAAACATACTAAAACAAGTTATTCTGTATCCTTGAAACAGTGGCTAATTCCATGTTTCAAGAGCTTCCAGATGTTGGAATTGCTGACTGAATTTTGTACCTGTAATTAATTTGCTGTTGATTTTTGACATCCTAAATTTTCATGGGAAGCCCTTGAGGTATCTCAGCATTTCCAGAGAAGATGCCAGGTAGTCTCCCAGTCTTAGTTCATGACCTTTCTTGAGATGCTTTTCTACCTTTAGCTTCATCCAACTGTCCCACTACAAATGCTCAAATGTCCTCTCATATTAAAACTATATTGTATTCTCTTTGCAACAGATGGAGAACATTAGAAAAACCTAAAGCCGATCAAAATGAATAGTGTCAGAGATCAGTCTCAAAGGATACATCTGCAAAATACTCCTGTTCCTAAGTCTCTGGGGACATTGTGGAAGAGGTGGCAGAAAGACTGTAAATGCCAGAAAATCATGGAGTTTTCAGTGAGAGTGTGTCCTAGTAGTATCAGAAGCTACATACATAAACTTTCACAAGTCTATCCAAATGTGAACATTCCAAGGATAGCACAATAAACATTCCTAATAAGACAGAAAAATCTCAAGAGATAGCAACCCTCTATAGAGAACTACAGGCCACTGAAGAAAGCGGGAACAACAGAACTTGTCTTTCCCAAGGAAGAACAAACCAGTTGGTTGTCTAGTGCCAAATGGTCAACCATGCAAACCTATATACAAGTAACATTATACAGACTAAATAGGTTATATTTAGGGATATACATACATATTCACATACATATATATGTGTGCAACAACAATTTGTGCATTGAAAAGGAACTATGGATTTCAACGAGAAACAGAAAAGATATAGAGAAGGATTTGGAGGGAAAACAGGGAAGGAAGAAATTTAACTAAATTTTAATCTAAAAAATAAAAGAAATAGATGCACATGATATTTTAAGGCAAAAATGTATTTATTCCTTGAGAACTTCACACAATTTATATTTTCGTCACATCAATCTCTGTCTCACCAGCTCTAGCTCCTCCTAGGTCCCTCATCATATCTCTCCTCCAATAACAGTTTGACAGAGTTTGATTTTTGTAGCTCACCATGTCTAACTAGTGCTGCCAGTATCATGCATGCATCATCCATGGTACATGGGCAATTTACCAGAAACCATACCTTTGAAGAAAATTAATGTACTTTCACATTAACTTGTACCATGCCAGCCACCAATTGCCAATAAGGAAACTGCTATGGTGGGGCTTTGCAATCCACACTGGAATTTTGACTGGATTGATTTTGAATCAGTCTTGGGGATGCATGTTCCTCATGCTATGAGTTCATGGGTGCAATAGCCCTGTCATGACCGAAGGATACAATACTACAGCAATCATTCCAGTGTCTGGTTCTCAAAATCTCTCTCCCATATTCTCTGTGATTGATGCCAGAGTCCTGGTGGGTTTTGCTATAGATGTCTCAACTAGAGCTGAAAATTCATCCAATCATATATTTTTCACACTTTGACCAGTTATGAGTATCTATTTCTATTACCATATATGGCAAACTGAAGCTTTACTTAGAAGACTTGAGATATACTAACCAATAGACAAAACAATAAGTATTTGTAAGTCACTTTAACACAACATTCACTCAGTGAAGTAGTAGTAGCATGTTTCTAATCTAGGGCTTGTGAGCACCTGATCCTTAAAGCCAATCAGAAATCAATTGATTATCCTTATTTCATTTTTGCCATTATTGCTCTAGTGAGCATATCTTGTCTGACTGATCATTATTGTAACTTGAAGGATTCACAGATACATAAGACTGTTGGAGACTTTTCTCCTCAACAGCTTGCCTGGTACATCTGTCCATTATTAAGGATGCAAGTTCAGTTCATCATCAAGTCTTATTTAATTTTCACATGTATTTCTTAGGATAATACTTTTGATAACATATATCTTTGGAGTTTTAAGCAGCTTGATACCTATTTAAAGTCAATTCCTAGAAGCCTTTCTGTATTTAAAATATAATTTATTCCAATACACGATCAAACACAAAATAGATGGATGCCCTTTACATGTCTGAATATTCATAATGCACATGGCCAAGAAATTTTATATGACACAATTCAAATGAAAATTCTTAAGTGACATTCTTGGAATTAATTTGCCAGGTTCTCCAAACTCAGATGCTTCCTTATCATGAACTTTTTTGTGATCAATATTTCTTTTTCATATGGAACAGCATTGAATAAAAAATATATCACACTGAAAATAGAATAGCCAGAAGTTCTTCATTCTGATGCAAAATTAATGCTTCAATATGTTTAAATATTTTCACTAAGAATATTGAGTCATGAAAGTTTGATATTGACTAAAGTTTTCATGTTTAAACTTTAAGAAACAGACTGAAATTATTACAAGGACATGAGGGGTCACTGTATTTATTATTCAGTGAAATCAAAGGATAGGGAGAATATTAATAATGATGTTCAAGAATTTAAACTCAGAATCTGCCTCCTAAAATAGCTACTGGATACATATTTTAATTATTTAGAAGACATTGTGATAATTCTAATTTTCTCAGTAATATAACAAATATAACAATGAAAGAAAATAGTACCTGTATCTTATGATAATAATTATACTTACAATGTATAAATTGATTTTAACTGGGAAAGAGTGATATTTACTTACAAATTCAAAATTGTTTTATTTGGATCCATACACACACACGTACACACACACACACACACACACACACACACACACACTCACAGGCTTGCAAAAGGTATAACTCAGTGAAGGGAGTTTTTACTTTTGCTTCCATACTAACAATTAAAGTTTATTTTGAATCATAATTTTAACTAATTAATACTAAAATTCTCAGAAATGTTCGTGAAAGAATTTTCTGATCTGAAATTTCACAACTGCTAAGCTACTTCAAACTTTCTAGAAAGCATTTTGAACACACTTATGAGTAACCTTAGATATAATACATATTTATCCCATTATTTTATTCTGAGACATATATGTATACATACATACATACATACCTATTCTAACCTATAGGCATAACATACATATATAATATATTAGCATATATATAAATATATAATATATACACTCTAACCTATAGGAATAACAATAAATATATACACACACACATATATATAATATATTTATACACACACACACACACAACACACAATAATATATATACACATATAACACACATACACACACACACACGCACACACAACACACACACACACACATATATATGTAAAAGAATAGAAGAGAAGGGAGAAAGGAAAGGAAATAACTTTCCTGGGCATCGTCCTTAGTCTTTACTCTTTTTCAATACTTATCAAATGCAGAGGATTAATAAGGTAATTTGCTGTTGTTGTTGCTGCTGTTGTTCAATCTAGTCAGCACATGTCACCAGTAAAGAAATATTTCCTGGTTCATCTATTAATTAAGAATGCCATGATCCTGAGTTAGAGAATTTCAACATATCCATATCAAAACTTCGAGCTCCTGGCTGTCTGTACATCCAATGATTCAGTGTAAAACTGTGATACAAATTAGAGAAACCATGCACTGATGCTCAGATTTAATGTACGTGTTATGGTAGTGGCCGTACATAATTTATTGTTCCTGGTAATAGAAGTATTTTAAAATGTTTTAATCACAAAATTTAGTTTGTAAAACTTGAAATGATATATATATATATATTAATATATATATATATATATAATTTATCAATATTATTTCATAGGTTTAGTTGAATCATATATAAAGAATTATTCTCTGAAGAAAACAATATTATTTTAATTTTTGTTTGAGCATAAAATATATATCCGTGACTCCTATTACAAATACAATGAACACATGAAATTCAATCAGTTACTCATATTGTATAATATTTTAAACCATAAATCATTAGACACTCCTTTGTAGGAGTGTAATATGTGTCTATTTATGCAATATTTTTCAATTAATTTTAGTCAGCTACTTACAAGAACCTGTGTAGGGGTGAATTCATGGAGACTCAGACACTTTGCAGTTTGAGCAAGAAGATCATTTAAAATTTTATCTTTATTTCATATTTATGAATCTTTGCCTACTTGTATGCAAGTATACTCATATGCACAATGTCCATGGAGACCAGAAGTGAGCATCATATTTCCTGGAACTGATTTTGTAGGTAGTTTTGAGCCACCACATGGGTCCTGACGATCAAAACCAGATAAGCAATTGCTCTTATTTACTGAGCCAACTCTCTGCCTCTAATGATTACTTAACATCCTCGTTTCCAGCATAGCCTAGGCAACACACAATAAGACTGCTTAAAAACTGCTCTAATCCAAACCAAACAAAACAGAACAACACCCCCAAGAAAATCTATCTTTATAAATCATTGGCATTTAATCCATAGTAAAATTTAAAATGTGACTTTTTTTTTAGTTCTAAATTTGTTCTTTCACAATTACATACATGTACACTATGGATGCTGGTGTTTAAATAGTTATCATATGTATGAATACATACATGTGTATGAGTATATAGATGACTGAATATGTTTGGAGAGAAAGAGAAGATGAGAGATTCATATACATAATTATAATGCACTATATAGGAGAAAAGAGTAAAAATCAAAATATAATTATCTCAAGAAACCAGAATAGAACATAGTGATGAGGGGGAAACTGAGATATAGATAACCCCAGAAAATTTATTCATGTAATTATTATTCCTAACGAATTGAACTTTTTCTTTGGTTTACAATTTGTTTGATTGCAACAATTTTACTATGTAAGTTATTGACAATGCATTGGTATATATAGAGAGAGACTAAAAAGTCAAGAACAATAATGGCCTCCCAGTAGCCAGCATGGCTCCTTAATTATTATCCAATCTTATAACTTTCCCTTGTTCTTAGGTTATGTTTACAGCATGTTCAATAATCCATGATAATTGTCTCTAGTATACCATGATTATATCTGTCCATTCCAGTTTGCATTCATAAACCTTCAAAAATATCACAGGGACTAAGAGCATATTTGCACAGTTCCCAAGAGGCTTAGAAATCTAGTCAGAATGGGCTTCATGAGGACTCTGAGGATTCCCTACCAGGGAATCGTATTCTCCATATTTATAAGATTATGATGAACCCTATGTTTCAAGTAGGAATGAATGCATGATTTAAAACCTTCTGTTTAAGGGACATACCGAAAACAGATTCAGCATGTACATCCTGACATCCACATCACACTCTACCTTTGGTGACTGCACATGGGATGGATATCCAGGTGGAATGGTCTGTAGACGGCCCCTCCTTCAGTTTCTGTCCTGCACTGTGTCTCCATATTTGCTCCCTTGAGTATTTTGTTACTCCTTCTAAGAAGGACTGAAGCCCCCCCCACTTGGTTGCACGCTTTTAATCCCAGCAGTTAGAAGGCAGAGGCAGGCAGATCTCTGTGAGTTCCAGGTCAGCTTGGTCTGCGGAGCTAGTTCCAGGACAATGATGGTTACACAGAATATTTATCTTGAAGGAAAAAAAAATTAAAAAGTAAAGTATGTGGTAAAAAATTTATGCATCATATTACCACAAAAACTACCTGACAATTTACTTATTGGGGAAAAAAATCACTCATACTCCTATCACTCCAAGAAATGGTCCATTTCCCATTCTGGCTCGTTGGCTTCTTGTTTTATTTCTCTAGCTTTTTCATCTGCTTCAATGGATCTCATTCCATATCGCTAAATTCCGATTGGATTTTTTTATTTAGTTGTGCAGTTTCTTTTTGGCATACCCATTTTTTTTTCTGTCTATCAGAATGCCCATGTCAACTCAAACAAATGCCCCAATAATTGCTGATATTTTAAAGTGAAATATCCCTTCAGTCTCCATACAATCTGTATGCCTTACTACCTACACCACAGCACTGGGACATTGCTGTCTATATGACTGCGTCACTGCCTACTCCACTACACACAACTTGGCCACAGCTCTTCCATAAACATCAGCTTTTTAAAAGGTATTCACATTCACCGGATATCAGATTTTTTCCGAAGATATTTTAGCAGCAACCATCATATCACCAAAATTGATCTCCTCTGTCATTTCTATGCTTTTGTCCATAGGAGCAGCGTTCAGAGTACATCTTTTCAATGTTTGTTCTTCCACTTGTTCTCTGACCTTACCATCTCCAAGTTAGGAGTACTCAGATGAAAGGAAATATATTTATTAGCTGTCTTTTGAAAACATATCCCACTGACATCACTCCAATATCTTAGATAACTACCTCATCTAAGTCTCTTCCCTGACTTGCTTGGATTCTTCGGTGTTAAATTTGTTTGTTCTAGTTACTCTGTTCTTATGAGGCACAATTTTACTAAATTACCCTGCTTTACTGTAACTGCCTTTCCAACCCAGCCTGATCAGGAATATCAGTGTGCAAGACCACATTCATATTTGCCTGGCTTATTTAATGATATTTATATCAAAATTTCTACTATATCTCTGACTACTTTTGTGTTCTGATTCTAATGGGAAGATAGACATTGGAGATCACATCTAATACGTCATGGCACTATGTTTCTACAAACCTTTTGGTGACTAATGAAAGCTCACATAACACTTCCAGTGTGAAACATTTTATTCCGGAAAGCCGAATCCATGATTCTCAGCTGGGTCACTCATATTTGTTTCAGAATAGATTATTTCATTACATAAATAAATGAGTGTAATGAAAAATTAAATGAGGCAGGAGCAGTGAATGTTCTCAGCAGGTAAAAGTCTTTTTCAATAAGCCTGAGGGCCACTCTGAGGTTACATCACCAGACCCCACATGTGAAAAGAAACAGCCTACTCACTCAAGGTACCCTCTTAACTATACATGTGTACTCTAGCATAGAAACATATTCTCTCTGTCTCTGTCTCTCTCTCTTACACACACAAATGTACATGCATAAATACACACACACAGTAATATAATTTTAAAATAAAGTGAAAAAATATTAGATAAAATAGCAAAAAAATGAGAGAATACCATTTCCTTTTCCATTGATGTAAGAGCTGCATGTATGTATGTATGTATGTATGTATGTATGTATGTATACCAGGCATCCTTGTTATCACTTTGTGTATAATTTTCAGGATGCTAATGAAATTATCAGGTTCCCTAAATCAGAATATCCTGTCAACATTAGCTACTAAGTGAAACATATTTTCAACCAGATTGTTGAGTCAATATTATACTTTCATTTTTTGTAGGCTGGAAATGGACTCTAATGGTAAGATCATTTATCTTTGTTCATGAGTTTCATGATTATGTTAATTAGCCGTTGTAGCAGTAACAATGATGTATGCCGACCCTTAGCACTAACCTTGGATACTTGGACTTAAATTCTAGATTCCCACATCCTCTCATTGTTTAAGATGTTTCTTATGATCAACAACTTTCGTCTTTGTGCCTGTTCTCCCCCTATGAGGCATGAGCAATTAGAAATCCTTAGTTATTCAATTTGACATAACTTTACCCTGGACTGAGTTCATAGTGTACTTAGGAAGTATTTGATAAAGAACAAAGCTAAATGTGACTGTGTAGCACATGTTTCATTAGGACCTAAAGCAAATGTGCTATGTTCACTAATATCCCTGCAATGGGATGTGTTTTTATTTAAAAAGTTTAAAAACATTTATACAAACTCATATAACACTTCTTGTGAGTCAGACATTGCTATGTAACATTATATGATCACATCCATATTTCTATGAGAGTTCTCTAAGATAGAAAGTGATAGAACTTCCATTGTACATCTGCAGAATCTGAGATGGAACGTTACACATTTATCCAGTAACATAGCTGACAAGTGGGAGAGATAGAAGTTAAAGCCAGAAAACTCACATGATCATCTCTCACCCAGGGTAGGAGAAGGGAGTCAGAAACCTCTTTAGATAATGAAGTCTCTTACAAGTACTAGAAGAAAAAACAAAAAGCATTTCCTAGAAATTAGTTGATCAGGAAACTAAACAGAATCTGATAAGAATTATCACAGGGAATGTTTGGCAGCTATTTAAAGAGAGTGGGCTTCTATTCTCCCTACCTTTATAATGAGCAAGAAGAGTCCCCACCAACAAGAATTAAAAGTTTTCAAAGCTGTAACAGGCTATATTGATACATTCTCTTTGATTCTCATTATTTCCAAGTAAACAAACTTAGATAAGTCATAGAGCAGAACACATACAATCATACAGTACATGCTAGTTTCATACGGACCTCAAATATTGACATATGTAAAACACTTCTAAGGTAAGAATTGATTTCTAGGGATTAATCTTGCATGATACCTCACTGGGAAGAAAGGAGCAGTGCATGAGTCTCACTTTCTTAATTCTAGCTTCATTGTCCTTGTGTTCTGATCTCTGCTAGTGTTGTACTAAGTGCATTCTTAAACTCATGGATAAAATCACACTTAATTTTTGTTTTTCTATATATGACAGCATATAGTTATACATAACAAATACTTCAAAACATCCTTTTATTATTATCAAAACTGAATGCAAAAAATGATCTATATAAAATATCCTTACCAGAACTTGATATGTTCATATCTGTGCCAATTAGAGGTAGAACAAGTAGCATGTACCTGAATAAATCTTACATAAGATATTATTGTTGTTGACATCATATTTAGATTTATTATAGACTATATCATTATCATTATATAGACATTATAAAAATATAATCTCTCCACTAAAATAAATAATAGACTAGTAAGGTAGGATTATAAGTCAGCATTCTATATCTTTAATTTTACACTAACAAAGACATAGCTCTGATCCTTCTCATTCAGTACTCATATACAATGTATACATTCATTTTTAAATATAGATAAAATATATGTATATAATTTATACATAAATGCAACCTATACTTACTTACATAATTTATAACATATCAATTATCATGTATTTGTCCAAAATTAAATTTTACCCTGTATAGAAGCCTGAATTCAGAGCTAGTGTATTGTCATGACATCAAACTAAATGTAAAGTTTTAATTCACATACTGCACTTAAATCCTGGTAATTGGTCTGTACTCCTACTCATTGTGACTTTTTTTTAATTCATGTTTTTCAAACTATTGCCATTCTATCCATGTTGTAACCTATAGACTACACTATTAATAAAATTAAATCTTGAGCCATAAATATACATTGATTGACAAGAAGATAATTGCCACCTTCATTTGAATATATATCTGACCTGTAATACAGGTAAAGTATTTACAATTATATTTTAACAGACATTATAATAGCATACATTTTTTCCTGATACGTAATATTGGCACCTATGAGGTCATTTCTACGGAATGTAAGGATAGCATCATAGACTTACGGTTATTTTCTTCATTTCTCCTCTACAAGCTTTGGTTGAGGTGAGGCAGCTCTTATACATTTTTTGAGTTTGAATTGATTGAGGTTGGGCCAGACCATACATCTTCTCCAATAGCACTTAGTGGTTCAAAGTCAAAACATAAAAAATGCCCTAAAATAAAATGTACTTTGTGAGATGTTAAACACAAGGTGACTTTCATTCCAAGATCTAATTACGAGAAAGTGCCACTCTATATTTAGTTATATATAAAAATAAAGATCATCAGTAGATATCTGGAGAAGTTAGTGTTCTTGCTGTAAGGCTTTTAAAAAGCCATTGTGCCTTCTAGTCATCTATACAGGGTGTTCATCTTTGTCCCTGCATTATCTCTGGTACAAAGTGAATTCATGGGATTGGGGGAAGGATGCAGTGCAAACTGATGTGAGGCTTCCCTTATCCTCTGGCAGCCTGTAGCCTAGAAAAAATATTACCATGCACTCCACATCCATATGACTGTTTGAGTCAGTACACACACTGACAGAAAACTGCAGCATAATGAACAGGGTTTTGTGTTATCTTTTCCTGAGTGGTTTAACTGAGGCCTAAGGGTCAGGACAGGGGATGGAACTCATGACTCAAAGATTCTGATGCTGTTGCATGCTTTCTACACTTGTTTGATGAATAAGTGACATTACATTCCCATTGTTAATGCCATGCACCTTAAAAGATGTAAAAATGATGAGTAGCTATGTGGGAAAAATACATGGATCACATGTTAGTTACATAAATAGGTAAGTTTAAAGATACACTGTGAAATTCAGTCATCTCTGTGTTCAGATTGCTTCACGGTACACGGAACTTCAATGTTCAAGTACATTGTTCTTGTGACTCCAGTTTTTCAAAGGTTTGTTCCTTTTTGAGTGCAAGTTCTAAGGCACATTATTCTGTAAGTTTGTACAAGTTACCAGCCACCATCTGTCCAGCGCAAACCATGAGACTGAGGCTGAGAAATAATTTATTTATGCACAAAAACTCACCACCTACAGAGTTTTCAAATTAGATCATAAATATGTTGATGCATGGAATAAGAAACGATGTCAGATAAACAACTGACACATCAACAAGTACTCTCCTGAAAAAAAAATGATGCAATTTCTAATCTGGGTGATAAGAATGCAAGGGTTCCAGACATGGATCCAGCAGCAAGGACTGACGAACCTTCAGACCACGTTTTGTAATGTTCCAAGAAATAATCAGGACACACTCCCCAGCTCTCACTAACCTCAAGGCTCTTGGTGTACCAGATCCATCGAGACCCATGCTTTATAAAGCAGTGTTCTCTCATGACACCATAGACCTTTCACCTCTGCTTCTGACAGCACTGTGACTTGGTTGTGAGTTAACCTTTTTGATTCTTTCAACCTTTCCTAGATGGTCTGGTCTGTACTTACTATGTAAACTGGACTGTGTGAGGGTTATAAATATTAGTCACAAAGACTGTATGAGAAGAGAACTGGAGTGATGATTCATTCATTAAGAGCATTGGCAACATTGTCAGAGGACCTAGGTGAATTCTGAGCACCCAGGTAATAGCCTATAAACTGCTGTAACTGCAGTTACAGGAGTTCTCACACCTTATTTTGGCCTCTGGGGGCACCAGATATTCATGTGGTATACAAACTTACATGCAGACAAATCTCCCACACACAAAAATAAATAAACACAATTATAATGATTATATAAAAGAGCCCTTGCCTGACACTGGTCATAAATACCAAGTGAAATAAAGAAAGGTCCATGATTTAAGGTGGGTAAAATTGGCACCTCATGTAAATTCATTGCTATCCAGTAAATTCTCACATTATAGAAAAATGCAAGCACACCATCTATATTACTGGAATAGCTTACTATGACACATTCATTTTAATATAAATTTTTCATACACACAACACAACACACAACAATATGGGACATAAACTCAGTGAGAGAAAGAGAGATGAGAGAGAGAGAGAGAGAGAGAGAGAGAGAGAGAGAGAGAGAGAGAGGATCCAGAAAGACAAAGACTCTCAGACAGGACCTGATGTATATTAAGTGCTTTTATGTTATGTGTATTTGTGTTTTTTAAAGCTGACTTTTTTAAAAAAAACTAATGTCATGTGCACAGCAAGTCTCACCAGAAGCTGCAAAACCCTTCCCTTATACAGCCTTCCAAACAAGCAAACACTCCCTGTTACCATTACCAGACACCATAGGGAACATTCAAACATATACTGACACACTGCTATTACACAAGTTCACAGTATATATGAGGGTTTATTCCCAGTCTTATGTACTCCATCACCTTTCACAATAAGCACCATGACTTGTCCACCATGTTAACACCACCATGCCTTTGCTGATCCTGAGTCCACTGTTCTTCATCGGTTCATCTGTTTTTCCTTCTCCCCTGAATATTTTTCTGTTTTCTTGTTTCATCTTTATGTATGTCATGCCCTTCATATCCTACAGGGTATAATCTTTCCAAATTGTCAAATTTTATTGGTAATACAGAATTAAAGAATTTGCAGTATCATGAGTTGTTTAATAATTTAGTTAGAATTTCATAATATTTAATATCAGCATTAATGAGTTCATAAGTTTTAATACATTGAAGGGCATTACATGAGTTACATTTCCATTGTTAGTGTTCAATTACTTGACAAAGTTGTCTTACAGAAGACAATAATTATTTTGGCTCATGGTATCAAAATATTCTGTCTTTCATGATGAGAAAGGCAAGACAATCTCAGTTATTATCAGTACTTAAGAAATGGAGGCATTGTTGTTTTACCTTTCCCATCTCATGTGATCCTACCACTCACATTCAGTGTGTGTATTCCTCCCTTATTCCTCTCTGAGAACATCTTTATAGGAGCATTCTGATATGTAACTCATTCCCCTTATTGATTTTAAATCCAATCAAGTCAACAATGAAGATAAATTACCATAAACATCATGGTTGTTTCCAGGTTTGACAACAATAAATTAAACTATTATAAATATCTATGTTCGGGTTACTGTGTGATCATAAATCCTCAGATGCCTTGAGGCTCAGTGACTGAGCCATAGTAAGAACACTTCAGCTTTGGAACAGTCTGGTAAACTCTTCCCTAAAGTAGCCATGCTTTTCTTCATTCCCACAACAAATGATCTAGAGCTAATGTCACTGCACGTTCTCATCAGTAATTGATCATGTTAGCTTGTGGATATGTGGCATTGTAATAGGGGATATTATCTAATTACTTTAATTAATTTATTTCATTAATTAAATTAACAATTTAATTAATTTAATTCATATTATTTAGGCTATATGGCATAGTGCCACCAGTATATATCTTTTTGGTATAGGATGGTCATGTTGGTTATTTTCTTATTGTGTTATTATCTTGTATATCTCAGCCAATACATTTATATCACAAGGTGTTCTAAAAGTGTTTTTTCCTAATCTTTACCTTGGCATGTTGTCCTTTCATAGACATTGTCTTTCATAGAACAAAGGTTGTATTTTAATAATGTTTTGCATATTAATTATTTGTGTCTGAAATTTGATGTTTGAGTTAATAAAAAAATTCATAAATGTAATGATAGCTAGCTCTCTGATATTATCATGGGGAATTATAGCTTTTCATTCTTCATTTAGTAGGTAGGCTAATTTTTTGAACACATATTCATATACATTGAAGAAACATAGATGTATATGAATATGTGTTCACATGTGTGTGTTGGCTTTGGGCTATCTGATTATTCCAACATCATTTGTTGAAACTCACCTTCCCTCCACTGCTTGTCTTTGCTCCTTTGTCAGATATATTCTTCAATGTCTATTCCCAGGCTCTTTCTTCCACTGTACCGATTTGTGTATTCTGTCAACAGTACCATACTCTTTAAAGGACTTCGTGGTATTAGAAACTGTCAGCACTACAACATTGTTCTTCACATAATTCTACTTCTATCCAGTTTTGAGGAATACTATTTCATGGTCACTAAATTTGCTCCTGTAAATTGAGAAGAGAATGGAAAAAATAAACACTGTCATGATTGGTGACAGAACTGATCTCAAAACTCTAAATTCAGAAATAAATGAAATTTTAAGATCTTAAAGAGTGTTCTGAAGCCTAAAAACTAGGAAGGTGAATGTTTAGTGGTGTCATTGAAGACAGCATTTTAAAAAATGAATAATCTCTGATCTTTTATTTTCTTCAATTTCATTTTTTGTCTTCCCTTCTATTCTTCCTCCTTCTCTTTTTTTTTCTCTTTACTAGCCCTCCTCTTCCTCTTTTTCCTCCTTCTAATCACATTCATTCATTAACAGGAGTCACTTGTTAAGAAATAGTGAAAGATAATACTCAGGCTGGCTTCCAAAAGGAATGTGGAGGACGGTATGCTGCTGAGACAGGAGAGGAAAAGCAGATGAACCACTGACATTGTCTTAGACGATGGAGAACATCTGCTTCCTTCTCAGTATTCTTGGCACATGAAGTGTGCATAATAATTCATCTACTGAGTTACTGCTCACTCGTTCGGTCTAGTTAAAGTTTCTTTCTCCTGCTTTTACTCAATAGAGACAATGGCTGATGTCTTGTGAAGCCACTGGAGGGGTCTACTTCCTCTCATCCATATCACCACCTCACCAAATCCTCAGAATCCGAGAGTTCCTAACTTCTTCAGTGTGCTTGTTAGGAAGAGGTACAAGTGCAGAGTGGCTCTGAGAGTGTTTCTGGCCCATTCTCACTGCTCCAAGCAAATATGAATGTCTCTGGAAAAGAACCACCTACGGAATATTTTTTGAATCATGAGCTGCTAATAGGTCAGTAAACAAGATTTATTAAATACAGCTGCATTCAAGGTCATGCAGACGTGTGGGCTAGGGGGATATGCAGAACTGAAATCTGAAAAGTAAGGGGGATTAAGAGAGATTCAATTAAACTCTGCTAAGTAGGAAAAACTCAATTAGATGAAAGTAGCATATCTGTTGGAGTGGAAATGGGTGGGTAGAAATTTAAGAGAGGATTTCAGCTGGGTTCTGTCTAGTGTTCATTGTTCTTATGAAGCCACAGAAGCAGAAATATATCAGACACAGGCGCATGTGATGTTTTGATGTTAGATCAAAATACATGATAGAAATGATGTTTTGCCTAATCAAGAAAGGATAGTGAGGAATGAGTTAGATGTGTATCTGAGCTAAATCAGAATAATGACAATTGGCTCTGATCTCGCAATATCTAAGAGTTCTGTATCCACAAACATACCATTGAATTTGTCTGTACCTCATATATAAGAAGGATATATTTCTGAATGATTAACTAATGAATTCCTAACCTGGCTAATAATGTTATATTTTTATTACATTTATTGACTGTCTGTGTGTATTTTGGGGAGTATTCTTAGGAGATATGCATGCCATGGAGAATCTGTAAAGAGCAGAAGACAACCTGGCGGTATCAGTTCTCTCTTTTTGTCAAAATTAAGTACTCATATTTTACAGCAAACACTGAGTCATCTCACTGGTTCTGATTGATATTTTTAAGGGATTAGAGTATTTTTATTTGTCTATTTGCATGGTTTTCATAGGTGATTTGCATGTATATTGGATCGTGTGTGTGTGTGTGTGTGTGTGTGTGTGTGTGTGTTTCTAAGTGTCAGTGGGTGTCATAGATGTGTGTGCACATGAAATTTGGGGATAAGTGGTTTATATCAGGTATACTCTTTGGTTGTTATCCACATTATATTTTGAGATAAAGACTCTTGTTTGACAACAGAGCACACCTGATTCTAGTAGTCTATCTAGCCAGTTTATTCCTGGAATCTCCTATCTCTGTCCCCCCAGTTCTGTCATGTCAGGGGCTCTCACATCTACCTGACATTTGCCTTGGTGACAGTACTGAAATTTGCATACCTAGTGCTTCAACCACTGACCCATCACCCCAGTCCATAGTGTAATTTCACTTGTATTATAACTCTTCAATTCAGTGAGTATCATTACTATTTACATTTTCTGAATTTCTGTCTGGAATTTTCTAGCCTCGCCCCCCCCCTTTCACACCTAACTAATACAAAACATTGCATATTGGATGACCATCCAAAATTAGACTTTCTGCCAATTTCTTACCAACATTTCTTCAGTGGAATTTAGTCTTTGTTGCATATTTTCCCAGATGCCCACTCTATTTCAGCTCTGTTTTTTTTTTATCACATGTCATTTGTTATTGTTGTTGTTTTATCTCTAAACTATCAGTTTTAGAAATTATATTTGTATTTTCAGGCCATATGAATTACTTTGATATTCTATTTCAGCATATGTATTGTTTTGAATCTTTACTACTTAGTATGTCAAATCCAATCTAGAATTCTCAATTCATTAGCACAGTTTTCTTCATTGTTAGAGTTAAATAAATTCATCCATATATTCATATACTATCTCCATCTTTTAGATAAACATGCACCAGTGTAGGCAGCCATGTTTAAGATAGCACCTGGGACAGTTGCAAAGTCATATGACTAGCACCTGACAATGTAGGCAGCTGGCTTCCAGAGTGGCCAGCTCAGATAAACTGGTAAACAAGTCCTTTGTGCATGCATCGGCCTCGTGCCCCTCCTGAGGGGCTTATGCAAATGAGGTATTGACAGTCTAACCTATCCTGAGATAACACATCACCCAGCCCGCCTTGGGCAGTTATATAAGCAGTTCATTTCTGCTGCTGGGGGTCCCAGTCCCAGTCCATAAGTCAAGATTCGTTCCTGCAATAAAGCTGACTGAGAAGGATCCAACCGTGTCATGTCTTAATTGCTGGTCAAGGCGGACACGACACACCAGTACATATTTGCCTCTTCTTTTTTTGTTGTTGTTGTTTTTTTTTTTCTTCATTAGTTCATTGCCTATGATATTCGTGACAGTGTGGGTCCCAGAAATTTATGAATGATGTATAATATTCTCCAGGGGACTTTGGAACAACATAGCTTACTAATGAAAATTGTGAAAATACTGAGTTAGTCCAGTAAACAAATAAACAATGACATGCTTGAAGTCTACTTAAGGAGAATGTGGGCCCTTATGCATTTAATAATCTCTTTTATGTGTTTAGAGTATAGACAAATTACTAGGGAGTCAGTGCTATCTTACAAGTTTGATGATAGCTTTATATTATCCAATGAGGAATCTATTGAGAAGTGGTAATTTAGTGATGTAAGAAATTTATTATAGTTCCAAATAGATTAGACAAATATGATATGATATGCATAAAATTTCACAGTGAGGAAAATAGAGCCCAGGAAGGGATAAGAAATATCATTGATATGCTTCACTGAAATTGTTGATTCAGAGACATTAACAAATACGCATTTATCAATTAGGAAAATGTTCAAATCATGAGACTGAGGATAAACTGCTCAGCAAGGTCAATGATTGACTCGAAACGAGTCTACAATATAAAAATTTTAAGAAATGAAGTAAAATAACTCAAATTGTCCTAAATTTTTTCCTGTGAAGAAAGAAGATAGCCATGATTATGAAGCAGTTGACAAAAATATTAAAACAAGAACTCTCTGTAATGGATTTTATTCAGAGCTTCATTTCTCAAAATGTTGCCATAATTCAGGCTATCTTGAGGCAGGAGACAGCTGGAATTGATAATAGGACTGCTCGAGCCTGTCATTAGTTCTGCATATTAGCTTAAAATTAGTGTGGGGAGAATGCAAAGTTCATGCAGATTTTTGGTTCAATTCCTTACAGCACATAAAAGATGAAACAACATCTTTTATAAATTACAGGAACTTATGTTGTTCAGAGCACAGCAGTCTCCATTTTTAAATGTACTGGTAGAAAGTATATTTTAGTAAGCATATAGAAATATGCTAGTCATATTTTAATCTAATTATAAAACATTAATTCCACAAAATAAAAACTTTCTCTAAAATAAATATGCTTTTACTGAATTATTATACAAAGATTCACTGCAGAAGTGTTTATGTGCCTTTAGGAAAAGTCACATTCTTCCTTTTTAGCTTCCTCAGGTTGCTAAGGTGAAATATCCTTACTGAAGCAACTCAAGGAGACTAAGGGGTCTATTTTGGATCATAGTTTTGCATGTCAGACAAACTCTCATTTTATACCAGAGAAATCAAGTCTTCAGGAGCATTATAAGTAAAAACAGAGACAACAAGGAAAGAATGAATTTTAATTTTAAGATTCTTACTTATACACTACTTGGTTGTCTGCCTAAGGGATAGTCCTTACTACAATTAAGATGTGTCAGTCAATACCAACATAATCAAAGCTGTTTTTCAATCATATTGCCAGTGCAAACCATCTCCCAGGCAACTCTGGATTTTGTTAATTTAACAATTAACCCTAACTAATAAACAATCTGTTGCATAAATAAGATAAATTAACTATGTGTAGCAACTTTGACATTTTAAAATTTTTATGCTGCCCATTAGATATCATCCATTGAAAACCAGATTAAACATCCATTAGGATAATATCATTCCTTCATAGGCCATGTACTCAGAGTAGGTGCACCCAATGTGGAGAACACCAGACAAACATTTATATTCAAACTACAGAGGCTCAACAAAAGATCTTAATTTTTCAAAGCCACACAATCACATCTTATATTTTAGGAGCAGAGCAGGAAACATTAGATGATCAATAAAATAAAAGCAAATATAGGTACTTTCATATTGATTTTATGTTTACACAAATTAATAGCAATATGTAAGTTGTACTGAAATTTCAAAGAAAGGCTTTTTAATAAACCATAGATACAAACTCACTCACACACATATGTGTGTGTTGTGTGTGTGTGTATATTTTATATATTAGTATAACTTAAAATAGTTATATATTACAATAGTTATAATAGAATGATTAGTTACATAATCATTCACAATAAACTATACTTACTTGTCTGATTACTATGTTATACATTGTCTCCTTTTCTATCTGCATCCTTTTTATTGATGTTTTAAAAGACTGAGATAGTTAACAAAATTGCTGAATCAATTACATCTCTATGGCTACAGTTTTACTATAAATTATTCACATATATTTTTAATGCAACATTTCTGTTGGAGATTGAGATATTCACAAATATATGGTTATAATAATAAGTTTTTAAGAATCTCTTTGATTCTATATTCATTTAGAAGAATAAAAGTGGGATGTTTCTCCTAGATACATGACCTGTCAAGTCACAGTTTCTTAGCCCTGTTAATAATGCTAGGTATGAAATTACTCTTGTGGATTCAGACTGAAATCCAAGCAGGAAATGGTTGGTTCTTCCATAACACTTGTGCCACTATTGAACTTATGAGTATGTCTTGCCAGGATAGTCATTATTGTAGCTAGCAGGATTCAAAGCTTTGAGGACTGTTCTTTATAAAGGTTGGGATACAATGTTTGGTGTGTAGGGAAGTGGGTGGATATAGGAAGATTTTGTGATATGTGGCATTTTGTGATAAAGTCTAAATTATCTCAAGGAAATGTTCTACACTCATCACCCGCCCTCTTTAGTGCAATATTACAATGAAAAACTACATGGAATACTCTTAATTCAGATGGACTCTATTAAAATCCAGTAGCACAAGCAGATCTGGGAAGCCTTGTGTCTTTGAAGTACAGGTTAGATATAGCTGGATGTGGAACAGAATAGAAAACTGCAGAGCTCCAGAGCTTTGCTATGAGGTGGTCTCTGTAACCTCAGAGTTTATCATATTTTTTTCAAGATCAACGTGATCCAAGCTGTCTACAGAACATCTGTTCATGAAGATCAATCATCTTCATTTTCAAGAGCACAAACAGAGGGAAAGTTGAGACATGGAGTTTGAGAATTAGTAAATGCAAATAAAATACTACAAGAAAAAGAAATTTTTATTATCCAAAATAACCAAAATCTTAAAATAGGTAAAAGGGTGAAAAGTTACACATGAACATTTATTGCAAATAAAATTATACAAGTTGAAATGCCATTTGACATGGAGTCAGAAATTATTAAGAATAGAAAAAGTCTGAAGACATAATCCCCGGGTTCCTTTATCCCTGTCTTCTTTCTCTTACCCTCTCTCTCACTTTCTTTTGCTCTCACTTTCTTGCTATCTTGTTCTCACCTTTGCCCTCTCTCCACAAGCAGATATTTCTATATGCCATGTACTATATATTTCCATATGCAAGCTATACTATATAAAATGTATTGGTTATGCACAGTTTAACTATTTAAATTTGAAAGTAGAAAGAAAATTGAACAATTAGACTTGAAAAAACCAGGAAAGTACAAAATGCAATTAAAAATCAGGAAAGCCGACAAACAACAGTGTTGACTACACATTGGGCTACAATGAGTCAATCTGTCATCTCCAAGAGTTAGGAATAGTGTAGAAGATAGAAGCAATATAATATGTAAAGATAAAATGGCTAAAAGAGCTACAGGTTTTATTGAAAATGTGAATGAAAGGAAAAAAAGCATAAATGTAAGTAAGACTAACAAAATTCTCTTTATTATGCACATATAAGTAATGAGTTTATTTACATTCAGAAATGGAAACTAGAGAGCTCAGGACAGTGGTCGTTTGTGGATAGGAGATAGGACACAGGATAAGAGCAAAGTATGATAAGCCTGCACTTTATATTTAAACTCCATGGTGTAGTGACAGGTTTTAAACTTTTATTTATAAGCTAAAATATAATACATACAGCTTTGATGGGTACCTATTATACTTCAATGCATAATTTGGAGTAAAAAGCTATGCATTTAGACACTAGCAAAGAATCTAAACATAACTATATTATTTTAATTTTTTGAATGTCAACAGTGAATTTTTTTATTTAAATTTGAAATGATTTTCAAAATTATCTTAAACATTAAAAATATGCTTTCTTTCTGAATTGGTGATTAAATTTATATACAATGAGTACCTGTATTTCCCATTCTTTTTTTTTTTATTCGATATTTTGTTTATTTACATTTCAGATGTTGTCCCCTTTTCCCATTTCCCCAGAAGCAGCAATATATCTAATTCTTACTTTGATGAAATCATATAAAAATAGTTTCAGAATTTCTTTTTTCTTTTCTCTCTCTCTCTCTCCTCTCTCTCTCTCTCTCTCTCTCTTTCTTTCCTTCTTCCTTTCTACTTTCTTTTTTTAATTTTACAACTGTAATAAGGTTTTATTAAGTAAGGCGACACATCACAAATAGAAGCATGCAACTCAACTGAAATAAACTTGGGGTTTTGGGGGCAGGGGTGTATTAGTCCACAAATCCCCCTCTTCCTCATCCAAATGACAAAAGTGTCCTGTCAGAAACTGAGGGAGCAAGTCTGTCATGGTTGTTTGTTGTTCCTGGGTTTTATAATGATTTCCATGGCGCTTTAAAGACTTGGCCATACACTCAGGGTTGAGACTTCATAGCAGATGCCACACCAACAAGATGGCTACGACCATGAAAAGTTGGTATCTGTAGCTCTGGCCATGAAGGAAGCAGTAAAGGCCATAGGTAAGGGCAGCCACTATACACAGACAGTCTATAGCACCATTGGGTTCTTAAGGATCTTGAGAATAACTTTTCTTGAAGTTTCTGGATTGGTGTAGACCCTGAGGCTGAAGCTAGATAACTGGGACCTTGGACCGATCAAAAGCACCTCTGGACTCACAGGACCGGGATCCGCATACCCATACGCACAGAAACAGGCCAAAAATCCGGAGCCGGAACCCGCCTTCTGATTTAGTATTGGAATTCTCAGGTGTTTTACTGAAATTCTCTTGCATAGGAACATAGATATTTGCCTGTTAAAGGAAATTACACCTACAAAAATTGAAGGAAATCAATTCAAGTTGTGTCATCAACAGTGAATCAGATGGACCATGTCATATTTCTCTATTAGTAAAATTAGCAGAGGAATTAGCCGAGGTATCCTCTGATACCATGCTTGGGTCTAAAATATAATACCAATGTTACTTTTAACTGCTGGCTCACAAATAATGAAAAATATTGAGTTATTCATATTAATGTGATCTTAATTAAATGGTGCATAGCGCCCCTTTAATCCAGCACTCGGAGGCAGAGGCAGCGGATTTCTGAGTTCGAGGCCAGCCTGGTCTACAGAGTGAGTTCCAGGACAGCCAGGCTACACAGAGAAACCCTGTCTCGAAAAAACCAAAAAAAAAAAAAAAAAAAAAAAAAAAAAGAAATCAAGCTGAAATGATTTTGAATACTTATTTGGCTGTTTTCCATTTAAAATAAAACTATAAATAAATCTGGCACAAATTTGGAAAAAATGTGGATAATTGCTATAAATACATGAAGACTCAAGATAAAAATAATTAATTAAGCATGGTGACGTACTTTCTAAAGATGACAAAAGGCGACAATAAGGGTCTTTGACTCAATAATGTCCTTAACTGAATATTAAGACATCAGTGTTCTAGCCTGATGTGGCTAATTCAAAATTCTCCCATGAACTGGTTTCAAGCCAGGTTCTTTTTCCTTATATGTTTTCTTACAGTTCAGAAATCTGCTTCATCTGTGGGTGTTTTGGGAATAGCTAAACACCAATAACAAACTGATTTCCAAGAAAACAAGTCGGTAGAGAAATTATTCAAGAAATATATTAGATTCCCCAATATTTCTATCAGTACATCAAAGAAAACATGATTCTGATTGAGGCAATTATTGAAATTCCATAAGATAATTTATACCTATTAAAATATTAAGGATGCCTCAGATACCATACTTTAGTAATTTCTAGATGATGTGGAATAGGGCAGACGACTTACGTATTAAAACATATATTTTCCTCTAGAAACAGATTTTGACAGAACTCTGACTTTTAAGGGAACCATATTATTACTTTGCCTAGTGTAACTGTCAAGTGTGTGTAAAATCATGAGATAATTTACATTTTATTCCAATGTAAATTCACATTGGCTTTTTTTTTTTTTTTAACTTGGATACTTTCTCATGTGATTTCAAAAAAACAAATTAAAATATTCTTCTGGAAAACTATTTATTTAATTTCAATTATTATATGTCTATTATATGTCTTTTTGATAGGTAGACATTTTGACAAGTTACATTTACATAGGGAAACGTTGAAACAAGTTCATTACTACTTTTTCGTACATCTAATCATTGAAAATATATGAGCTCACTTCAAGATGTCAGTTTAGTTTTTAATCTCTTCTATGTTTTTGGTCGATTCACACTGCCCTATTTGGTTTTATACTGAATAGTCTACCTAAAGAAAAAAAAAAAGCCAGTTTTTATGATTAGTGATAAAACAGTGACTTTAGCTATGTATATATTTGTGTCTCATTCTGATAGCTATAGAATTTCTAGATTCTGGCTTCCCATTCTAGCAGTCCATTGTTGGTAGTGACTGCAGCTTGTAAGTCATTATAATAAATTTCTTAATATTAGAGACTTCCATAAATTCTGTGACTCTACAGAACCCTGACTAATCCACCATCTCTCTTTTTTTTTTATCTTCTATTCAGTGTGTGTATCTTTGCATCACTTGATCATCACTTTTCAATAAATATATTTCTGCTACAGAGTGATTATTTTTATAATTTATGATTATTAAATTATTTAATTTTCTTTGGCATTATAATCTTAAATTTGTGTATTTGAAGATAAAGAGACTTTATAATGAAATAATTTGAAGTGAAGCTCAGCAAGTTGCAATATAAACTTAAACTCAAAATGCTACTATACAAAAGGAATAATTTAACCTCAAAACTTTATAATACATAAGAAATGCATCAATCAATGAGACCATGATTTAAAACAGGACATTTAAAACTATGGATTCTTTTTCAAGTGAATAATTCATTGCCCTATATTTTTATTACCTATATTATCTTACAAAATATGGGTGTTGTTATGTTATCACCATGCTTTCATATAATTTCTTATATTAGTCCTCATTCATTTCTTTTTCTTTTCTAAACATGATTTTATTTTTTGTTATACATATGTGCATATATGAGTGGGAGGTGTGTGCATACTGCATTGTCTGTAGAGTGCAGAGGCATCAGATTCCTTTGGAGCTGGAATTACAAGTAGATGTGTGTTGCTAAATATGAGTGTTGACAATCTAACTCAGGTCTTCTGCCAGAGTCACTATCACACTTACCCACTAAAGCATATCTCCAGCTCTCCCAGAGCTTTTGTATTAACCAATAAGTCAATTTGATTGAGCAAGATATTTGTATTTTGGGATAGTATCTAAAACAAATGAATACAAATCACACATTCATCTTAATATATGGAAAGTGATTGATATACCTAAAATATATACTTTTATATAGATAAAGCTAATATACTCCCTTAGCAAGTACAATAAAATTTTTATTACTGGAGATGTATTTTTAAATTTTTGCACATACATTTAGTGAATATTGAGCATGTTCTCTTTCATAATCTCTATCCTCTATTCTGTCCCTCAGATCTTGAGATGAGTGTTTCATAATTTGCTTCATGCTATTTTTTTAATAGGAAATAAATACTTTCCATTGTATGACACTGCATTCATATCCTGCATATTTTGTATTCTGCAAGTTTTTAATGTCTGACAGTTGCATGCATTGTTTTATTTTGTGATTAAGATATTTCATCATTGCAGTGTTAATAACAAGTCTTCATTAAAACCACTGGAATGCAATCAACTTGTTTCCGTAAAACTCTGTGGATCTGAATATTTAGATGACTTCTTTCAAAAGTATGCACTTACTTATATTGAAAGAAGGGAATTTTTGGCAAACATGACAAATGAATCAAAAATGAGAACTGAATTTTGATAATTTATTATCGTTCCTAGAAAATGGTTTCTGAATATAAAATACAATTACTTTAATGTCTGGCTCTTTGAACAGCTTCTCATTGTATTATCCAAATGATTTTATATACAGTGATTAATTAGCCTCTACTCTCATGAGATGTTCTAGAATGGATCAGAGAATCAAGTAGAGAACAGTAATAAATTCCTGTTTCTCTTGTTGCCCTAGGACTTTTTTTGCATTAAATTATGGAAAACATGAACGGCTCTTTGTAAAGTAATTGTGCTGATGTGGAATGGTGTGGCATGGATTGGACACAGTCTCTTTACCTAGTGTCATTCAGGACAGACATACTCATTGGTCAGTGACTGTCCTATTGCTTCGGTCTCTCACATAGATCATTTCTTCAAGAGTAATCATGACAAATAGTTAGATTCCTTTACTATGTGTGTCTCAACATTTGCACAACAACTAAAAGAGAGGAGAGTTAGGAATGTCTTTAGTTGGAAAGAAGAAAGGGTAGTAAATTATGTAAATACATTTTAATCTCACAAAATATTAACAAAGATTGAATCAAAATATATATTTTTCATATATGATTTCTGGCCAATGATGCAGACATGGTTCCAGCACTTTATACATTATGTCCTAATCAGTTGAAAATAAGGCTGAAAGAGACAACTATTCATCTAAAATAGCATCAGTGATATTTCAACATGGCTTGCCATTTAGTGACTACTAGTAGTTTATTGATGTGGTTTGAATGTGTTAAATGTAAAACATTAGAATATATTATAACACAACCTTCTTAATCTGCAAGTGACTTTCAATTAAATATCCACTTATCACAAGACATTTGAGAACATTTCTGAATCTATCAATTTAGATGTCATCTAAGAAAAATAATACGCAATCAGTTATTTTTCTCATATCCATTAGCAATTATATTACATATGAATTATAGTAAGATGACATGTTAATGTTCAGACAGGGTTCAAAGGGGAAAATAGTATTGCTGCATTACCAACAGACATGATAATATTATCTAAAGACTGCAAAATGATCTAAATGGGTGTATTTCTTTGTGTGTGTTCATTTTGTACAACTCTCACGATGGATTCTGGTCTTCATTTTAAAAAGCACAGTTTTTCTAAGTGTCTGAACATATGTTTTATTTTGTCATAATATTGCCATTGTCCTAGGTTATTTACAGCAATTTCATACCATGAATAAACATATGATTTTTAATATATCTATGTTTACTGGAGACCAATTTAATAATGAGGCCCTTGAGAAACAGTTTTGCAATCAAAATATCAATAGGGTTTGTTTATGTTTCTGTTTGTTTTAATTTTTGTAATGTTATATTCTTATTAAATAATGTATTATTTTTTTATAGATTATGTGTGTGAGACTGGGTTAGTGTGTGTGCAACACATTTATTCAAGATTCTGGGATGGACAGAAGGTGTTGTTTGATGCCCTGAAAATAGAGTTATAGTTGACTGGGAGGGATAGGGGCTCTTGTTGAATCTGAGCCCCCCTAGAAGAGCAATAAACACACGTAACTGAGCCTTCCCCACACTGCCTTTCCTTTACCTTTCAAATCACATCCAACCACCCACACATACACACACACATACACATTATTTTCCAATGAGTTATAAATACAGATAGATAAATCATAAAAATTATATGATACATATGTATTTATATTTAATTATCTTGAAGAAATATTAAATTTTCAGAATATACATATATTGAAAGTAGATATATAACAAATATATTTATTAAATTACATTGATATAAACTGTATGTGAAATAGGATTAAGATAAATAGCTACATAGACACAGTTGCTGATCATTAAAAGAAAGAGATTGATAAAATAACGATAGCAAAATATAGTTATACATATGAAAAAACAAACTAATATAATCTGTAAAATCATCCAATAATGAGTCCTATTAGACAGAGAACTTGTTTTTCCTTTTATTATATCTCTTGATGTCAATATTTGTCTTAGATTATGCCATGAGTTAAGTTTGAGATTTTATAAAATACTGTCAAAAATGATAATAACCAATCTGGAGTTCAAATTTAGACCAATATAAAATTTTAGTCAAAACAAATTATTAGATTTATTTTAATATTTCTACAAATTTGTGATGGTTGATTTTTCACACACAGTCACCTAATTGACATTTAATCAAGCATACAGGAGTGTATGTTAAATATGAATTAATTACTGTGTGCTAAAATACTGCAATTTTATGGTGTGCAAACATGTAAGAACATTTCAGTTCCCATTTAATTAATCATTTCATAGATTGTAAATGTATGTTTAGCTAACTAACAATTCATTACTTGTCTATGGAAGGAGGTTTTTTTTATCTGTTTGTTTGATATGTATAATGTAAAGTTAATTAGACGTCATCTTACAATATGTAGAAGGTTGTACCTGATTTAGCCCATCTATGTCACTTCTGATTTAAGTCATTTTATCGGTAATGCATGTCAATAGTATAATGTAAATACAGCTACTAAGAACTCACTATATGGACATGGTTATAATTTTATTAGCATCTAATAAATTTTTAAGTTGTGGGTTAAAATTGAAATGACATTGTTATAAAATTATTTTTTAATAAATAAATTTGGTTAAATTACTTATGGGATGTTCTTGGTATGGAAATATGTGGCCATGCTAACATATCAATAAACACCATCATTTTCTATTTAGAGAAAACTTCCAAGGAACATGAGAGTAGCAGGTTTCCTTCGAGCACCTTCTGAATATGGAAAAGGAAACCTCTGTGTCTCCCTCTATTTGCTATTGAATGCGTGATTTTCCATTATTCCCATTTAACTTCTCTGTGAAAGACTTTATAAGTACTAATTTCTCCATTTGGATCTTCCCTTCTGTGCACATTCTTCATGTAGGTACATGTCTTCCTCTACTATTTTCACTTCCTGTAATATTTTGTTTTGAATTTTTGAAAATTTTACATTCGACGAAACAGCTTATTATTTCACACATATCTAGATGAGTGTAGCCAGTGTAAACTACTCTGTCAGTGTTAGCAGAGGAAAGTTATCTCCAACAGGTGAAGAATCACATAGAATCCATGGCTGATCATGTGTGATTAAAGGCTTACTGCAGAAAAGAAATCCTTTTGTATTTCACTGGTTAGCAGTACACCAGAAAGAGACTTGCTCCTCTGCCTTCAGCATGAGATAGAGTGGTGCTGGTAGGTGGATGGTCTCAGGGAACTGAAGCAATAAGTGTAGTATGCTAAAAGAAGAGCTAGGCATCCTAGCAACAAGATACATATTAACTTCTAACTAAAGTCACATTTTGGGGGTGAGGGGCGGTTCAATTTTCCACATCAGGTTGTTGCATATCTTCATCCCAAAGCATATAAGGCTTTGGCCTCAAAAATGACAATGTATGCACGCTACGAAAATATTCAGTTTGGCCAGATACAATTTCTAACCAATGCAGAGACACTAAATTCCAAGTCTGAGTTTACTAGAGAGCTACTATCAAGCCATTTCAAAGTTATCAAGAAAAAAGTATTTGCAACTTTTTCAATAGCAGTTCTGGGATCTTAGTTCCCAATTGCAGTTTACTATCTATGTATCATATGTACATTTCAGAGATTAATACATATCCAGTAAGTGCTGGGTACACAGCTTACTACATGTGAATATCACAAACTCTATATACTGAAGAACTGAAATCAAATGAACCTTAATATTGCAGATATATAATAATATCAGAATTATAACTGTTGTCATGTAGAAGTAGTGAATTTTAGTGTCTGCATGCAGTTAACAAATATATGAATTACCATCATGTGCACTATGCATATTGGTAGTGATAGAAAGCGTTTTAAAGTACCAAAGTTTATTTATTTATACATTCATGGTGTTCTCGGCTGCTGGTACTTTCTGTTTACAATTGAAGACCAACTGTTGTTTTAGTACTTTATGTAAATAAAAATACTTTTGAGGTGTTGTGTCTTCAAAGGAAGATCAGACCACGATTTATTCTCACTGAGTTCATTATAACACAACTTTGGAAGCAAGAACCATAAAGTACTAAGATTCAGAGGTAATTAAAGTTCCATAGTGAGCAATAGATATCCACATTTAATTAAATGCTAAGCTGCCACATAGAAAATAAGCAGAGAAAATTCACAAAAGGAAAAATGAGTGTTTAGAAAGCCTTCACAGACAAGTTGCAACAGTAATCATGAAAGTTCACATAGTCAATTACAAATTTTAGGAGACACAGAGGCCTGCCTCCTCCTGATTTCTAGGGTGCTTGGAGGAAGTCTGGCTTCTCTCAGATTTCCTGGAAGCTAAAGGTACATAGAGGAAGGGAGTAAATTTAACCTCTTATTTATTCATCTCCCCCATGCCTTTTTAAAAGGACATCATCTCTTGCCTTATGGCTAGTTTTCAAGGTCTTCATATTCTAGACAAGTCTGAGGACTTCAAAGAGCTTTGCTCTTACAAATTATATCTACAATATTTACACTGATAGAAATGAAATAAAGAAACGTTAAAATTATCATCTATTGTATTAGCAATACAACATGTACTTTAGGATATTTCCCAGTTGTGATTAACCTTACTCTGTCACTTTTTCTTTCAAGTTTATGTTACGATCCATGAAGAGAGGTTGTTAACAAGACTCAGAGCTTCAGGACTGTGAACTTCCTCCAGAAATGGTAACTTTCTGGATTACGGCTGATTGGGATTAGACACATCTACAAGTACCATAAAGAGACATGTACTTCAGCTCAAGATAACTTAGCACAAGGAACTTGAGGGGTTTTTGAGTTCATTGTGATGAGAGATGATACTTGTCCCTGGTGAATTGGTCCTGACAGATGTTAGCAATATGATTTACTCCTTGGCTTCCTGGTACAGGGATATATGCAAATATCCACACAATGACAAAGGATAATGATGAGAAATTATTTCTCTGAATGTTACTTTGTATTTTAGAGTCCTTGAAAGTTACTTAGTAATTGCCCCAGAGTTCCAAATCTCCCATTGAGAGTCAAATGGTGGAAGAAAGAAGAACATGGACTAGAATTGCCATGTGTATATGTGAGTCTTTAGGTATGTCTTCAATAATATTATACTTGCTTTCGTTTTTTTGCATCCCTGTTATAATACAAAGAAAAATATTAGCTTTTTCATTTAGATCAACACTGATATTCAAATGAAAAACTTGTTTAGTGATTTGGATCAAGCCCCATATATCAATAATTGTACATTTACAATTTTCCCTGTTTGCTTGCCTGATATTTTATGTTTCTGTGCCTTTTGCATATTATTTACATATATATATATTTGTTTGTTTGTTTATTATTTTATATTTTAGGAAACAGTTTTGCTATGTAGTTCAAATGGGCTTCAAACTCATGATCCTCCTGTCTCAGCATCATCAGTGCTAGGTATTTATAAAGTAAGTTGATAAAATGACAAAACACAATAATATATTAAGTTAGATTGAAATTACAAATGTAATGAATATATTTGTAACAAATCTCTATAAGCTAATCCCAAGAATTTGTGACATTCTGCCCCCAGAAAGATAGGTCTGTAGATAAGAACACTTTCTGTTCTTGAAGAGGATCTGGTTTTGGTTTGAGATATCCACATGCATGTGCACAAACATAAGTAATTCCAGGGAATTTCTTGCCTGTGTTGCTTACAGACCCAAGTCATACACTTGGTACACATACATAAATTAATCCAATCAGCCCAGAACATAACATAATAAAATAAAATTTAAAAGATATATCTTTAAAGAATCCTAAGTTTTTCATAATAACATATTCAGATTGATTGAACAAGTTACATTTAGAAACACACATACACACACACAATATGAAATGTTTTATCTATATATATATATATATATACATTATATATATATATATATATAACATTTATTAGAAATGTATGTATGTGTGTATGCATACAAGTAAACACAATGAAAAATGAGTAAATTTTAAAGAGAACAAGGATGGGCATCTGTAAAAATTTATAGTGAAGAAAGGGAAGAAGAAATGACATAACTATATTATAATATCTAAAATAAAAATTAAATAAAAAGTTTTGACATCTTTAAAATGTGATCACATAGCTCAGAAACAATGATAGAGACACCTCTAGGAAATTTTCTTCTTCTCTGAGGTTTTATTTCTCCACTCAACACATTGATATGCACATAGTAGGAATGAGATGTAGTGAGTGCTTCCAGCAGCCAACTTTGGCAATATAAAATTGGCAAGTAAAGTTACAAATATTCAAGGAATAGACTTGGTACTTTTTACATTAATTGTAAATGATTACTCTGATCAAATTGAATATTGAATTTATTCCCATGACTCATGACCATTTGTATGTGTGTATGCAATTTGGGACTAACTTACAGCCAATTTAGGATGACAATACAGGGATTGCTGTAAGTTAAGTCATCAACAACAGACAACAGATGAATGCATTTGCACTCTAACTTTTCCATGCTCTGGTCTTATTCCCTTTTTGTTGTGCAGTGGTGGAAAATTTTTAGACTTTGGCAATGTGTCTTTCCCTCTTGTTTTAGATGCTAAAATAATGGCCCATTATATTACAAAGGTCATGACCAGTGCTTTATTTTTGCTGTCAACTATTCTTAGGCATCACTAGACACATGGAGAACAAAAGAATCCTAAATATATTTTTTCAGAAAGTAATATGAAAACAATAATCTCTGGACAGGATGCCACATGCAAGTGACATTGTGCCAAGAATTTTATTATCAATGTGAAGTTAACAGAACTTCATCTTTGAAATGATTTAAATAAAAGTCACTATGGCATTTTCAATACTCCCGGAGCCCCAAATAATTATGTGTATAGGTGTTCATTTGAAAGGTGAGGTATTCAAATGTTTGCTGTGTTCATGAATATATGCATTCTTTGAATTCATGAACACTAGTGATCCAGTTACAAGTAAAATTAGTTCTTTGATGTATTGTTAATTCTTAAACCCTCCTGATTTCTCTAGACCACTTAAAATTATCAATGTTTCAAATCTTTCAAAGAAAAGAAAGCATGGAAGTGAATAGGACATGGGAGAGTAGGTCTTAAACAGTTGTTTTCAGAAGAAAAAAGAGATGCAGTTATAGATAAAATATTTAAATAGAAGGATTTTGGAGTAATACTAAATTTAATTGGTCAGAACACCATAAAAATCATGTTAAAATGGTAGGCAATAATTTGGCTTATTAAACTATTTACTATCATTTTTAGAATTCAACATTTTTATATGATATCAATTTTATTTATCTTTCGGAAATTTGGCCCCTACAGTTTTATGTACCATATTCTTGCTTTCCCTTAAGTGTTTTCTCAGAATTTCTTTGTGTGTAGATACTATGGCATTTATTTCAAATCTTATTTCATGTATCAAATACTAAAACGTTCATGTTTCAATTGGATTTGACTCTTTTAATAAAAATCATATTTTTATTTCCTATTAGTAAAATCATGAAATGTGTTAAACTCTTTCAGTTCCCCTGTGCTGACTGATTTTTATTTTTTTATTTTTTTTATTTTTTTAGTTGTTATGTTTTCTATTTATTGATTGATTGATTGATTGATTGATTTTGTTGAATATTTTATTTACATTTCAGATGTGATCCCCTTACCCCATTCCTCGCCCCACCCAAGAACCCCTATCCTACCCCCCCTCTGCCTGTTTCTATGAGGATATACCCCCACCCACCCTCCCACTCCCACTCCCCACCCACAAATTTCCCCACACTGGGGCATCCAGCCTTCAGTGGACAGAGGACTTCCTCTCCCACCTATGCCCAACAAGGCCATCCTCCCCTACATATACAGCTGGAGCCATGGGTCCCTTCCTATGTGCTCCCAGGCTGGTGGTTTAGACCTTGGGACTCTGGTTGGTTGGTATTGTTGCTCTCCCCATGGGGCCACAAACCTTTCAGCTCCTTCAATCTTCGATCTCATTCCTCCATTGGGAACCCCATGATCAGTTCAATATTAAAACAATCCTACAGGTATTTGGGAAGTTCAAATCTTAATTGAAAAAAATATTTTCACAAATTCCATTTAATATTTAGAACTTTTCTTTAAAGAATTTGTAATATTATATTTTTCACGAAACAACCAAAATTATTATTGCTTTTTAATGTTGATAATATAACCCAAAACTTTGATTAGAATTAATAACTGAATTGCATCAAAACATCTCCATCACTAGTTCTGTACTGTGCACACACACACACATACACACAACCACACACACAACACACACCACACACATACACACACAAATATAATGATAAACACAGCTATGTAATATATATAATATAAATATATGAAGCACTTGCTGTAATCAAAATATTATTGTGAATAGGGTACACTAAATGGAATAACTAGATAAATATCATATGATCACTATTGTCAAAAATTCTCTTTCAATAATTGCATTGTACAGAATTGAAGGCAAGTTAAATGATACTGGAGTTCAAAACTGAAGATATATATAATATTAGGAATTATTCATGCAAAGAAAACAGTTAATGTTGATCCTGAAGTTGGGTAGAAAGATGTAATTTATGAAGTGACTATCTAAATGAAGTCATGTTGTAAAGGCCAAGGGGAAGAAAAGTGCTAAGTATATGAATGGTATTAAAAAAAAAAAACAACCAAAAAAAAAAAATACCCAACCAGAAAAGCACAAATCTATATTGAATCTGTTGTCAGAGGGATCAAAAAGGGTGGTGTGTTGAAAAAGTATTGCAGAATAGGTCTTGAACCTTTGATAAATGTCAGATTTAGTTCAAATTTAACTAGTCAATGGGAAATTATGAAACACTATTGATAAGAATGTTGATATCATTGTGATTATTAATAAGATTACTTAAAATTATGCAGTAACTTTTAAGGCCTGCATAGATTCCCAGGACATCAAAAAGAGACATGTATCTTTTCCATGAACTTTTGTCTTTTTTTTTTTCCAGAGCTGAGGACCTAACCCAGGGTCTTGCACTTGATAGACAAGCACTCTTCCACTGAGCTAAATCCCCAACCCCTCCATGACTTTTTAAAATACTGCTATCGTTTAGCATCCTCTTTAGCACACACAGATTTTCTGTGTCTCTGATTCTAACTCAAAATATATGAAAACAGCTTATCAATGAAAAATAATATGAGCTTGGAATAAGCAGAGTAAGGCACAGAGGTCATTGCTATGTCTGATTGTGATTTTCAGGAATTTATACTGATGGAGAAAAGTGTGACAGGAAATGGGTGATGTTTAATAGGAACACAGAAGTGAAGCTTTTCCACAGCCAGGTATTTAATTGGACACATAGAGACAGAAAACAGGGGCGGGGGGGCTGAGTTCATCAGCGTTTTTATCTTCTTTGTTGGTTACAGATATACAGCACTCCAGTCTTCAAGTCTATGGGTAGATTGGTTTAGCAGACCAGCAGGTGAATTTGTATGCTAGAAGTTCAACAAGAGGGGCTAATAGGGAGAATAAACAGCTGAGGAAGAACTGGAAATAGGGATACTCAGAAGACATGTCCTAGATTGGTTTTAATGTAGAACAATACCACAGTAATTACGCAGGTGAAAGGGTGCCAACGAGCACAATCACCAACTTCTGACTTACTGATTGGGGTATAATAGGATGGAAGAGAATAGATGTAAATGAAGACCAGCATTAATGTGTGTGTGTTGTGTGTGTGTGTGTGTGTGTGTGTGTGTGTGTGTGCCTTGTGTTTATGTGTGTGCTTGTCAACCTAAGAGATGAGCACTGAGACATACTTCTCACTTTTCTCAGCCAGGGACTAGTCTCTTTTCTCCTCACTTATTCAGACATGAATCGTTGTCTTATGCTTTGTATGTAGACATGAATAAGACATCTAGTTTGCATTAGTATCAACTTTAAGATGTCCAGTGCATGTGTACAATTTGTAAATGTGATCCTGAACTACTTACATCCAGTGGTAAGTGAGGGAGTTTGAAAAGTTCTCTAGTGTCTGGTCTGCATAGGAACTCACAGAAGTTACAGGAGCTTAAACAAGAGTAGCAAGAGAAATATCTCAGGGATGTTTTCAAAGCAGTTCCCCCTCCTTCTCCTTTTCCTCCTCCACTTTTCCTTCTCTGCATCTCCCTTCTTCTTCCTCCTACTCCCAGCTTTCTTTGGATCGAACTGAAGACTCTTCCTTGAGAGAACCCTAGGTAGAAAGATGGTCACATGGTACTGTGACCCAGCCTTGAGATAAGAAATTAAAATAGTATAGTATCCTTTATGTTGGAGATTTGGGATAATAAAGTACAAAATGAAAGTCAGTAATGTCTCATTTCAATCAGTTCTACATCAGTGACACTCCTGCGTAAAGGCAAGTCAATACTGTGCTTGCTTTGTTTTGCCTTTATTAAATGCCAGGGGAGCTTTGAAGTCAAGGAATCCATGTAAACTTCGAGAAAACACTTTCTTATATCTATTTATGCCTAATTAACCACATTGTTGCTTGTGTAGGAAGCTAAATCTCAGACATTTATATTTCCTGAGAAGCAACTTACCTAAGTATTCAAACTTTTCAGGGTTTCAGTTTTCAGATCTTTGCTACCTTAACAATGTAATTATCATATGTTTGACCAGCATATAGTTGGATCTAGTCTATTTTACTAAGATATTAATATGGAATTAAGGAACACTAGTAATATAACCTATATGTAATATTTTGATTTGAATATAGTAATAATAATAGAATGTGACCAATGTGGTCAGTGAGAGGCCAAATATTATGAATATGACAAAATCCCAATCCATTAGTCCTAATTCAGATCTCCTTTATTCCACCAGTAATCCCTTCACACACATCATCATGTATCATAGAAAGAAATTCTATTTTTTTTTTTTTTTGCTCATGCTTCCCTTAACAGCAGTCATTAATTTACTGATACCCTGTCTATCAGCCCACATCATCTTGATTAGAGCTGTTATCCTAATCAAAAGGCTGATAATTAAGACTATCCATCTGTAGAGTTCTAAGTGCTAAGATGAGTTGAAGATCCTAATTAAGATTATTTAGGTGTTACTTAAATGCCATGATTTGACTCAGCTAATCATACCAGCAGGTACATTAGATTTGCATTAATGTTCTGCTGAAGCCAGCAGCTATTTAGGCAGATCAAAAATGTAGATTGCAGATACTATTTCAAACGTCTTTATTTGAAAGTGATATTGAGACAATACATTAAGATAAGCAGGGTGTTAGAGAAGCTTAGGTTATTTCCACATTGCTTAATTTATTTCTATGGTAATAAGTGGAGTATTTAGAATAAACAGCCTATTTACTGAATTTGCTGTGTATCACTCATCATTTTGCAATCTCTCCACTCGTAGATGTACTCCCTGACATTGACATTTTTTTTTTTTTTAGCATCTATTGCTGTGTCTGCTATACTGAAGTGGCATAGAACAACCCCTATCAACCGAGGCTACTAAGCATAAGTATGTGGGAGTATACAGAACATATTGCAACCCTCCAGAAGACCATAGTACACTGAGATGAGGAAATAAATTGACATTTTATTACTATTCAATTGAAGTTTAGCTAGTATGATCAAGATTATAATCACAGAACAATGTAATCCATTCATGTTTATTTTTATTATTTTACCTTTGATGAGTAAAAATACAAACTATATTTTCTATTAAATTTATGTGATAAATGGATTCATAGAAATAACCTGGGCCAGGGCTTGCTTCTAAGAATTTCCCTTTAAATTCTGAGGAAATCTAATCCTATGGAGATATGGATAGTACATTTTTACAAGGTTAATTCTTTAAAATATGCAAACTAATTTTATAGTCAACCCATATCTCATGCTGTGACTATATACCTGCAACAAAATGCTTAAGAGAAGAGATCATATGTGGGCTCACAGTTGTAGAGTGCACAGTTTTAAAGTTAAACTGGATTGGCCCCTTTGGCGGCTGGAGCTCATGATGTGGCACTTGTCAAGTCTAGAAGGTTCAGAAAGCTGAAAATAAGAGGAAAGGTGGGACTCAGTTAGCAACTGCAAGACCCATCCTTATTGGCCTACACCTGTGAGGTAGGCCCCATGTCCAAAAGTTCCACAACCTTCCAAAACAGTAGCTCTCACCCCAGAAACAAGTGTGAACCTTTGGAAGAAATTTTATAATCAAACTATAAAATCATGCTTCTACCCAACATAGATTTCGGAGTGTCTCTTAATTCACAATCCACCTGCCTCTATTTCAAATGTCTAAAGTGTTTTCAGATCCAGAACCTTGTTTAAAAAAACAAAAAAAAAAAAAATCAAAAAACTGGTCTTTTCAAAAACGTGTGCAAATATTATGAGATTATTTCAATTTTAAAAATAAATTATAAACCTATACTTTGTAGAAGTACAGAATGAAATAGCCCTACAAAAGGATGAGGAGGGGACAATAACAAAGGGAAACTCACAAAATCAAGCTTAAAATTCCAAAGGAAAAGCATGAAACATCTGTATATCAATTTCCAATATCTAGGTTTCTTAGTTAGAGTTTTATTGCTGTGAAGAGACAACATGACCATAGCATCTCTTATAAATTAAAAACATTTAATGGGGGCTAGCTTACAGTTTCAGATGTTTAGTCCATTATCATTACAGTGGGAAGGGCAAATTGTGCAGGTAGAATGATATTGGAGGAGCCCAGAATTCTACAATTTGTTCTGCAGGCAGCAAAAGGCAACCCTTTGCTGAACTAGACATAGCTTGAGCATAGGAGACCTCAATGCCTGACCCACAGTGACACACTTTCTCCAACAAGACCATACATATTTCAACAAGGACAGCTCCTAACAGTGACACTCCCTATAGACCAAGAATTCAAACAGATGAGCCTACGAAAGTCATACATATTCACACCACCACAAGAGGTCTTATTGTGGCATCATCTGAACTCTAACAGGTTTGGGCAAACAATTCCAGAGAGCCAGACCTTGCAGTACACCTGACATATTTCTTGCACCAGCCCACTCAATAGCTTTTGTTTTCTCAGTAGATATCACATTTTACTTGTATATCCAAAATTCTTGGCTGCTCACTGGGATTTAGCCATCACCTTCAGAGTTCCGTGCATGAGCTTTTCATGGGACTCTGTGAAGGAAATATAGCTCTGTTATACATTACCTGGCCTGATCCCCTTTCCTCTAGAACCTTAGTGTAAACTTTGATGAATATCTGTATCTTTCATTTGTAAGGATTTATGTTACTTTTTTCATAGTTCACTTGAGTCAAAGCAACATTTGTTTCTGTTTATTTTATTTTGTGAGTTTTTTGTTTTCTATTTCTGTAAAAACTGTCATTGGAAGTTTGATGATGACAACACTGAATCTTTATATTGCTTTGAGTAGAATGAGTGTTTAATAATAGCTATGTTTCCTCTCTGTGAATACATAGTATTCACTCTGAACTATTTAGAAAATTCAGAAGTACTTTATATTTATATTGTCTTGTCTATGTATCTCTTTTTATTCTTTGACAAAACTTTTTACCTATTTAAGTTCTTTTTCATGTCATCTTAAATAAAATGTATTTCCTTATGTTTTTTTTTTCAGGTATCTTATCTATAAAAAAGCTACTGAAGTTTTTAAATTTATTATATATTTTGTGATTTTACTAAATTTATTTCATAGATTTCCACTGTAGTTTTTTTTTTTTTTTTTTTTTTAAGAATTTGAATTCATGTGACCCTGTCATGTATCAACAGAGGCAAATTACACTTTCTCTTTCAACTTAAATCCATCTTTTTTCCTCTTCTTTTCTATTTTTCTGGTCAGGTTTTCTTAAAGAAAAATGGTAAAAGTAGGTCTCATGGGTTGAAAAGATACCCCAGTGATTAATGAAGTCTTCTACCATGTCTAAAGACCTGAGTTTGATCCACAAAATGAACAAACGAAATTTTCTCTTACAAGTTGTCATCTGATTCTTACATGTATATATTGTCATGTTCCTTCTAAGTTTCACATGTGTAAACTGGCATATTCTTGCACCCATATTCATAATAAACATATAATGCAATGAAGTATGAAAGAGTGGGTGCTATTGCATTATTTCTGATTTAGAAAATGCTTTACACATTTTATAACTAAGTATGATGTTATCTGTAACTTGTAATTCATAGCTTTCCTTATGTTGAGGTATAATCCCTGTATGCCTAGTTTGTTGGTTGGTTGCTTTTATTATAATAGTACATTGAATTTACTTATATTTTTTCTAAATATAAAATGTAATAAGGAACTTGAATAATAGCTCTGTAGTTAAGAGTGCTTCTGGCTCTTGTAGAGGACTGGATTTCTATTCTATAATCCAGATTAGGCAGCACACAACTACCTGTTACTCTAGCTTCACAAGCTCTGAGAACTTCTGTCCTCAGTGGGCACCCATATATGCATGCATACATACATATATACATAAAATATAGAAAAAAATTTAAATGATAATCACATCTGTTTTATTTCAATTTTTTGATGTAATGAATCTTGTATGCTTTATTCCTGTGAAATTATCCATGCTTCCACATGGAGAAAAATTACAATTGATCGTAATATATGATTCTTCTAGTGTGATTTTCATTTATGTCAAGTAGTATTTTATATACATTTATGTATGTTTAAAGTGTGTGAGTCTATATGTATAATTATGTGTGAGTGCAGGTATACATGTTTCATTATATGCAGATTAATATCAATGTTAACAATACAGGTGTTTGGTCCTCATTTTTCATCTCTTTAGAGAAGGGTCTTTTTATTTTGTTCACTGCCACACATGCCTCAGTAGTTGCCAGAAAAGTTTCTGGAAATTTCGTCTGCCATTCTTTTGTCAGAACACTGGAATTATAGGCATGTGCAAACATAGCTATTATGTGAGTTATGAGGGTTAATTCATGAACCAGTTCTCCAGCCCTTTGGTGAAAAATTTTGCTTCAAGTTTATTGACCTGGGTATTCTTTATAATTTCTCTTATATCATTGTACACTAATATTAATGTAACTGTGAGTATACTTCTTCTGAATCTGAGGTCCAGTGGGCCTTGGATCTAATGTGTCAGTGTACAAAACTTGATCCACAAATAAAACTTCCTTTAATGGATACAGGCTGCAGGAACCTAGCTTCTTTCACAATTCACAACCCTAATAGCCCAAGTATCAATGGCACATTGTCATTAGTTGCTTTAGTTTTACCAAATCCAAGTTACTGCATTATCTGGGCAAAGAGAAATAAGCTACCAAATCAAAGTACTTCCCTTTTGCAGCCATAGGCAAAGGAGTGTCTTGTTAATTGACTCTCCTTGAAAAATGATGAAAGAGATGGACATTGCCTAAGGTGTGCAGAAACCAATGGAAATGCAAGAAAAACGAAATAGATGTGTTACTATCAAAGCAATCCAGTAGCTGTCTAGTAATGGTGACCTTTAAGATATGGAAACCTAAGAGTTTCCAGAATAGAAATTCAACATACTTATTGTAATGAAGTAGTAAGGACAGCACACTTTTCACACTTCATCATAGACAGTGCTAGTATTCAAATTATAATTTTAAGCCATAACTTGCTTCATTATCCATAATTTACAAAGCAGTCCTTAAAACCAATGGTATTCATAACTTCCAAGCTTTTCTCTTCCCAGACATTGACACATCAGTTATTTGTCTGATGCTGGGACATAATTTTCTTATGCCCTTAGGTAAGAAAGGTCTGAGTTATTGAACTCAGAGGCAGTGCTGAAATTACAGATGAATAGAAAGAGCACAGAGACCTTGAGTACCCTGAATTTTGACTAGACTAGCACTGAATAATTTAGAGGAAAATATGTTTGACACTATTAAAACACTGAAGCCTCTGATGAAGACACTCAGTAATTCCACTTTCCTGGAAGATGGCCAAAAGTCCCTTGGTTATGACTTATTTATTTTATTGTGACCAACTCATATTTTACCTGAATGATTTTCATGAAATTAATTTTATTACAAAGTAAATTTTTATCTAAAGTTTTGTTAGCATTTCATATAAAATTCTAAGCATTATAAATTATCCACAACTCCTCTTGGTAGATGTCTACTTCAATCATTTTGTTGTAAGCTATTTTGTTTCATAAAACTTAACCAGTATTTAACAGTGTAATTGATAAGGAAATTTAGTTTTAGGTACATATTAATATGCCAATATTATACAAATTCTATATATAATGCTTATTTATTAAGCACTCATTCTGGTATGCATACAACTTATAGTTTTACTTTTATACTTCAGCTCGTTATAAACAAACTTATTTTGTTTCCATGGCAACACTAAGACATTTAAAGCATCCCTGGTAAGTCAGTGTTGAGGGCACCTGAAGAGATTTGTATACTTACTGGCTACAGGACTCCGTATTTTTCTCTCAAAAAAGTGCATCCTACAATCTTTTTCATCTCAGTAAATAACAACTCCTTTCTTTTACTCTCTTAGAACCCCTAGAGAAAATGTCAATGGTTATTTTCCTTTTCTTTTTTCTCAACAATCCTCACAGAAAAGTCTTTGCTTTGCATTCATGGTGGAATAAATTCCTTCCAATCTATATCATTGTTATGTAGACACAGGTCAAAAGTGTATTAGACTTTTCATTGTAAAGATCAAAAGGGGTGGGCTTCATAATGTATTTATAATACCTTAAAAGAAAGATAGATGGACATAGTTGTTTTCTAGAACATACACATGATCTTGATCAATTATAACACCTAGGTATGGTTCTAGACTCAGAAATATCTATTAATAATATCTAAGAAGACACTTTGGGGCAAGCATACATGATATTAATTTTCAATTCATCCACTTAAGGACTTTTAAAGTATGAATCAGGCCTAATATGGAAATAGGTAGTAAAGATTAGCTATACGTCTCTTCCTATAGTTGTGCTCTGTAATGACACCTGTAGATATTTTGTTTTTAATGCATATCTATAAGCTTCAATAATAATTGTAATGGTTCTATGAGTTTTTTAGTATCTTTAAATATGTTCCATCTTGATAACTTATCTACAGTGAGTTCTGTGTCTTGAAGTCACAAACTCCAAATGAAATAAAAGATTGATCTTTACTGTGGAGATTAAAAGGTCAAAGTTTTTGAGTAAAAGCCTCAGTGTAGTAAAGAAAAGCAGATGCTCTCATACTAGTTTAGAATGAAGAAAAAAATAGATGACTGATAATTCAGTCAGTTGAATCTCCATCCTTAGGAACACTAGGACTGAGTTGTACACCTCCTCTCTATATTTCAATGATGAGCTTCAAATACCTTGAAACTACGAGTAACAGTTTGTTCACAAAAATAATATTTAAAGAGGTAATTAAGGCAGACTTTTCATAGGAGTAAATTTAAACATAGACTCAGTGTGTAGGGACTGTGTCAGAGGAAGAAGCTTCCTTAGACAACTTCCCGACACTCTCAGCTCAGGCATCCAAGCTACAGAATTTATCTTCCAGATAATAAACTTCAGTAGTTGAAGCTTATTATCATTATGTTCTCAATTATGCTAGTCCAATCCACTAATGCAGAGAAAATAATGCTGACAGTTATTTAAGTTCATAGGAGATCTGGGAAAGGGACACCAGAGTATATCAATAGAATACATCTAGAAAGTTTAGATTCAGGAGTAGTAAGATGAAAAAATTTTTTTTCATTAGGCAAGAGACCTACACTATAATGCAATTAAGTCCCTCAATCTCAGTAATTGAGAAGAGTTTGTACAGAATACAAAGTGAAAAAGGCTAAGCATATTGAGAATGTTAGTAACATTTAGTACAAGGAAGACCAAATAAAAGCCACAAAAATTCTTTTTTCTTTGCATTCATTCAACAACTCATAATGTGTTACCAACAAATTAACCTGGAAATACTATATTAATTTAAATTTTAAAACATAATGCCACTATGTAGCCTTATTGATAGTATATATAATTTAAAAATAAGAATGTAAGCAATTTTAAATGTTAACTTACATGCTTAGTGTAAAAGGTCAGTTCTTTGAATAGGCTGTAACGACGTAATTGTGTTTTAGTGGGGTTAGATTAATTCTATATTGTAATGTGTTTAAAAGTAAGCATTTGATAAACAAGAATGCACAAAAAGTTATTAGTTGCAAAATTTTATGGACTAAATTGTCTATTGCTTTTTTTTTTAATATAGTCTGAGCCCTAATCCAAATTTATTTATGCAGACATTGGAAAGTATAGAGTTTCAAACAAAACAACCATTCTCACAGAGAGTTTGTTGATGATTCAAGCTGGTTGCTAGGAATAAAGACTCTTGCTTTGGAAAGCACTTATGAAAACTGGCGTCCATATTAGCTAAAATAAACAAACTAATGTTTTCTTCTCTTGACCTTAGAAGCTCATCCTTCTGGAATATTCTTTGCATTTTGTTGAAGTGTTTACCTTCCTAATCACCTCCTGGTGTTTTAGTGGACTTCCCCTTTGCTGGTCTAAAGAGTCCTTCTGGCCCTTGGTATTTGCACACAGAATCTAAATATTTGTGAGAGTACTTGCCCCTGCTCTTTCCTCCTCATTGAGCAAAGGCAAACATCAGCCACTCTCAGACTCCCACCAGCAAGAAGGAAAGAACGTTAGTCTCTCCACACAACACAACGCCTGTACTTTCGGTTCACTGTTTATTGGCTCAGTCATCAGTCATTGGCAGGCACTCATGTACAGTAGGTACGATATTTCCTCTGTGAATTTTTAGAGTTTTTACTCACTGTTCAGAAGCAGATGTCAGTAAATACAGATGACTCCATGTGCTGTGGTTCCACAACAGGTGAGGAGTAACAGTGATGTAGAAGTAGTCTGACCTGGAGTTAAAGAGAATACATTAGATGAAGAAGAAATGGAGAAAAATATACTGATGATGACAAAATTCTGAAATTTTTAATATTTCTTTTTGCTTTAGAAAAATAAGACATACCTAGCAAACAATAAACTGAACATATGAAAATGTAGAATGCAAAATGTTTTTATATGTATTAATTATTAGAACCATTGCCCCAATGAAACTGTGATGTAAATCACAAACAGATTTTTTTTTTATGTTGTTAGTTAACAATATGAGGAATCCCAGTCAAGCAATAGAGACACCAACCAACAAATAAAACACTTTATCTGTCTACAAGAAATGCAGGCACAGAAGAATAGGACCAGATGAGGAAACCCAGCCAATAACCAGCCAACTTGAGAATCCCATAGCAGTACCAACCTGAGCATTAATGACATTCTGCTAGCTGCAGATCAACAATATTCTGTCCTTTTGGAGGATCTACTCAGATGCTGATTCAGACAGATATAGAGACCATAGGTAGGCTCCAAAAGATAAGACTCAGGAAGACCAATCAGAGTCAATTACCTGACCTTGTAGGTCCATTCTGAATTACAAAAGATTTATCCAAAAGCTGTGATCTGGCTCCAACATATGAGGAGATATTCAGCTGATTTTCTTGTAGGTCCTGAACATGGAAGGAGGTTATCCAAGTGTTCCTGCTGAGGATAATTCTTCTAGCTGGGTGTACTTAGTTAGCCTCACTGGTGGAGAGGACATGCTAGCCTCTAAAGATAGATGTCAGGTGGAGGGGTCCCCAAGGGGCCTCAACTGTAGGAGTGAGCTGGATGTAAAATGAATAATTACAAAAAATAAATTAAAACAATTGAGACCTCTAGTTTTTCCCAGAGATAGCCCCCACTCTGTCTATGAAATACTTGTCTGATTGATCGTTAGAGATGACCTTGAAACTTCTATAAAATTCAATAGGAAACGTAAACTCTATGCACCTTTTTATAAAGAGATTGAGATTCGAGAAGCCCATTGTATTTCAGTAGGATAAAATCCTGCGAGATCCACACATTTCTTTAGATATGTTATTTCCCCATTTTTCTTTTCATTCACCACGTTCCATTAGTGTATTTATATATTCCAGAGACATATTTAGCATGTGCAAATGGCATGCACAGATATTAGTCACATTAAATGAATGCAAGCAACACACATTGCCATCTATATAGATATCAGTTATGTTATTTTGAATAACAGAGTTTCTGGTTTATTCAACATCCTTGTTACTAGATGCCACTAGCAATTAAAAGTTTTCATTTAAAAAAAATGTGCAGTATACCAGGCTTTGTATCAAAAAAAATGTTTGCACAATCAAGGTCATAAATGGTTTCCTTCTATCTGATTTATTGTTACATCTGGAGGCATCATCCACTATGTGTTATGAAAAGATGTTTTTGCTGTTTTGTTTTATTTTGTCTTATCAATACACATAATTATTCATCCAAGCACATCCATTCATTCTTTTTTTTTCATTCACTTTTGATTCAGGACCCCATTAGCCTAGGCTGGCTCACACTCCCTAAGTATCCAAGAATTGGTTGACTTTCTCATCTCCTTGTAATCACTTGCTGAGATTACAGACCTGCATGCTAATGCATTCTCTCTGTGGTCTGGTTCTGAACCAAGGACTTCACAAATGCTATGTACATATTCTACCTACTAAGCTTTGGTTCCAGCCCATACATTAGTTATTGACTTTAAGCCCACTGTTTCCCCACTTTACATATGTATGTAGTTATATATTTAAATACCAAATTTCTTTTTTATTGACATAGGTAATTATGTCATTTGCAAAAAGTACAAAGCTGCACTCTTTAGATCGCTATCACTTCATAATAGGTTAACAAGTTAGTGTGCTTTTCTTCCCAAAATAAAATTTCTTATTCAGTTATCTGAGCTACTCTAGATACTTTGTGCCTCTATATATTTTACAGTGAGCTCACAAGTTTCTATAAAAGACCTGCCAGGAGTTTCATTTGATATACACTGGATTTCTATATCAATTTGATTCATATATTTTATCTGCTTCTTCTTTCTCTCAAACTTTGCTAGAAGCAGAAAAGGTTACCATTGCTGCGAATACTTCACTTTGATGAAGCTTTTGAAAACGAGGTTATCAAGGTAAATTAAACTTTGAACCAACTGATAAGCTTGACTCTGACAGCAAAGGGGCAAGAAGAAGATAAACATATGGGTTAAAATGTGGATCTATAGGCAGAATCTAAGGCATTAGATGATTACTTGTTATTCTGAAAATTTGTTCAGTTCACATTTTAATGACAATAAGTGATTAACAGTATAATGTTACACTCTGAGTTATCCTGGCCTTATTTCCTGATGCTGATTGCTAGTGCATATATAATTATCATCAGTCCTTATAGTTTTTTCAACTGTATCACAGGACATCAATGTAGTCTAAAGCAAAGGATTTGGTGTAAATAACGTTATAAAATACTTAGAATATGTTAATTATGTAAAATAAGTTACTTTTAACAATGCAAGTGTTAGAGATTCAGATGATTTCCATTTTGTCAGGTTACTTGCACAATGCTGCAGAAGAGCCACCATAAATTCTGCAGTTAGGAAATGATACATTTCAGAACCAGGGCTGAGACTAGAATAAGGTGTGGTTCACTGGTTATGCACACACTATGTCCTGTGTTCTCTGAGGGACTTAGTCATTTCTCTAATGTTTCCTTCATATAATGATCAATATTTATTGTCATCTTTACAGGATCTATGATCAGCTAGGGGAGATTCCTGTAGTCATGCTTGTGAGGAATAATCTAGAATAGTTTAGTTTAAATGGGGAGACCTGCTTTGCATGTGGTATCAGCATCATTTTCTAGACTAATGAGCTGAGCACAAGGTCATCTCCCTATGTATCATGACTGCACATGTGATGTGAACAGCTGCCTCCTAAAGTTTATACAGTTGTGTCTTCCAGTCATGATGGAAAAGCACCCTGGTGTAATGAGGTAAAATAATGCCTTCCTGATGTTGCTTTTGTTGTGTATATTGCTACAAAAATGATACAAGTAATTAAAATGTTCTTTTCTTATCCTCTGCCAAGCTAACTAGGCTGCTGTTAACATTTTCTCCTTCATAAGTCTTTAGGTAATTTGATATGCTGTCCTATGGTGCCCTTTACATGAGTGCTATCCTTGGTGTCTAATAAGGCACTTGGCCCTGTAGAGTTTCTATCTAGCTATCTCTATATCTACCAGTCTCTCAGCTACCATGTATTTTATATCATCTACAACCTCTATTCATCTTTCTTCCCTCTAATCATTTCATTTTGTTTAGATGTATGTGTTTTTGGATTATTTCTAATTTATAAACTTTTATTATAAAAATTATACATTTTCTGAAAAAAAAATGACATACTAAAATTAACCAGACCTGAAGTCTATACATTTCTATAGACTTCTATAATATTAGAATAGCCACTTGTAATGGAAGATGTTTAGCATTAGATTGGGCCTTACATTTTCATTATGGAATATATTTTATGCATCTATATACCAATGAAAACAAAAATATCCATGATAAAGTTAGAACTAGATTTTAGATAATATAATATATAAAATATTTTTATATTAGTGTGTGTGTTTTACCCTGCTATCCTGCTCATCTCCTAATATGTATTGCCTCTTCTTGTTTGAATGCATCAACACATACATTTGTTTCCATATAAAAGTATATTACCATATATAAGGGGGTACATGTGGTATATTTCTACAATTGTGTGACCTCAGTTAATATTATGCATTCTAAATATATCCATTTTCTTCCAAAGTTTGTGATTACATTTTCTATTTATCTAAATAGCATTCAAGTTTTCTTGTTTCATTTATGTGTGGATGGACAACCAGAGTAATACCAGTTTTTTGCTATCATAAATAAATCAGTAATACATATGGGGTGCAAATATATCTATGGTCACTTATATAATTCCCTGGGTATAATTTCTCTGCCACTTTATGTGCTGTACCTGGAAACTGTCCAGGGTGAACATTGTGCTCATCTGAGGATTTAAGTCTTTTATTCTCATGTATCAAGGACTACAATCTTCTTTCAGGTGTTTATATTATTCTTATGATATTAACCTTTTGTTTGCTTATGATGTTGGAGTTGTGAGTTGAGCCAAGGCATTCATTTACAGAGACAGATTCCTCTTCTAGTGAGCCACACAGTCAATCTCCTAACTTCTTGATCTTACAAAATTTATACATATTGTGAGTCTATTGTGTACATAATGTGTGTTAATGTGTATTCACGAGTAAGAAGATGCATTTTGGCCAAGAACAGAAATATTCTCCACTAATATCTTCTACTTATTGAACAATATGTGAAAAGCTAGTCCTAAAATCCTTGACACATTCTGAAATTGGTTTGGTTGCACCTTTTTAATCCACACATTTGTACTTAAAAGGGATTATTTAGCAACGGAAGGCAAGTTTTCACATAACAATTACAACTGTATTAGACATATTTTCCAATCACTAAGATGCAACCAATACTTAGTAGCAAATGCTCCTTTCCACAGACATTCCTAGGCCCGATTAAGCTCTTATCTCAGTGATCATAGCACTTCTGCCATCTTGTAAATGCTGATTCACCTTCTTACTGGTACTCTGATACCTGATTTTTTCCCTCTCCCTCTCCCTCTCCGTCTCCCTCTCCGTCTCCGTCTCCGTCTCCGTCCCCTCTCCGTCTCCTCTCCTCTCCCTCTCCCTCTCCCTCTCCCTCTCCCTCTCCCTCTCCCTCTCCCTCTCCCTCTCCCTCTCCCTCTCCCTCTCCCTCTACTTCTACCTCTCCCTCTCCCTCCCCCATTCCCCCTTCTCTCTCCCTTTCTTCCTTCTCTCTCTCTTTCTTCCTTCTCTCTCTCTCTCTCCCCCTCTCTCTTATTTTGTTAGAAAAATTGCAATACCATTGTACATTCATGGAAAACATTTCTCCCCAGAAATGTAGGTTTTATGTGGCCTAACGTTATATCTAGCACTCTAGCAAAGAGGTTTTAACTAAAAGCTATGGTATACCAAAAATATATTCCTGCTGGGTCTGACTGGTACCTAGAACTCACCACCCCCAGGTCCCTTGTGTTCTTCTACCAATCACCAGTTCTTCTTCACACATTTCAGAAATTGGCTCAGAAGTCTTTGTCTCTACTTGAATTTAAAAAGTGTTTGGAATCAGTTGCTCAGAGGTATAACTCATCAACTACTCCTAGAGAACTTTCTATTAGTGCTAGTCTGGATGCTTCACTGTTCACATGTGAAACAGTGAAATCCTGGAACATCTGCCTCTCTTGTCTTAGCAGACAGCCACCAAGGAGATATAAAATGTCTTTGCCTGTGTGTTCATTGCCATAGAATGATAGCATTACTTTCTGAAGTCATGGTATATAAAACAGCAGACAAGCAATATGCATCTGTAATTCTATAGTGTTTGAGGTGTCAGAACTTAATCTTAAGAAGAGAATTTTATTCCCATGGATTTGTTCCAATCACATGGTGGAGTACAGTAAAATTTGAGAAACACATTCATCACACATGTGGAAAGATGAGAGATGGATTAGTCATTTTCGCTCACCTAAACATGGTGATTTGTGAAGTCTTCATTTCTATTGTGTGGTATGATGAAATATGCTGAAATGCTGATCAGGTATTGTGTAATGGGTGTAATGTTGTTAGCTTGGTAATATTTTTAATAATTTAAATTAGAATAGGCAATCTCATGCATTGTTTTGTAAAGACTATTAGAAAAAAGCAAAGACATGGCTTTTAGCAGAGAAAGAAAAGGTTTCTAAAGGAGAAAGCTATCATACCTAAAGGTCAAGGAAAGGGAGAGCAGTGGCATGATTAACTGAGGGTAAACTGACATGAATTTCTTGATTGAAAACTGGTGTATCCCACTCTAAGAGGACAGAAAGAAACCTGTAAATCCACATAAGAAAGTTACCCCGCAGCAATGAGCTCATTCTCACAGTCTGTCTTTTAAGGCTTTCCTGGACCTGATCCATTCTGTCTCTTCTGCAGAAACCTGTGATGAGCTTCCTGACTTGCCAGCAATACCATCTACTTTCTGTTGCCCAGTCTCCCCTTCCTCTCTGTGTAAGTTCACAGAGACTTTGGCAAGAAGCTAGGCATTTTTTTTTTTTTTTTGCAATTCCTGTAATAAACAAGCAATTAAAGAAAAAAAAGGAAGCAAACACTCTCTACCTGTGAATATAGTTTTGGGAGTCTGAAAGAGGTCTCAACACATTTTTATGAAACCTCTATGGATTTGACTTTGTTTCTTGCTGAGAAGAATTCTGGCGTTTCAATATTTGTACTTAATTACCTAAACAGATGGTGCTGAGACACACCAATACTCATTATAACACTGTAAAAATGTGTATCACTTGTATTTCTTTAATTTTCCCTTACACTGGAATTCTGTGCTTGTGTGGCTCCATTCTGTCCAGCTAAACAAGGCAAGAAGATTTTTTCATCGAAAAAATATTTGAAGAATGCATATCAGAAGCTACACAGATTTTTACTTTGTGAGTAACCATATCATCATGTTAGTCCCTTGATGTATGGACAAGATGGTATGCCTGGGGACGTGTCATATTTAAGCCTACATGAAACATTTGTGCTTGCTAGCATAGCCATAAAGAGCTCAGGTAATCATTTTTATGTGTATTGTAAAGTAATTTAAGGTTCAAATGAGAATGTTTATTGCACAGAAATAATGTATTCTCATAATTCTTTAACTCATAAACATTTGTATTTCATCAAACATTCTTAGCAGAAATCTGTATTGTATATAAATTTGGAAGTACGTATGTGACTTTTTCATGCAGAAGTAGTGACATAGTATTTTTAAAGCTTAGATATGTAATTAAGAAAGCCTTTGACCTTGAACAGACAACTGAAGAAACAGAGTTGTCTTGGGGAAAACCGACTACTATTGAATCTGGCAAACACCCCTTTCCAAATCTGAATCAGACTTTCAACAGTCTTGCTTCTCCAGAGAGCTTGACTATTCTATTGTGTGTGGGTTAAAAAGAAAAGTCAAAAACTGAAAATTTTGTCACTCATTTTTGTTATCACTTCCTGTGTAGTTTTGTTTCAGGGTCATGTATGGAGATTTTTATTTTTGTCCTTTGTGCTGAATCCTGCCATGTCATCAATATCTAGCTTTCTGCTTTGCCCACTCCCCCACTCCATCCATCTTTCAAATTATCCTGTGGTTAAGATGTTAGACTTGTTTGTAGGATGACACAGACCAATAAATGGCACAGGAAAGGAAGTCCACAGACAGGCCAAATATATATTGTGCATATGTTTGAAGTCATCTGGATAAAGATGACATTTTTTATCAGGGGGAAAAAGGATGAATTATTGAACATACAGAACTGGGCCAATTGGCTATCCATGTGGAAAAGGAAGACAAACTAAATCCATACCTCACAACATGCAGACTAATAAAATCCAGATGAATTAAACATTCAGATGTCAAGAATGGGAACCAAGAATCTCTGAAGTGAACTCTAGTTGGATATATGCTGCTGGCACAAGCTGGGGAAGGCATAGACTGCAAGGAAGGGGGTAATAAACTGACTGCATTATATGGATTTTCTGATAGTCATAAAGTATAACTATTGGCAACACTTTGAAGCATGTAACACACAATATTTATATTCATTTCATAAATATCTCTTAATATTAAAATGAATATAGCAGCTGAAAAATACATAGTATGCACAGTTGTTATTAACCATTGAATGTAAGTAACCAAAATTCAAGGAAGAAATAATGGACCAAAAAAAAAAAAAAAGAAAGAAAAGAAAGTGAGACAAATCCTAGTAGTTTGGCTTATATATTATTTGAAGAACTATAAACTGCTTGTACAACACTGAGATTACACTGATTATTGATGGTGGGTATCTCAGAAAAATATCTCAAGATAATAAGAAAGATACATTTTTAAATTTAAATAATATTCACGTGCTTGCAGAAGATAAAATTTACAAGCATCACATTGTTTAAAATAGTTAAATACTCTATTTCCCAATGTTGTGAGTCAAAGCTTTGACTCCCTTATCCCAGGGTCTCTGTCTTGTCCTGGGGATGCCTCACCTTTTCACCCCTGTCAGTTTCAGATTTCCATTCATTTTCTTGGCCATTTGGCCATCTCTCCTAGAACCTGACAAGGCCACCTCCTGTAGTCAGACGGAAACCCCAGTGGAGTGATAGAGACACCAACTTTCCCACAAAAGTTTCTATCCAAAATCTATCCTGTCTCCAAGAAATACATGTATGAAGGATGGAGCAGAGACTGAGGCAACGACCAACCAATAACTGGCCCAAATTGACACCTATCCCATGGGCGAGCACCAATCGCTTACACTATTAATGACACTCTGTTACATAGCAGCTGACTCAGACAGATACAGACACCTACAGCCAAACAGTGGATGGAGCTTGGGAATTCTTAGGGAAGAATAGAAAGAAGGATTGCAGACCCAATGTGGTTAGTTACTCCATAGGAACACCAACAGAGTCAACTAACCTGGACCCTTGGGGCTCTCAGAGTCTAAACTACCAACCAAACACACAGGCTGGACTTAGGCTTCCAAACACATATGTAGTAGATGTGCAGCTTTGTCTTTTTGTTGGTCTCAAACAATTGGACTATTACAAAAGCTGTTGCCTGTCCTTGGGATATGTTCTTTTGTCTGGGCTGCCTTATCAGCCCTCAGTGTGAGAGAAAGAACCTAGCCTCAGAGAAACTTGAAGTGCCAGCTGGGAGAATATCTGGGAGGAGGGTGGTTTCCACTCAGAGAAGAAGGAAGGGGTAATAGGGTTTGGATTGTGGGAGGGGGTAACCAGGATGGGGCAATGAGTGGGATATAAAGTGAATAAGTTAAAAATAAAATACATTTTAAAAAGACAAAGATCATAAAGAAAATAACATGGTTTAATGTTAATATATATGCATATATATTAATAAAGAATAGACAAAAATATAACATCAAATGGGAATTTGAACATTATATTTATAGTGATTTGATGAGCTTTTAAAAATCATCTTATAAATATATATTATTTAAACATACGTAAGTTTTAAACTGAAAGTCATTACTGGGTATTCCTAGTCATATTTAATTACACAGTGGGCACATATTACTAGTTACTGTATTAGAAAAGTGAGAAAATAGAAAATTTCCATCACTGCAGAAATTTCATTTAGTAAGGCTGTTAAATAATGATCACCACAAACTAGTATAGTTTATTAGATTATGTTCTGGTGAGTTTTAATGACAACTTGACTAGAATTGCCAGCAGAAATTCTCAAATGATGAATAATCTAGATCACCTTGGCCTCCCGGCATCTCCATGTGAAATTCCCTTGATTACTAATTGATTTAGGAGAGCCCAGCCTGCAGTTGGAAGCATCATTCCTTAGGAAGGTGATCTTGAACTATATAGGAAAACTAGCCCTGTCTGTCAGTCAGAAAATAGTAGCATCTGTGGTTCATGGCAACACTATTTGGCCGTGTAGTGGATGTTTTGGTCAAAGGAGTAGCAGGAATGTCTGCCTTGGCAGAATAATGCCTTCAGTTTTATTACTATTAACTTTTACATCCCTCAGTGGTTGAATATGAGTTAGAAATTTAATTCAAATCAAAGTTTTCTTACCCAAAGTTGCTTTGTTCAAGTTATTTTCAAATTAATTGATAGAAATTAAACTATAACATATAGACTCATGAAAATAATAAAATTTCTGTATGGTGAAAATACTAATAGACAGACAAGAACTAATTTACATACACTGCCTTGACTTCATCAAACCAGTAAATTTTGATAGAATTCTTAGTAAAAATGAGGAAATGGGAAGAATGTATAATTTAATTATAGGAACAACTATAGACACAGTCCAATTGAAAATAATTATTGAGAACTGGTAAACTAATTTCAAAATATTCTAATTGACACTTCTGGTTCAACATTCTATCAATAATTTGCCCAACAAATTAAAGAAATAGCTATTATATTTTCTTTAAAGTTTTTATCAGAGTTGTAAGAACAGAAAAGTTTAAACAAACATTTAAATTTTGACTCTATTTTATTACTGTATTTATATATTAACATATTGCTCAGCCCCTTTTTTTCATGATTGAGTGATTTAATTCTCTACAAGGGGGTCATTTCTACAACCATCATTGTTGTCCTACTAATGAAATGAAGAATCTTCCTCTGCAAACCTAGAAAATAAAATGTTGTGCTTCAGCTCTTCATTTGCAAGGTAAAACTACTGCTGGATTAGATTACCTATAAGGGTAGGCCTTATATCTCTTCAACATCTTTGTTCTTTAGAAAAATAAAGTTGACCCACATGTCTATAGTACTGTGAACTATAATCATCTGAGAGATAAGCCTTTGGGGACATCAGTAAAAAGGTTTCTAAATTATATTAACAGACATGGGAAGATACCTCTCCCCTTGAAGATGGACAGTACTATTTGATAGGCTAGGGAACCAGACTGCAAAGGAGAAAATGAGCTTAGCATCCATCTCTCTCTGCTTCCTGAAAGCTTCTTGCAATTTGTAATTAACACAGAGACCAACATCAGGACATATATGAGAATGGGAGACATTGGAGTATTGAGCCTGAAGTGGGGTGTCTTTATCAAAACCTTCATTTTTGGGCTCATGGATCCATGTAGAAAGAAAGAGGCAAGCTGGGCAGTGGTGGCGCACGTCTTTAATCCCAGCACTTGGGAAGCAGAGGCAGGCAGATTTCTGAGTTCGAGACCAGCCTGGTCTACAGAGTGAGTTCCAGGACAGCCAGGGCTACACAGAGAAACCCTGTCTCAAAAAAAAAAAAAAAAAAAAAAAAAAAAAAAAAAAAAAAAAACTAAAAAAGAAGAGAGAGAGAGAGGAGGGAGGGAGGGAGGGAGGAAGGAAGGAAGGAAGAGAAGAAAGAAAGAAAGAAAGAAGAAAGAAAGAAAGAAAGAAAGAAAGAAAGAAAAGAAAGAAAGAAAGAAAAGAAAGAGGCAGAAATATGTAAGAGCAGTGATGGATAACTCCAAGGGAATAAAATTTCCAGACATAACTGTTCCGATGCACATATGAGCTGACCAATTGTGACAGCATGTACATAACCCAAATAAATATAAGCCAGACAAATCCCAGGACTGAGAAGGTGAGGTAGACACAAAACCACACACTTAACCAAAAAGCTGAGACACATGGGGAGAGAAAAAATTTTCTTCAATGAAGTGACATAGGGTTTATCAACCACACCCAGGCCAGGCTTCATGCTCAGATGTAGTTGGACAACATGGAAGAGACTCCACAATTTTTGTGTGTGAACAGGCCCTTGTTTATTTGTTTTTAGAGAGAGAAAGAAGATAAATGTGCATGAATGTGTAGACACTGGTAGGATATGCAAGTAGGTAGGGAGAGAAAGGAATATAGCAAAATATATTTTAGGAAATTAAAAAATAATAAGTCAATAAAACTGAGTACATATAGCTTTTTATGGTATGGTATGATTTGGTTCTTATGCTCCTCTTTTCACATGTACTGATTCTTTTGTCAAATTAGAATATTTCAAGTATCATGCTTGCTTATAATCCCCAAACAAGTTTATATGGCAGTGATATTTCAAATAAAACAAATGAAGGTAACTGCCTCTAAATGAAGCTGTTTTTTTTTTTTTTAATTTCTTGAATGTCATCAGATGACTATCAAACACAGATACACAGAATTTTCAACCATTTACTTACTAGAGAGCATTTTCCTCTTTGTTCTGCTGACACTGAAGCAAGCCTGTTAGTGCCTCCTGTAAAAGTTAACTTACTCTAACTTTCTTATTTGAAACTATGAGAATCTTATATATATGTCTCTCATAATCTGCTGATAAGTCAATGAGAAAGTTATTTCTAATCATAGTGCTTTTCCAGAGGTTTAATGTGTGTGTCTGATGTCTGGCTGGCCTTTGAATCTCTCATCTATTTCATGTGTGAACTAAGGACAGGTTCCTCTGTTCTACATGGCACTCTGGTGTGGAAGTTTCTGCAAAGTAAAAGTTGATTTGCAATTTTTTTCACTTACTGGAGAGTCCAGGTCTTTGAGATTCTGTGAGTGTTTCCCTCTTTCATAGTTCTTGATTCAGAACATTAGCCCTCTTTTCCTCTAATAGACAATTTATTCCCACATACTTAGATGTAACAAGTAAATTCATGAAGTCTAGAGTGGCTGTGTAGTTTTAGAAATTATTTGATTTCTTCCTTTCCAACTTTATTATATTTGAGGGACTAGCTTTAAGTTTACTATGTATCTGGGATTGTCCCAGAATTCCGGGTCCTTCAGCCTCTATCTTCAAATCACTTGGATTACACTGATGTGGCAATGTGATAGGAACAGAGTTCAGTGATTACTGAATGCTAAGCAAATAAAATGACTAATATCTCCAAGTTCATGTTAAGACAAAGCTTTGTTTCTTAAGTGACTTTGCTGAAGATCAGGAGATAACAGTAACCACTGTGCCTCATTGGTTTGCTGTCTTCCCAGACACCTGTTCTAATAATCACCAACGTCAGTAATCTGTAAAGAAGTGGTGTACTGTGTTCTCTTTTTCCAATCCCTTAAAGCCGATGAAGGAAGGAGTGAATGGAAAACTTTTCACCTCTTGACCCTGAGCATGTTGCGTTATCATAAAGCACCGACACATAATCACTAATAATAATTACTAAGTAAAGACTTGCCATGATATTGAAGTGAACTTCTAGCCACCATAATAGAACTAAGGTCTTAAAAAAAAATTCCCAGAAATCATCTTCTTCTTGAGAATGGGATACTCCTGGTCCTAAACAAAACTGTTGCAAAATGGTAGGGGAGTTCATATACCCTGGTGTTTTTGTGTGCAATGATTTTATGGGTTGCCAAATTTTTTAAAGAATTCCATAATAGAGGTAAACTCTTACAGTGTGAGAGGAAACCTCATATCTGTCTGAAGTATAAAGTCATGGACAAGAGCCCTTTACATAATTTGGAGTTCAGTTGTCTACTATATTTAGAATCAGAAACGTTTGCTTTAACTGGGAAAAAAATTAATGACTACAATTAGACTTTTCCATCACGTTCTTTTTAAGATATTAGATGGGAACCTCAAGGTCTAGAACACCTCTATAGTTTCACAAGGATCACAATTCATCTTGTTACTATTCATGAAAATGGGATAATTCAATTTTTTTTAGTCAAAAGTTTACATCTTTGCTTTGCTAGAATTTCTGTCTTATGTTTAACTAAGCCTCTTGGTGCATTCAATAGATTGATAACTCCTTCTATTCAGTTTGGAATTAGATGTATTAAATTTTGTTCAAGGAAGTTAAAGTGCCTTTGACTGTTTATCAGGTCTTAAGAATGCTCTAATGTGCAGAATTTGGAATGGGAAAACACAAATCTCTACCTCAATATCCTTATGCGTTCCTTATATAATAATGAACAAATTATCTATTGTCTATAAGATTTAATTTTTCTTCTCTTGTAGTAGAAGACATCTACAGAAGCTATGACAAACAAATACAGTAACTCACAGGAAGGAGATGATAACTTTTCTCTAGAGGAATCATATACAAACTACAGTCACTTTAAACAAAATAAATATCTTTATTCAAGACACTAGTTTGAATTATATCTTTGTAATAATTTAAATATCATCATCAATCTGTGTTTGCTATAGCAATGCAGTGTATCTCTAATTTATATGGATGGTATATTTTCCTGGTCTGAATATAACACATTAGTCCTATTATTGTTCACCTTTCTTCTATATGTATACTGATATCAGTGAGTACTCAATCAATGGAGTCTTAACGGATTCTTTCCTTCATCACTTTGTTCTCCAATTTGTCTTCCTTGTGCCTTAACTTCCTAAATAGAACAAGGAGGAACTCTTATATCAGGCCACTTTTGGCTTGAATTATGGTTCAGTTGGCGCCTGCCCCTGTGATTAGTTACATAAGACATTCTTAAGCCTGATTTTACCTATCAAATCGGTATAATACTAACCTTTCAGAGAGGCTGTACTTAATGAAATTATCATAACAACTTTTCCTGTTCAAAATATTCATACTTCCCTTTTTATTTTTATTTATTTATTTATTTATTTATTTATTTTTTTTTTGGTTTTTTGGAGACAGGGTTTCTCTGTGTAGCCCGGGCTGTCCTGGAACTCACTCTGTAGACCAGGCTGGCCTCGAACTCAGAAATCCGCCTGCCTCTGCCTCCCAAGTGCTGGGATTAAAGGCGTGCGCCACCACCGCCCGGCCATACTTCCCTTTTTATGAAATAACATTCAAGATTATTCAATTCCTCATTTAGAATAGATTAACTACTCTACATAACTATATATTCTTTTTATTTTCCTAGCATTGTTATAAATATGTGATTTTCCACTCTGAAATAGAGACACAGAGGTCACTTCTCAATGGATTTTCTTATTTGGGGTAATTACCTGTTTAATTTCTTAGGTTACAAGCAAAGCCCTGAGCTAAATCACAACATGTGCTATAGAATTGCTCTTAAGAAAAGATATCAATTTATGTTCAAAAATATGGTACTGGCTGGTGCTAATTCCATAGTGCCTTCACTTTTATGTATCCTTTTATTAATTATTCCACTGAAGGAAACAAATAGGTGATTATAACTCATCACTCAATCTCGTTAAAATACAGTAATGGACTCTAAGTGGGATCAGGTACTTTCTCACCATCATTCCATTTCCACTAACAAGATTAGAAGAAAAACAAAGTATACAATATACATTCATTCCTGGAATCAATGCTTATGAAGCTTACTAGACAGTATTAAAATCTTATTTTTCTAGTTTCACTTGATAGTATGAGGCTTGAAAATATTATTTACCTGACATCCATAAGAAAACATAAAATGGCATGAAGGAAAGTGTAGTACTTTCTCTTGCATAAAATGTGACTATTTGGAGTTCATACAATAATACAAACCTCCGCAGATGGCTTTACATATGTGATGAATTCTTGAGTTAATATATATTGTCTCTCATCTCTAAGTACATTACTACTTAACTTATCACATTAATACAATCACTATTTATGTGGCAGCCTTGATTCTGCATTTTCTTTTGAGCAAAGAGTTCAAATCTTGAGCACATCTAAAGAGATGGAAACCGGGCATGTAATGTTCATAGGTCTTGCCTTTCCCTGGGTGAATTTTTTAGGTCTAAGAAAAGAACACAATTGAAAGGAAGGGTACTTCACTGTAGAACTGCATCCATTTAACCAAGGTCAGAGAATAGACACCACCAGGAAGAGCATGGGAGGTTCACTATGAATCATACACCACATGTCACTGGCAGGACAGGTAGTGGATCAAAAACCAAGCAGGGAGAGATGAACATAGATGAGATGTCAGAGAAAATAGGCACCGATCACAGGTTTATCCATGGGGCTGGAAAGAAAGGCAAAGCAGTTTAGAGACCAGAACATCCCATAAAATTTTGGAGCCTTTTGTGTGTAGGAATAGAATTCTCAGAATGCTATAGATGGGAGAATTTCCTTGATGGGAACAGATTCAGAAACATCGCCATGCCTAGCAGGTATTTTGAATTAGTTTCTTCCAATTCATCCGTTCTGGCACATAAGAATTCAAAGACATACTGAAATTTAGCATAAAAGCTAGAGGTTTTATATGTCTAACAATTTCTACCTGCGAGATCCTGGATGAGGAGCCTCTGGCTGAAATGTGAAGGCTGTACACAGAGAAGTATAGCAGCTAACAGTGGGAACATAGGCACATCCTCGCCTTTCTTTTTAGTTGAATGGCAAGAAGTGAAAATGTGATGGGAGCTATCTAAATTAAATCCCCAAATCAAAGTCGGCTTTGTTAGTTTGTTCATGGCCCAGCCTTGTTTGGAAGAGTCTATCTTTTTGAATGAAATGCTTATCAGCTTAATCCTATTGAGGAAGCTTAATTGTTTCTGTGTTTGTTGTTCTTCACTTTATTGTTTAATTCTCTTAGCAAGTTGCATGTTCTTCAAGAAGAATAAAAAGAGCAAGAACATTCTCAATTAAAGCTAAACCTTTTCAGCCATTAGCCCAATCCCCTGATTAACAAAGAACATTTTTTGTCTTTTTTTTAATGAGTTGTCAGTTTTACCATAGGGTAGGCTTATGAATTTAAATTAGAGCAGGAACAAATGGAATTTCATCTGTTGTAAAACACAAACAGTATGGTAGTATGGGGACTGTTGCCAAAATGGTGTTATCCAAGGTTCGTAAATGATCCCAGTGGATACATAGCAGAATCTCCCTGTTTGAAAATTGCATTCATTTTTTCTGAAGAAATGTTAAGGCAGTAAAAAAAATCCAAGATATGTCTTATTAAATCCAGATTTTTCTTTTCTATGCCTTCTGACCCACTTTCAGTACAATATAATATTGTATCGCATTGTACGAATTTGTGAAAGCAGCCTCTCATTATTTGAAGAACCAAACACCAAGAGTCAAAATATAGAAATCATCACATCATGTTCTAAGTCAGCGTGGTGCTGATTCCCTTAGGATAAACAGGTGGAGTTTACTATAGAAAAATAAATGGAGACCACTGAAGGTTGGGTGTGATAGCAAACTTCCCTAATATAGTTTTTTTAAGTAAGGCTATTAGTGCATCACTTTGACAAGGTTATTAAACGGAAATGAATGATAAGTAGTGGACAGCTTACTTGGCTTGTTAGAAATAAGCTGATTTCATAATGATTTAATTAACCAATTTCATAATTTATGCAAATCACTTAATATATTCTTTATTTTTTATTTAGACCAAGCACATGCCTAAGCATTAAATATAACATCTTAATAATAAGAACTCAAAGCAATTTTCAAATTATACCTCCTGTATTACTGTAAGGATATTTAATCATATTTCAAAATATCATTGTCACTGATAAACTCACTCTGTATAAGTAGCTATTTTTGGTACTTTTTACTTTAATTAACAACTTATCTGCAATTTATCTTATATTAATTAGGTTTGTCTTTTTTTTTTGACCTACCAGCAACTTTAAAAGAAAAAACAGTGAAGATGAAAAAAATAACTTCAAAGATATCCAAGACATTTTTCTAGGATGACTTTAATAAGTGACTCACATAGTTATACCAAACATTTTCTTAACATTTTATATTATTAACGATGTTGACTAATGTCACTATCTTATAAAAGAAGCAGATATTTTTGCCTAATTTGGTGTATGTTTTAGACAAATTCACATTTCCTAGCTATACACATACACACAGACACACACACATAAACACAGTCATAGCTATATACGTATACACATACACATCATATACATACGTATACATCATATACATCATATACACATATATATAAATGTATATATACATACACAAACACACACACACTCATGCCATACAATTGCTTTTATTTATCCTGGTATTGTAATAGATGCTTAAAGGAATTTGTAAATACTTAGAATTGGAAATATAAACTGGAAAGACTTTTATGTCTGACTCGTTTTGTTCTCCTTAAACCCATCTAGGCATGGGAAGGGCTGGGAAGATAATGAGTGTTCTCAGACATTTTTTCAAAAATAATTTTAATTGATTGGAGTGCTCATGGAAACTTTCTTACCCTCACTATTATAAGATTTAACAAGAATAAATTAAAAGTAAATTTTGTAAGTTTTATCTGTTACATGACAATCTACTGCCTTGAAAACTTACATGCTCTTATTATTGTTGGATCTTGCAAGCAGAAGAAGGGTTTAGAATCTTATTCTCATTTTTAAAAATTATTTTATGACTTAGAAAGAACCCAGATGCACAAGGAAATGCCTGAAGCAATCACAATTTTTACAATGGGAGTCCTTAATGCAAAGAATAGAATTTAAGAAAGGTTTTGAATACAAAGCTGTATCTGATCTCCAATCTATCAGGAGTGGGAGATACTTTGGTGGGTCAAGGCAGCATTTACATTTTAGGAGTCTAAGTTTCACTTTTGTTGCTGTAATAAAACATTCTAATACCCCGCACCCTCGAAAAATCAATTTAGTGGAGAATTGATATATTTGTCTCATAGTTCTAGGTTACAGTCCATCACAGAGGGGAAGTCAAGGCAGAAACTCAAGCAACTAGTTAAATAGTATCCATCGAATCTATAGCCAGTTAAGAGAGAATGAACCAATGCACATGTGTCTACTTGTGCTAAGACATCCAGGAGTGATGCTTAGGAATTGTAGGGAACAAGCCCTCCAACCTCAATTAGTGCAATAAATACAGTGTTATGTGTTATATAAAAAATAAAATCCATAACGTGTAAAAAAATTAACTACAACAGTTTCTAATAGACAGACTAACCTAACTGAAGAGTCCTTCTTTGCAGGTAATACTAAATTGCATCAAGTTGTCACTTAATGACCATAAGATGTGAGGCTGACTGATCTTAATTTACCCTAGTACATGACTTTATTCACAGGGAGGCATATAATCTGTATGGTAGAAGGCAATTGCATCTTGTTGTAATTTTGTTTTCTGGTTATAAATCCCTGATGTGCAGATAAACATTTACAGAATAATGCCACTAGGGGTGACATGGAAACAATGTCAAGGTCAATCTTAATACTACAGCAGTGGATAGCAACTCAGAGCACAAGAGAATGTTTTCAATGCCTCACAAAGACAAGGAAAAAGGAGTCCCATCCCCATGAAACCTGCACTTGTTTCCTGACCTACATGTTTTCCCTAAACAGTAGGTGATACACAATTATTCTTTTCAAGATAGTTCATCAAATACAAAGCAAATATGCTTAGATCTCATGGTTTGTTTTTTGTTTTGTTTATTTGTTTTTTGTTTTTTTGTCCATATACAGATAGATGAAAAATCTATTATCAAGGTCGGCTGCACTGACAAGGACATCACAGTGACCAAGTGGCTGGCTCTGCGGCACTTTGCCTTGATGGCATTTTGTTGCTCAAAATGAAGATAAATTTCACTATTTCCCTTGCTTGCATAATCTTAGTGTCACATTCCAGACTGCTAGTAGCTTCTCCACATATAAATTATTGGGCTATCGCTTCACAGAGTCTGGTGTGCTGCTATTTTAAGCACACTGTGCATCTTCTCTGCCCTCTCCTTGGAAGCATCTCTGTTACAGACCCATTAGAGGGAACAGAACTGCTGTTAGTGCTCAGTATCTGTGGTACACTTTTGGAATCAAATTGCTAAAAGCATGCATATTTGATGAGGCTAGCCTAAATAAAAGGTTATGATGTTTAATAGTCTATAAAAGGCAAACAAAAAAATATGGAAATGTCATCTTTGTATTACTAGATGTCATACACAAAAATTAGGAAAAATATTTTGTTAGGCTAATAAGAATTATTCCATAGCATTTTCCTGTTAGAAAAGTGATTTTTTAAAAAAAATTATGTGGTAAAAGTATTAATTCATAGCTTCAATTATTAGCAATACAGTAGTTATATTTAATTAATTTTATGCTTCAAATTGATAATAAAAGTAAATACTCTCTACAGTGTAGAATGAATAATGGCTTATACACAATATATATTTTTAATAATGTCATATTTGTTAGGTTTACTGCTTTTAGCCTCTGATAAACTCAGAATTTGAAGTCATCAAGCAAGCAAACAAATTGGTATGCTTTTCATTTGCATATGACCTTAACTGAAGGTGACAGAGAATGGAAGCAGGTCTGTCCCCAAGCCCACAAGTCCAGATATCTTCTTCTTTTCAAAACTCTGTAATAGTTTATATTGAATTTAAAGTTCAAATGATAATATTAAATGAATGTCAACACTTGTTCTCATATCTATCATTTGTTTCTGTTTTTCCGTATTTGATGATAGTGTTTCTGCCACACCCATAGCTCTCACTTGATGATTACATTTCTTGTAATGTCAATGTAATGTCTGGTAAAGCCCAAGACTAGCTGTATGCAAAACCTTTATGCTTCCTTTTAAGAATTTATTTGACATTTTGCATGTAGATGACATTTCAGATAAACCAGAATGTATCCTGAAGAATTTTTTCCCTCAGTGTAAGTTCAAGTGGTTATTGGATAAAGGATGATGGTCCTTCCATAAGTGACCATCGCTGGGTGGGGAAGATATCAATGAACATAATAACACTTTGAAAAGGAGAAAAATAAAACAGAATTAAATCAATTTGCTTAGTGTAAACTCATGCTTCAATATGACTAATCAGTCATTGAAAACTGATAGTTTTGTTCTAATATTTTAGAATGAGTCAATAACAAGCCTTGATTTCAATAAAAGAGTTTACTACAACCCACTTTTTCAAATAAAGACATTTAAAAAAAATTTGCTGACAGCCTTTAGGGTACTAACTGTGGTTTAAGAGTTAAGACACATTAGTTAAATCAGCCCTTACGAATTTATTTCTGTTTACATTAATCGCATATATTTCTATTCCATAACCAAAGTCTTCTTATAGATTCTTGATTATAATTTTCAGAGGGAAACTTGCCCTAGCACAATGATTTAGAAAAAAATGACCAATTGTGGTAGAGAAATGGATTCTCCTCTAGATGGTGTTTGAGATAAATGGGGAAAGTCAGGATTTGTAGAGGTCATTTGTTTAAAATAACATTTTAATAAAGTGCATTTGTCCTTATAATTTATTTCATTTCCCAGTGTATACATTTTTTAAAGCACAGATAGTTAACATTTACTATGCAATGAGATCAACATTCAATTAATCTTTTTCTTCTTCAAAGCCTTGAAAGCTAGCAATTTTTATGTTTCCTATGTTTTACCTTCTATCATTTTTTATTTATATGACATCTACATGCACAAAAAAATTTAATGGTAAGGGAAAGAAAGGCAAAAATAAGTTATCAAAATGATTATAATGTGGAAACAACCCTGAGTGTAATATTTTGCTGAAATAGCAGAGTAGACGCTTTGTGAATTATTTTGTAGGTTTTGAAAATGTAAACAAACAATACGTGCTCTTAGTTATGTGCTCTCAATATACAGGAATGTTAATGTAGATGCTCCTCTCTTTTGCTGCCCTCCTCCCATGGTATCCCTTCTGTTTTGTTAGCTAATTGACAACTGGGGCTATTATTTCCGTAAGATTATTCTCTGTTTCCTTCTAAAATGAGCTACATACAGTTGTCTACTAATCATGACTGGAGAAATCAGCCTAAGCAAAAAGTCTAGTTTTGAAAAAATATTTACAAAGAACATCATGTTAAATTAGGGCAATGTATTTTCCAAAAATGATCTATCATGTAGCATGTCTGTTCACATGTTCAACCTATCAAGTGAACAACAGCAGTTGTTGCACTTAACTACTCTCTTAAATACATATGAATACATACATTTTCAAGAAATATTCAATATTCTGAAGCCAGGTTCAGTTTTAATCAGGTACTGCAAGATAGAATACCTACATTTAATGTACAGTATGTCCAAGCATGTGCTTTTCTCAATCTTTCACATAAATTCCTTCTCTTGATATTGAAGCTATCTAATGAAGCTATGCAGATCACACATTTTTCAATACTGCCTGTTGAACAGCATAATGTAAGAGGAAGTTAGCTATTTCCTTTTGGCCAAAGGGATGTAAGAACAGGCAGAAATACCTCAGTGGAGAGCAGAGAGACTCTGCACACAGTTGTCAAAGAATAAATTACTGAGTACACTGACCACAGAGAAGAGAGTAGAACTAAGACCTCCTGCAAATTCATATAATCCAAAATAGCTACAGAGGGAAGGCACAACAAGTTTAGTCATCTGGACAGAGTAACACTACCTTCTCCGGTCTAATCTTGGGAGTGCAACTGAACTGTAGGTCATCTCTCTGTAGTAAAACCACACCAGAAAGACAGCTGCAAATAGATGTCATTTCTTCCACTTCATGATAGAGGTGCTGTGAAGCTCATATCTGTCCCTGTTGGTTTCACGAGGAAACTGAAATTAAGAAAATTCTGTTCCTACTGGAGTTAATTTTCTGGGGTTCTAAGAAAACTTTTGATAAGCAGAAATAAATTATGTGAAGCTCTTTTATATGGCAGAGTTAATAATTTGATATAGAAGTTTCCTTTTACAGTTAAAGAATTTTGCCTTTCCTCTAGAATTGTGCATGCCCAAAATATTCTGAACATTTTGATACATCCTGAAGAAGACTGAGTGAACAGGTCTCTCGGAGCTTTCTATCTTAGTGTATTAGCAGGTCTGCTAGTCCATAGGTCATGATACTTCAGGATAAGAAAAGAGACAGAATGGTGACTGCAAATGTCTAGCATGGCCAATCTTCATGTAGTTACATTTGGAAAGCTGATCCCTGGCTAACAAATATTACCCTTGACATTTTTATTTTCAACTCTGCACTTGATATAGTTCATTATTGCGAATTGCTTTCACATTGCCAGGCAACAAAAGAAACAAAAGTAAATGATTGTTTTAGTATGTTTTTCAACCCTATGTTTGGAGAATATACTACACATGCATAAGAGTTACAGAATGCCTCTTCTATCAAATAGTTTCTTTTACATTTTTCTTTAATATTTTAAAATATTGGTTTGAAAATAATGAAGTTTTCTAATGATATTATATTGTTCATGAACATTTGAAAGGACTAAGTTAATAATTTGATACAGAAGTTTCCTTTACTGATAAAACATTTTGCATTTCGTCCAGAAATGCCCATCCTTAAAATATTCTAAACACATTGAAACAACCTGAAGGAAATGGTGTCAGTAACTATTATGTTATTATAGAATTTTACTTTTGGTGGCATAGAGAATCATTTTTTATAAAGCCAAAAGTTATAAAAGAGAAATATCCATTTACTGACATTCTATATTCATCTTTCAACACAAATAATATATTTTATATGTAACTTATGGACAGGCATGATATATATTCAACATTCTCTTGGATTTTACTTTGGACTATCCTTGTATTTTATTTTTAATTTTCTTTTGGACTTAGTTGAGTGATTCTCTCATATGAAATTTTTAGACAAGATATTTATATGTGGCAGAAAGATTATAGCATCATCCAAGTATCCAGTGGAGGAAAGACATGGCTACATTTCTCCAAGTTCTTATGGACAATGTGTTGTCCATACTTAACTCGATGTAATAAATGTAGATTATTTAACATTAAAAGCATTCATTGGTGCCAAGAGATTTTCCTTGGTTTTCTTCAATAAAGATAATAAGATCATTCCCGAAAGGAGATGAGTAGTGGAACTAACTTCCCTTACCTGTGAAGAATGTCAATACTCTTGTTTTCTAAAATACATAGCTTTCTGTATCTCATTCACCTCAAAAGAAAACATCATGTTCATCTTTATAAACGAAATCAGGAAAAGTGAAACACATCATTAGGATGTAAAATCTTAGTATGAATACATAGAAGGAGAAGATAAATCACATATAACCTAAAGGCCTGACAACTTAGTAAAAATCCTCAGTGTAAAATTTCTGGATAGCTTTCACTACGTAATATAAAGAAAGGACTATTCGCATAGGTTATTCTTAGGAATTGGCTAAATCTTGCAATGACGATTATGAAAAATAGTGATTTTTACCATCCAAGACTATTTTGAGGTGAGTGAGGTCACCAAAATTCTAGAAATTTTAGACCCCGAATACCATTGAGATGAGGCAGTTCTATGGAGGCTTGATAAATCGTGAAAGGGATCACAGCATAAAGGCAGTTGTAATTAATGTCAAACACAACCCCCAAACTGAGTACCCTACCCTCTGACAAGTATGACCAGGAGACTATTTCATCTGTGGTTCTGTGGTCTTCAAGCTACAGTACTGGATTTGTGTGAGGGGTGTTGTATGGATGAATGGAAATGGCATTTACACAGCTGGGCCTGTGCAAATTAAGTGGAGCCAAAGTTAACTGCAGTTTGTGATAATGTGTCCATTAAAGAAGCTGGCCATTTCTATCCTATATGCAGTAACACAAATGAACGTGATGTTTAATTATCTGTAGCATTTTGACAAGAAATTTAGGGGAAATGGTCCAACAATTACTATATAATTATTATTTTCAGTAACATTAGGAAGAACAATATTATCCTGGAGAAGTCGATGTTCACAATTGAAAGATGTTTCTCCTTATTAATCTGAATAATATATATCATATTCCTCTTTTAGGCTATTTTTTATTCCAATAATTGGGATTTTATTTTTATTTTGTAAAATTATTACTTTTATTTTTAACTTTGTGTGGTTTTATCTAGTAGATAATATGTAAGCTGTGTGTTTTATTTTTGCATTCAGTATCCTAAACATGTAATAATCTATAGGTTTGTTCAAAATATACTGTAGCTTGATATACTTAATTTTATCTTTTGTTATAAGAAATCAGACAAACCTGTATATCTACAATAGTTTGTCCTGGTGCTCTGAATTTTTGCACACATTACAGTGCTCCTTGAATAACCCAAGTGTTTGTGATATTTGAAAAATGATTTCTTAAAAATTATCATTGACTATAAAATATCTCCTGGAGTCAGATGATTTTTATATTTCATTTTTAAACTTTTATTATGTAATATATTTTGATTGTATTGTTTTCCTTCCTTCATCCCCTCCCAAGTGGTCACCTAACCACCCAAATTTGAAGTTCTATCTTTCTTCAAACAAACCAATAAAACAAGAAAAAAAAAACACATACAAGGAAATATGGAATCTGTTTTGTATTAACCAGCTACTTCTGAGCATGAACCCTGTCCTGGAGCATTTCTGATATACCCAGTGTCATTCTATTGAAGCCAAAGAAATAAAAGAAACCAACAGACAGACAGACAGACAGACAGAGTTAAAAAATTGACTTTTACTCTCCCAGTAGCTATCAGTTGCAAATAGCTTATGGGTTAAAAGAGGGACTTTGTGTCCACTTCTCCTTTTCCATGGTGAGAATTTGTCAAGCTTGAACTTGCTTAGGTCTTGTGCATGCTGTTACAGTGCCTGTGAGTTCAAAGATTTACCATCTGTGTTGTATCTATAAAGCTATATTTTCTTTGGGTCATTCACTACCTTTGTCTATTAAAATATTTTCTTTTTCTTCTGCATATATTCTGGAGTCATAACAAAGGAACACATTTAAGGCTGAGTACTCTAAAGTTTCTCATTTTTCTATACATTGAACAGTTGTAGAATCTCTGTGCTAATTACTACCTATTGCAAGAAAAAGATTCTCTAGTAAGGACTGAATGATGCACTGACAAGTAGGTATAGAAATATGTGGTTAGAAATAATTTTATTGCTACATCTATTTAATAGAATAATTACAGAAGGTTTTCCCCTAGGGTACATGATCTATATAATCTTAAATTCTCAGTCTTATTAACAATGTCAGCTATGGGTTCCATCTCATGTGGTGGGTCTTAAATCCAATCAAAAAAGAGGTTGTTTACTTCCCTCTTATCACTTGTGACACTTATATTAATAGATGTATGTTGCAAGCAGATTGCTCTTAGAATTCACAGGGTATAGAACTGGAAGTCATTAGTGGTAACTTTTCTTCCCCAGGAGCATATATAGTACCTATAAGCACTATGAAAGTCGGTAGGAGTGAGGGATCAGTTTAGTTGAGTACAAGCTCAATTTCTCATGTCAAATATCATAATATATGATGTCTTTAGCAATAGAAGCCCCATCAATATGTGAAGAATGACAAGTCGAACTTACAATTATCTTTTGTTTTGTTTGTTTTGTTTTGTTTTTGAGGGATCTATAGGAATCCTTTGGGTAGCAATTCAAAAATCTGTAACACATTTCAGATACTTAGAGTTTTTTGGTAGCAAATCTAGTTGTGGCATTGTCTCTCCCATAATTATATGGTAACTGCATTTAACTTCATTTTTATGTATACATTTGAGGAAGCTTCTGTAATAGAAATTTCCTCTTGGCTTTCATAGGTCTTTAGTGTTACTTGTCTTTAGCAATATCCCCTAAAATTTCTACTACCACATCATATTTTCCATTTAATCCTCCTACTTAAATTTTATCGTTATTCCTATATAAAAATATTCTATTTCCCCTTCCTTGAAAGATCCTCTTGTGACTCTTGGTTCTTTTCTAGCTAATTAATCTCTGTAGATATATGAAATAAAGCACAGCTATCGAAAGCTTATAAAATAACATAGTCATAAAAGAAAACATGCAGGAATTATCTTTCTGTGTTTAGGTTACCTCAGTATGATTGTTTCCAGCTTCATTTGTGGCCATGCAAATTTCATAAATTTATTTTTTAAAACCTGAATGATATTCCATTGTGTAAATGTTCCATGTTTTCATTATCTATTTAAAAACTGATGGGTAACTATGCTGTTTCTACATAGCATTTAGCAGCAACAAATATAGACAAACAAGTACAAATATGTAAAATACTTTGAGTATATACCCAAGAGTAGTATATTGGATTTGTGGTAGAGTTTCAACATTTTTGTAAATTACCCAATACTGATTGCAATGGTGCCAGTGTTGCTTGCATTCCTACTATCAATGAACATGTGTTCTCATTTCCTGTGGTATTCACAAGCCTCTGGTCTTCATTGTTTTATATATTTGAACCATTCTAACTGTCATAAGATGTAATCTCAAATTCGGTTTAATTTTCATTTCCCTGAAAGGATAAAGGATGTTGACAACTGGTAAGTCTTACAGCCATTTCCATTTCGTTGTTTGAGTATTATCATTCCTATACCAACATTTTTAATTGAGCATTTGTTTTCTTAATGCTCAGTTCGTTTGAGTTCTTTATATATTCTTGATATTAACCTGTATAAATTGTATAATTGGTACAGAATTTTTCAATTCTGTAGGTTGCCGATTTGTTTGAATGATGCTGTCTTTTGATGTACAGAAGTGTTATAGCTTTATGAGGTCACTTATATTAGTTTTTTTTTTTGTTTTGTTTGTTTTTTGCTTATTTTAGTTTTTTTGTTTGTTTTTGATATTTTGTTTTTATTTCATATGATATATTCTGATTATGGTTTCCTCTCCCCCAGTTTCTTCTAGATCCTTACCTCATCTACATTCATCAAAATACATTTTCTGTCTTTAGTAAATGCACAGACACATAAAAATAATAATTAAAGAAAAATAAGAGGCTATACTAAAATATCATAAATCTGTATAGAACAACAATGAGTAACGAAAAAGCACAAGAAACATTTACTATTACTTACTATTTACTATGTTTCAGCTAGACTGGTCTTAACTCCAATTGGGCAGCCCACAGGACATGTTCTGTTAATTCCTAACCCATGGCGGCTTCTCCTTCTCCTTCCTGCTTTTTCTTCTTTTCCTCCTGGTTCTTTACCTACCAAAAGCCCAGGAAACCTAAACCTCATCTATGTCTCTTCTGCCCAACTTTATTTGCCAATGAGAAATAACTTAGGAGCAGTATATCTCAGCATCTTACACGGATACTCTCATGTTTCTGGAACAACCAGTCTTGAGAGCCCTAAATTAACATTAGAGTATTGCCATATTTGGCTATCCCACTACAGACACATATAGACATATACATGAATTCCACAAAAGGACAAAACTGATAGCTATAATACCCATAGGTATTATACATACAAAGATCATTTAACAAAGCAAAAATAAATAAAAATATAAATAAATAAATATATAAATGTCTTGATGAAAAATTATGAGATAAAGAATCTCCAGAGATGCCACTGAGTTTTCTTTGTGTTGGCCATCTAGTGATTGGTGTAGAACTTGGTCTTAAGAGTGGTTTACATCCTCAGTGACACTCTGTTAGATAAAACTAAAGTTTCCTTTGTAAGTGGTTATCAATTGTAGGTAGCTCTGGGTTAGGGATCAGGATTAAGTCGACTTCCTTACTCAACACTGGTATTCCCTCTGGGACATACGCAGGATCTGTTCATGCTGCCACAGTTTCTGTGAATTAATGTGTGCCACGTATTGTTGTATTTAGAAGTCCCTGTTTCCTTGGTGTCCTCCATCCCCTCTGACTCTCACAATCTTTCTGCTTCCTCTTCTGCAGGATTCCCTCAGCCCTGAGGGAAAGCTCTGATGAAGACATTCCACATAGACTTGGAGTTTTCCAAAGTCTCTCTCTGTACATTGTCTGGATTTATGTAGCTCTCTGTATTTGTTCCAATCTGCTGAAGGAGAAAGATTCTCTAATAATGCTTACACAGTATTATTAGAGATCTATGGTTATAGCAGAATGACCTTAGGAGCCATTTTACTGATACAATCCTTTAGCAGAACACTACTGTTTCATTTTCCCCTAGATATCTGCCCTATCTAGTCTTAGATTCTTGGCCACCTGAGAAGCTTTAGATGAAAAAAAAAAAGGTATATTTACATAATGAAGTATTACTTGGCTATTAAAATTTGAAATAATAAATTATGGGGTAAATTGATGGAGCTAGAAAAAAACAATCAGAGTGGGGTAATTTTGACACAGAAAGATAAAATATTGTACGCATTCACTCACATGTGAATGTTTGGTGTAAAATCTTTGATAAGCAATTTTTAATTCTTGAAATCACAGAGATTAGATATAGAGAAAGTGACAGGGGTGGAATGAAGGTTTCTCTCTAGGAATGAGGAATAGAATAGATAATTATTGATGGACAAGCAAGAAGAGTTGAAGGAGGAACTAGCATGGAGAAGGAAGTAAGAGGGGGTAGTATAGAGGGAATACATACAGAAATCATTAAAGCTAAGTTTCATTGAGGAGTCATATGAAACTCTAATGAAGTAAAATTATATGCATTATATGTTATAAATATATACATATATGAAGGAAATATAAATGTTACTGAATATAAAAAGGGACAGAGAGTCTCAATTGTACATTCTCATAACCAAAACTATTTTCAGTACCAGGAATAGGTGATATTTAATTGAGTTGTTAGCTAATGGGACCCCCTAAATAACTCAGGCTGTGGCCAAACCTCTTGGGTACACTCCATAATTGATGATAAGGTCCTATCACTGAAGATAACACCAACAAACTCATTAAGCATAGGGAATTAGAGCTGGTGTCTATCTTGAGCCTTCAGTTCTAGAAACTGGAAGGGACTATACATGATACAAAAGGATGAAGTTCAGTACCAACCCTCATATAAACCATACACTCTAGAATAGTTACCTGGCTATAAAATGTGTTTATGTAAAGAGGCAAAATCTTATGAGAATAACCAACATCTTATTGGATTCAAGAAACTCCATGAGAGGAAGCCCAATACTGATACTTGTCAAGGTCCTGGAGAGTCTTAAGAAACTACCTTTGGTTAATATTTTTGTACAAAAAGCAACTCTGACCTTTCTGCCTCTTAGGAAACTGAAAAGTATAATTCAGTATGAAATCTCACACACTCAATCTGTGGCACCCATGTGTTTTTCTTTCAGTCAGATTTAACTCTAGTATTTTCAAAAGCTGTGCTCTTCCAAAGAAGAGAAAATATTGCCAGTCAGTCCTGGCAGGACTAAGAAAGGTTGAAGGGCTAAGAGCCATCTTATAGAATCACTCCATCTGGCTGCATTTCAGTGACAATGAATATAAGGTTGTAAAGACTCATTTTACACTATTCTTGTACAATCCTATATTTTCTGACTTTCAACAGGTGTACCAGGCATAATAAAAATAAAATATTGAAAGGTGATATGAAAGTTTAAATGAAAAATCAAGAATCTTTTTTAGACAGATGGCAGAGGCTCATACCTTAAAGATATTTCTCTCTGCAATGAAATTTTCCATTACTTTTTATCATTATATTCATGTTTCTGGTTGACTGCTACAGTTTTCAGATACCATGTCTGCATCGTGAATTCTGTAAGCCTGAAATCAGGCATCTGAAGTAGATCTTAAAAAAAAAATCTCCCTGAAGAATGAGGTCATCAGCTTGTCTCTGGTAATCTTAAGGTATTTCTTCTTATCAAAATTAACTAGAGATATTTATGACAGATGATCCCTTAGCTTCACTACTTCAGTAATCATGACACTGAATTACATGTATCTCTGAATACCTTTATATAATTTAAAATAATATGTAGTAGACTAAGATATTGAGATCCCTTTTATTCATATAAAAATTACTTCTCTAGCCATTCCTGGTCATTTTAACTTTATTTTATTAATCTTGCTTTGGAAATGAGGAGCCATTACATTCTCTTCAAAACTATTAAAATTTAAAAAAAAAAAAAGAATACTGTGTAGGTTTTCTGCTACTCTTTATCTTCTGAGAGTTGTATAGATTTTAATAACTTTTAATACTGTATAATCTTTTGTTTCTTCTTATTATTTAGATTTCCCAAATGTTTCTTACTTTTTGTTTGTAATGTATCTTTCAAATATAATTCTTTACATTTCAGAAACTTAAACAAGACTTTTCTATATTTCAAATTATATTTTCTTCTCTGGACACATCACTGCTGTCAAGCAGGTGAGCATAAAATCATAAATGTATGCAAAACTATGCATTTATGGGGGGAGGCAGAGGACACAGAGATCCGGTCTAGGGAGGAGAGTCCTTACAAAGAGTGACCCTGGGGCCCCTAGACCAGGTACCATCATGTATGCCCCAAAACTTCAGGTTCAGAGAAGGTTCCAAACCCACCGTGGAGCCAAAAATGACCTAAGGGAGAGGGTTTTCCCAAAATTTGGAAATGGGATACAGGACTCAGGTTGGAGCAAGACTCAGGGAGTGGTGTCCAACCTTTTGACATTGTGACATGAACTTGTCATCTACATTTGTATTTTGCTTTATTCATAGCTCTCCTAAGACATGGTATTCAGTGAACTACAAGTTAGATATGTCTGCTCAGCCTCTGCCCTGCCTCGCAGTCAGCACCCAGCCACGCACACTTGTGGTGGCTTATGTGCTATCTATCTCACTGCCTTCCACGGGCTCCCAGCTCTCTCTGTCTTCCACCAAGTCCGCTCTCCTTAGCTATTTCTTGTTCACGCAAGGCAGGCAGCAGCGTGCCTTGGCTTATAGCTTGTTAGACTCATTGTCGATGCCTCTTGCTTCTCCTTTGCGAACCCTTCTCTACTTCTGAGAATATCAGACAGGCTAGTGAAGTAGGCCTGTAAAGACATATCTTTGAGTGACTAGTTGGTAATTAATGGACAAGAACTGGTCATTATTTTATTTTAATCTATCGTTCATCATTTATATTTAATTGTTTTTCTGTTGGCTTGGATAGTTGTGGTCCAGCTGATTAATAAAGTAGAAATTTCATTTTTTGGTTTTGTCTTAAATATTAGCATTTGATATTAATAGTATTTTCTGAAATACTTTTATTGTCTCACTTGTGTTTTATTTTTTCTATTTTCAGATATTTTCCAATAAGTTAAGTTTGCTCATTTGTTGCAATATTACTGGAGCATATTAACATAATTTAGAACTGATAAATTATTGATTAATTTTCATAATTTTTTTATTTTCAATGTATTTAACAGTATGGATGCAGTTACAGTGCAAATTTAATGCAACGACATAATGGTTTCACAATACAAGAGATGGTTTCTTGGTATTAATGTAGTACTTAGCACATTATTTGGGACAAAATTTAAATATCCTTAAATGTTGGATCAACTGAGAAAATATTAGAGTTAGTTTATGCATTTAATTTCCTAAAACTGGACAAAAAATTATTTGAAACAAGAAAGAGTGAACTATGTTATTTTAAATTTATTTATTTTCATTCACTTTATATCCCAATCATAGCACCCCTCTCTCTTCTCTTCTAAGTCTCCCTCTTACAAATCCCTTCCCCAATTGCACCCTCCATTTCTACTAAGACAGGGCCCTACCACTCACTCGAATACCACAACATCATGGTACATCTAGTTACAACATGACTAGGCACTCTCTCTCCCACTGAAGCCCAATCGGGATCTCCAAGTAGGCGAAGGGGATCCAATGGCAGATTACAGAGACCATAGCAGCCCCTTGCTTCACTGCTGAGGGGGCCCACATGAAGTCCAGCCTGCACATTTGTGACAAAACTGTAAAGGGTTAGGTTCAGCTACTGCATTCTCTTTAGATGGTTGCCCAGGCTCTGTGAGCTCCTGTTAGGTTAGTTGACTATGTGGGTCTTCTTGTGGTATCCTTGACATCTCTGACTTTCTCACTTCTTTCCCTGAATCTTCCACAAGAATCCCCAATTTCTGCCTGCTGTTTGGATGTGGGTCTCTGAATCTGCCTCAGTTAGCAGTTGGATGAAGCCTCTCAGCAGACAGCTAGGCTAAATTTCTGTCTGCAAGCAGAGCAGAGTATTGTTAATAGTGGCAGTGGCTGACTCTCTCACATTGGATTGGTCTACAGTGAGGTAGTCATTAGTTGGATATTCCCTCAGTCTCTGCTTCATCTTTATCCCTGCATATCTTGTAGACAAGACAAAATTTGGGTTGAAGGTAGAGTCTGATGTGGCCACCGCCTGTAGCCAGGCAGGACTTCTTGTGAAAGGAAGGAGATATCAACCCACCTACACAACCTTCAACTCAAAATTTGTCCTGCCAATAATATGTGCTAGGACAAAGATGGAGAAGAGACTGAGGAAACAGCCAAACAATGAGTGGCCCAACTTGACATCCACCCCATTTGAGAGAGTCAGCCCTGACACTAATAATAATACTTTGTTATGCTTGTACACAGGAACCTAGCATGACTGTCTCCAGAGATGCTTTGCCAGCCACTGATGGAAACAGATGCAGAGAAAAATAGCCAAATAACAGGCAGAGCTTGCAAAATCTTGAGGAAGAGGAAGAATGGGGGATAGAAAACAAGGAACTGGTTCTTTGAGAAAATCAACAAGATAGATAAACCCTTAGCCAGACTAACTAGAGGTCACAGAGACAGTATCCAAATTAACAAAATCAGAAACAAAAAGGGAAACATAACAACAGAAACTTAGGAAATTCAAGGAATCCTCAGATCCTACTACAAAAGCCTATACTCAACAAAACTGGAAAATCTGGATGAAATGGAGAATTTCTAGATATCAATTACCAAAGTTAAATCAGGATCAGATAAACCATCTAAACAATCCCATAACCTCTAAAGAAATAGAAGCAGTCATTAAAAGTCTCCCAAAGAAAACCAGGCCCAGGATTAGATGGGGTTACTGCAGAATTCGATTAGACCTTCAAAGAAGACCTAATACCAATACTCTTCAAACTATTTCACAAAATTGAAACAGAAGGAACACTACCTAATTCGTTCTATGAAGCCACAATTGTGTTTATAGTTAAAACACACAAAGACCCAACAAAGAAAGAGAACTTCAGACCAATTTCTCTTATGAATATTGATGCAAAAATACTCAATATAATTCTCACAAACCAAATCCAAAAACACATTCAAAACAATCATCCATCATGATCATGTAGACTTCATCCCAGGGATGAAGGGATAGTTCAATATATGGAAATCCATCAACATAATCCACAATATAAACAAACTCAAAGGAAAAAAACCCACATGATTATCTCATTAGATGCTGAGAAAGCATTTGACAAAATTCAACACCCTTCATGGTAAAAGTCTTGGAAAGATCAGGGATTCAATTCCCATACCTAAACATAGTAAAAGCAATATACAGCAAACCAGTAGCCAACATCAAACTAAATGGAGAGAACCTTGAAACAATCCCAAAATCAAAACTAGACAAAGCCACCACTCTCCCCCTAACTATGCAATATATTACTGGAAGCCCTAGCCAGAGCAATTAGTTATTAAAAGGAGGTCAAAGGGATATAAATAGGAAAGGAAGAAGTCAAAATGTCAGTATTTTCAGATGATATGATAGTATAGTTAAGTGACCCTAAAAATTCCACCAGAGATCCCCTAAACCTGATAAACAACTTCAGCAAAGTAGCTGGATATAAAATTAACTCAAACAAATCAGTAACCTTCCTCTACTCAAATGATAAACAGGCTGAGAAAGAAATTAGGGAAGTAAGACGCTTCACAATAGTCACAAATAATATAAAATATCTTGGTGTGACTCAAACCAAACAAGTGAAAGATCTGTATGACAAAAACTTCAAGTCTCTGAAGAAAGAATTCGAAGAAGATCTCAGAAGATGGAAATATCTCCCATGCTCATGGATTTGCAGGATTAATGTAGTAAAAATGGCCATCTTGTCAAAAGCAATCTACAGATTTAATGCAATCCCAACAAAATTCGAACTCAATTCTTCATAGGGTTAGAAAGAGCAATTTAAAACCTCAAAAATGAAAGTACTTCTGAGGAAATCACCATCCTGACCTCAAGCTATATTACAGATCAATAGTGGTAAGAAGTGTCTGGTGTTGGACAGAGACAGGAAGGTAGATCAATGGAATAAAATTGAAGACCCAGAAATGAACCCTCACACCTATCTATGGTTACCTGATCTTTAACAAAGGAGCTAAAACCATTCAGAGGAGAAAAAAAAGTCAGCATTTTCAACAAATGATACTGGTTTAACTGGCAGTCAGCATGTAGAAGATTTCAAATGGATCCATTCTTATCTCCTTGTACAAAGCTCAAGTCCAAGGGGATCAAGGACCTGCACATAAAACCAGACACACTGAAACTAATAGAAGAGAAAGTGGGGAAGAGCCTCAAACACATAGGCACAATGGAGAATTTCCTTAATAGAACACCAATGACTTATGCTCTAAGATCAACAATAGACAAATGGGACCTCAAAAAATGCATAACTTCTGTAAGACAAAGGACACTGTCAATAGGACAAAATGGCAACCAACAAATTGGGAAAAAATCTTTACCAATCATACATCTGATAGAGGGCTAATATCCAATATATACAAAGAACTCAAAAAGTTAGACTCCAGTGAATCAAATAACCGTATTAAAAAATGTGATACAGAGCTAAACAAGGAATTTTCAACTGAGGAATATTGAATGGCTGAGAAGCTCCTAAAGAAATCTTCAACATTCCTAATTATCAGGGAAACGCATGTCATAACAACCCTGAGATTCCATCTCACACCAGTCAGAATGGCTAAGATCAAAAACACAGGTAACAGCAGATGATGGCGAGGATGTGGAGAAAGAGGAACACTCCTCCATTTTTGGTGGGATTACAGGCTAGTACAACCACTCTGGAAATCAGTCTGGCTATTCCTTAGAAAACGGGACACACTCCTGGGCATATACCCAAAAATGCTCCAACATATAACAAGGACACATGCTCCACTATGTTCATAGCAGCCTTATTTATACTAGCCAGAAACTGGAAAGAACCCAGATGTCCTTCAACAGACGAATGAATACAGAAAATGTGGTACATTTACACAATAGAGTACTATACAGGTATTAAAAACAATGGATTCAAGAAATTCTTAAGCAAATGGATGGAACTAGAAAATATTATCCTGAGTGAGGTAACCCAATCACAAAACAACACACATTGTTATGCACTCACTGATAAGTGGATATTAGCCCAAATGTTGAAATAACCAAGATACAATTCACAGACCACGTGAAGCTCAAGAAGATGGAAGACCAAAGTGTAGATGCTTCAATCATTCTTATAAGGGAGAACAAAATACTCATGGGAGGAAATATGGAGACAAAGTGTGGAGCAGAGACTAAAGGAAAGGCCATCCAGAGACTGTGACACTTGGCAATCCATCCTATATAACATAACCAAACCCAGACACTATTGTAGATGCCAAGAAGTGCTTGCTGGCAGGAGCCTGATATAGCTGTCTCCTGAGAGACTCTGCTTCTCTGCCTCTCTGACAAATACAAAGGTGGATGCTTACACCCATTGGATAGAGCACAGAGTTAGAGAAAGGACTGATGGAGCTGAAGGGGTTTGCAGCTCCCTAGGAAGAACAACAGTATCAACCAACCAGACCTCCCCAGAGCTTCTAGAGACTAAATCACCAAAGAAGGGTACACATGGAGAGATCAATGGCTCCAGATGCATATGTAGCAGAGGATGGCCTTGTTGGTCATCATTTGGAAGATAGGCCTTTGGTGCTGTGAAGGATCAATGCCCAGTGTAGGGGAATGCCAGGGCAGGGAGGTAGGAGTGTGTGTTTGGAGGTGGGGGCAGCCTCATAGAAGGACAGGGGGACAATGTGATAGGGGTTTTCTGGAGGGGAGACCTGGAGAGGTGATAACATTTGAAATGTAAATAAAGTACCCAATAAAAGAAAAGAAAAGAATTGAGAGAGCATGAGAGGGTTAAAGATATTATCAGGGCCTATGTGGCTCAAAGAGACTGAATCACTAATCAAAGAGCATGCAGGAACTGGACCTAGGACCTCCACACATTTGTAACAGATATGTACATTGGTCTTCATGTGGGTCCCTTAACAATTGGAACAGGGTCTGTCTCTGACTCTATTACGTGCCATTGAATCCTCTTACCCTGTCTGGAATGTCTGGTTGGACCTCAGTGGGAGAGGAAGTACTTAGTCTTGCTGGGATTAGATATCCCAGGTTGGAGTAGTACCCAATCCAACAGGGCCTTCCCCATCTCTGAAGAGACAAGGAAAAAGTTTTGGGAACAGGAATTTGTAAGTGCAGACCTGGGAGGACAATAAGGGATGCTGTGATTGTAATGTAATGTGAATTTAAAAATTAATTGTGGGGAAAAAGAAAATATATTTTCCTGATCATTGTTGGCTTCGGTTCTTATTTCATTCCAAGAAAACTTGAACAGATAGAGTTGAGTAACACATGTAAGCCATGTGATCCTCCTTGCTTCTGATTCAGAGGGCAACAGTCTCCTTGTTGGGGCCCATCTTTTTCCGATCATGCCATTCACCAACTTCCTGCTGATTTCTCTCAATTCTCGGAAACATATTCTTGTTATTGTCATCTCTACTAAATCATTATGTGGCTCCTGCTGGGTGAGGTGCTTTCTACACTGGCTTCTATATCATACTTCAACTAGCTATAAATTGTCACAATTACTAAGCACTTTTCTCACACTTCATGTCTTTGCTTTAATGAAGTTGCACCACTTGTTGGATTTACTGAGAGAAGACTCAATTGCATGTCTTAGCCATGTTAAGTGTGCAATGCATAAATTTTATTTCATGTGAATATTGTGACATTATTATAATAACCTAATTTGAAAACTTTGTTTCTCCTTTTGAAGAAATTCCACATTTTAGGAGTTATTAGTCTGAAATTCCCCTTGATGGGTACTCCAATTAAATAACATGGGTAAGATTTCATTTCCACTGCCACATCACTTTGTTTATCAAGCAAATAATGTTTGCAGTTGAATCACTCAGAGCACAGAGCACTATGACTAAACCAAATTGTGAAAAGTGCTGTCATATTTTGTACGTTTTCCCATTCCACAGAAATCTTTCTGGAGAAATTCAAAGATAAAATTTTATCTGCAGAATGATTCTTATACCAAAAGAATCTGTGACTCTGACCTCCAAATAGTCATTAGTTGACAAAGAAAAGGTTGATATAATTAGTCAAAATACCTATGCTAATTTAGGATTTATATGAGAGAGAGAGAGAGAGAGAGAGAGAGGAGAGAGAGAGAGAGAGAGAGAGAGGAGGAGGAGAGAAAGAGATTGAAAGAATTTGTAAATAATGTTGTAACAGCCTGAAAGAAACCAAGCCTAAAGAATAGATCATCAAGGTAATTTGCAAACTGAGTGCAAAAAAAGAAAAAAAAAACAAAGAAGAGTTCCTGACTTTATTAAATGTTTATACAGCTATCATTTATTGTAGGCAATTTATGGGTAAAGTCTAAAGCCAGATCTCCAGCTTAAAAGACGGAATCAGTTTAAGAGAAGTTTCAAGTGCTTGCCTAAGTGAGTCATTAATCTTGTGAGGCTTAATCTAAACTACAAAAGAAACTTTTATGGGAATCAAAGTAAAACTACCAAATAAATCACTATTATACCTTCTGTACATTTTCTAATTTTCCTTCTATAATTAAATTTTTTGATTTATAATATGTTGCTTTTTATATTTAAGAAACTTGATACTTGATACTTTAATCTTTGATGACTTAGCTTCCACAAATATGTCTTTAATATATTAACTTGTTTTTCTGTTAAAAGCCACACCAAACTTAAAAAAGGATTTCTATTAATAGGAACTGTCTCTTCTGCAATGTAATCAACTGTAGACTTTCTATTTTAATTGTTTTAAGCAGCATTATGAGTTTTGATATTAACTAAAGTATTTTTATGTTTTAATATAAACTTATCCATCTGATTGTCATATTTTATATGAAAAACTGAACAATTCTTACTTATAGTTTTGCTTCTTCATTTGACTGAAAGATAAAGACAAGAAAATAGTACTATGCAAATTTTGATTTTTAAAACATTGAGTGATTACATTTTTCTTTGGTTAAGAAGTAGTTTGGGATCACCTACAGATATATTGGGCTTTATAAGTTCCAGCATTAGATTAATAAAGGGGACAAGGGAACAAACAGACTAAGGATCCAGGAATAGGTTATGAATGAAAGAAACATGTGAGAGAATATTGTTTGAATCATCAGTTCAGATTACTTACAAATCTGATACATAGACTCCTTCTCCCAAAGTATTTTATGTTTTGTAATTTGACCTAGAGTTTTAAAGGGAAAATTATAGCAAAGGGTAGCCATTCAAGTGTTTGTATAAGTGGATTAATGAGCTTAATATAGGAAAAGAAGAATTGAAAGCTTAGATGTCAATGGAACAAAGCATTCTTCCTGGAATTAAAAGCTTTTTAAACTTTCATTTGTTTGTTTTCTTTATAAACAGGAGATACAGTTTATAAGGGTTCAACTTCATTTTGTAGATCTCGTTTTTAGATCTTGTTTTTGAGAAGAAAAGTGAAGCTCATCAACCATTCATTTTATCTGGAAACAGACTTCTTTACACTCATCAAAAATCAAGCATTTGATAAACACAAAGCACACTTTATAAAAAGATAACATTTCATTGAAAGAAAATCTTAACCCTAAAATCTGAGCTATTTTGTAAATCCTAAGCTATTTTTACAAACAGAGAATCCTGTTGGTAGTGATATATTAGAGATTTAAATTAATCTGAAGACAAAGATAAGCAATACTAAATGACTTAAAGTTATTTTGTGTCTCAGTGATATGATGACATTTATACAGTCAATACTGTAGAGTGGAACAGCAAAATTAGTAAGGACTCATGTAAGTAACTCAAGCATCTAAATGTGTGGACAAAAAGATTTCTGATAACAGCTAAGACACATGTGATAGCCTGGCTCAAAATCTATGCAAAGAAAATGCTTATATTAAAAGCACCAATCCGCTAAGAAGACTATCTCTACTAGAGATACATTGTAATATTATTCACAAGCAATTAGAGATAGTAAATAATTTAATAGTCTCATAGTTTCAGACTAATTACTTAATTACTGCACACACAATTATTTGAACCTATTCTTGATTGTATCCTTTCATTTTATCGTATAATAGAGCATAAAAAGAAAATCATAATTATATGGCATACACTTGAACATTTAAATTGCAATATTCTTTTAATACATAACTCAACATTACAATATATATGAAACTACACTAGTAAGAGGAAGTATGTTCAGGGCACATAGTTGGACCAACATAGTGGTTGAACAGCAAATCTTGCATTGCATCTAACACTGGTCCTCAACTAAATCCTCACTGAATCCAGAGATAAGATTTTCAATATAAGCATCATGACACATGTATGACAAATTTTGTAATGCTCAATTTATCATATGTAATCTGGCTGAGACATCATACTATAATATAATGATTATTAATTAACTAATATATTAAAATGTATGTATTATACTTTCTGTGAGTATAAAAATCCATGATTTGATTCAAGTGCAAGTATATCAATAATCTCAAGGAGATTGTCTTGGATGCCCTGGTCTTCATTAGGGCATTTATTTGATTTCATTAGGAAACAAAACATGAGCCAGACAGAACTCCTTTGACTAGTTTTAATAACTCTTTCACCAACAGTGCTTCCTCTCATGCACCTTTGACCTCTTCAATGATTTCACTTTGTTCAGATTTGAATACAATGAATTCTATCATTTGTTTAAAAGTTTTTGTTTTTGATAAATTCTTAATGACATACATCAATCATCATAATAATATATTGAATAGTTTTATTGACCTGAAAATGCTCTGTCCTTTGCTTGATATGCAATGTCCTACACATAAAATAATTATAGTATTTCTAGTTTTATCATTCCTTGGATATTGTATTTGGAACACAGGCTTCTGTTTACATTTGCTTCTTTCACTCAGCGAAGGCAAATTTCATCAGTATGAATTCCTTGATGGGTAGCTCATTTTCTCACAATATTGTGCCAAATTTCCAGTTACTTTTAATGTATTTATCTATTAAAGAGATTCTGGTCATTCTGGATTAGGGACAATTTGAAATAAAACAATTATAAACTTTGACTTGCATATTTTATGTGGATTGTTTTGTTTTTCAAAAAGTAGAGAACTACTTCTGAACCGGGTTGTGAGGCTGCATGGAAAATGATGCTTAAATACGTCAGAAACAGCCAATTCTTCTTCATAACCATGTGGTATGGCTGAAGCCTTGATTCTTGTTATTTAAAAGACTGAAAGGAATTTTATGGTTGTAATTGGCAATTTCTGAAGAAAAGTATGCAAAGTACCTTTCACATGCTTTATCATTTTGGTGAGGTGCCTTATCTGTTTCATTTAATATATAAATCTTTGATCAGGTACATAACTTGAAAATGTGCTTTTTCAGTATCCAGCAAAACTTTTCAATATTTATTTTAAATTTGCACCTTTATTTTCATTCTTTAGGGTCTTTTAAACAATAATTTAATTTGTTCTTTGACATTTTTCACAGTTGTATAAAATGCATTCAAGTATTCCCGCCTCACACCCTTACTAACTCTCTTGCTTATGAATCCTGCAGGTGAATCTTGCTCCCACATTCACAACATTGTGTTTTGGCTTCTGGCCCACTGAATTTAAGAAGTCTGTCTGTGTTTTAGAACCATCTAGTGGATCTTGGTAGGCTGAACAGGTGCTAGGGAATTATAGATAATGACTCCTCTAACCTCAGAATCTTTTAGTAGATTTTAAGTCATCAAAGAATATTGGGGCCCCCATTAGCTCCACCCATGTATAAGTGATTGTTAACAATGTTGATTTTTTGTGTGCTAAATGCAGTTAATCACAATATGTGTTCAAGATTAAAATGGTTATCTCATGCCTAAAAGACTGCATTGGACAATCCTTATCCTAATTTTTTAGATTTTATGTTATTTCTGTCCTCCTTTAAGCAATATTTCCTAAACTTTGTAATACTCATTAAGTGCTTCATTTAGATTTGATTCCTTAAGTAGCATTTATTCTTAGCAAGCTTGAGCAATAGCGATTACTGCATTCAGGACAGTTTACTGTGAGAAGTTCTCTTGTTAACGTTGAGAGTGGTATTTGCTTATGGGTATAAACAACCAGAGCTCCCAGAGTCTAAACCACCAGCCTGGGTGCACATAGGGAGGGACCCATGGCTCCAGCTATATATGTATGGAAGGATGGCCATGTCAGGCATAGGTAGGAGAAGAGATCCTTGGTCACATGAAGGCTGGACGCCCAGTGTTGGGGAATTCGAGGATGGGGAGCTGGGAGTGGGGGGTTGGGTAGGGGCATATCCTCATAGAATGCAGGAGGGGGGGATAGGATAGGGGATTCCTTGGTTGGGGGAAGTGGGGTAAAGGGATAACATCTGAAATGTAAATAAAATATCCAATAAAAAATTTACAGTGAGTTTGATGTCACATCAATCTAATTAAACAACTTTTGAAAGTTTCATGCTAGGCCCTATGACTTCCTCAGACACATGATAATGAACGAGTCTTCAGTACCATGCATGGTTCACCCCATCCCTCTAGAACAGAACTCAAATCCAGAGTCTCATAACCCCATAACAGTTTCTGCCTGTTACTAAAGTTTATGGGGCTTGTGTTTGAATAAGACTTGATATTTTCTCCCTAGCAACCATCCTAGCACCTTCTTGCACTATGAAATCTAGCTAACAGGAAGACTTTTCCAGTTTAATTCTCCCTGTTTTCTCCTTTTTTTTTTCCCATACAACTTTAGTTGGAGGATACCTTCATCAATAGGATCAGATCATTTTCTTTAGAACCAAAGGAAAGCAAGATGAGTGTGTATTATTTTGGTGTCTATGGGAGCACTATCTAACAACTCATAAAGAAGTACCCCACATTTAGTGCTGGGAATTTTGTTTAATATCTCAAGTCATTTATTTGTGTGATATAGTCATAACATTATACCCATACACAATTACATAATATTTTTTCAATATGTAATTTTATATACATAATCATAATAAATATGTACATTGTATATTGGCCAAATAAGCATCTATAACCTTAAATACATGCCATGTGTTTATGTTGCTGAATTTTTAAATATATAAATAATCTTTCATAGATGAAATACTTTAATTGCTATTAATTTTTTATCATATACTTGGGAACATATTTACTTTCAATTGAAACTATAAACATAGACTTTCATTTAGGGTCAAACATTATAGCAGATTAAGCCATGAACTGCTGAAAACACTTTACAAATAGGTATCACATTCACAGTAGCATAGTTAAGAAGTTCAAAATGAAATTCTCCTATCCTCTATATCCATATCAACTACTTCTCCTCACATCAGTATTTATCTAAATTCATACCACTGTAGTAGAAGTAATTGTTTAAGCCCCAAATTTGTTAGGGGTAAATCTCCTACTGAAGGAGACCAGTAAAGGAAAACACAATTCTATAATTATGGTATAAATAGCATGCCTAGATTGGGCAGATTTACCACTACACTGCTCTAATCCCTGGCTATGAGATCCCTTATCACTTGCAGTTTTATCCACGCCGAGTGGTTGTCCAGCTCTGTCTGGCTTCCTTCTACCACTGGCTTCCTTCTGCTTCAACTTCCTTCTGCTCTCCTCTGCCTCTCTCTCTCTTCTTCTGCTCTCCCAGCGACTTCCTCTCACTCTCTCCTCCTCTAAGCCTTTTTCTCTGCCTCCCCTTCTACTGCCCAATCTCAGGCTCTAGTCTTTATTTTACAGGTTTTAATTGGACAGAAGGCTTCCAAGATGTCCTCTGTGTACAGATTCAATCATCCTCTGCAGCCCTTCCCAGAAGGGTGGAACTAGGATCAAAATACAAGCCTGGGGCTATCCACTGGGAAATAGGATCAAAATACAAGGCTGAGGCTATCCACAACATTGATTCAATCTTGCTCTGGAGCCCCTCTCAGTGGGGGTGGAACTAGGATCAAAATACAAGGCTGGGGCTATCCACAACATACCACAAAGGTAAAAATATAGGTACATTGATTTGACTATTCATCTGAAAAAAATAAAATCTAGAAGACTCAGCAAATATTAATAGACAACATGTTTGGTTCTTGGTACTGATACCTGACATTATTAGTTAACCTATAAAAGGGTACATTAATCAAGTCAACATGGCATTTGGAAACAAACAAACAACAAAAGACAGACAACCAAAGAGATTATAGCAAATGGGAAGCCTAGAGTCAAAACCATATACATTGTCTAAACTAAGATTTGAACATATAGCAAATACAATATTATGGAGGATAAAAATGTTTTGTTAGTGATACTGGGAAAGTAGATATCAGAAAGAAATAATAAGACAAAGAAATACATAGTGGATGAAGAAAAGAGGGGCTCAATACAATAGCAATTCTATAATCATATCACTCAGTCAGCAGAGGATAATCTTAGAGCAAAGGAAAAAAGGAAAGAAAGAAGAAAGGAAGAAAGAAGGAAGAAGAAGGGAAGGAAATTAAAAGAAGGTGAAAGAGAAATAATCTAGATAGAGTTTTCAAAACTGCATATAAATTTACCCAATGCCAATCAAGTACCCAGATGCAAGTTGTATGTCTATAAAATTATCTGAAGATGAAAAAGGCAAATCTCTATCTGCTCTCAGATTAGTCAATGACTTTTAGATAGAGCACCAATAACAAAAACCATGTAAAAATTTGATAGCTGAGCATCATTAAAATTAAAACATAGTGCTTTGTCAAAGACATTGTGAAGAGAAAGAAAAGACAAGCCATAAAAAGAAAGGAAAATATTTTTGAAAGACAGTTCTCATTAAGGACTAATCCAAATGTAGGAATAATTCTTTAAAGTTGGTAATAAGAAAATCAACAACCATTGTGAAAGGGGAAGGGAATCTTAATGAACACATCCTTGTTTCCCTGAGAGCTTTTCTTTCCTTCACAAAGGCAAGGCTGATTTCCTTGCTGCCTCTGTAAAGGAGGCAAGGTCTTAACCATTTTCTTGTCATTTATGAAGGTCAATACACCGCCTCACAAAGATATAAGAGGAGAATTTATCAAAAAATTATCTTCCATGTTTTGCTCATCAAATCACTTACAGAATGTGAAACAATGGTTCATAAAATGTATTTCTTAGACCAAACTCATCAAAGTAAAAGATATAAAATATATTTTAAAATAATAATCTATAGTCAAACTCTAGTATTCATATACCTTTGTGCTACACATTTATAAATTTCTAATTGTAAAATAACTATTTTCTTTCAAATAATTTTTATTAAAACATTATATATCATCGCATTTTTCTTCTATATAATCAAGTAAATTAAATATTGATTCTTTAAAACATTTAATTTTCAAACCTGGAAATTATTAAATGTCTAGGAACACTCTGTATATTTGAAATTCTTAAAATAAGAAAGTTTACTAGGGAGTATAGCTTCATGAGAATCAATTTCAGTTTTCTAGGTATTTCAAAAATTCAAGGTAAAAACCATATAATCCTTCAATCACATGAATTTTTCCAGGCAAGACTTTTGAGGATCTTTAGTTCATACATATTTAAACTTTGTGTTACATATATAAAATATATTTACTATAGAGAATTGTAGAAAAATACTGTTGAACAGAAGATTCATAAAATTTAAAAAGCACCATATAAAATAGCTACACCATCTCATTCATCTTCAGAGCTCTGATTTAAAAGTGTTGAGAGTTGAATATTTTCGGCAGGAAGATTACCTGCTCAATGAGAATGGAATCTGAAAAATGTTGCAAAGGACATTAACAGTTACTAAGGCAAAATATTTCCTATAAAATATCATTTATCTAGAGAATGCAGGTGTTTATGTCTGCTTACCCTTTCCATATTAAAGAAAGAGAGAGATATTCTCTAGGTCTGGGAAGATTTTGCATTTCTAGAAAATTCTAAGAAATAGCTGATACTCTTGATACATCAAAGATCTCTTTACTCAACAAACCTACAGATATATTTAGAAGCCACTGGTGCCCAACTTAATTTCTAGTTGAAGAACTGAGCTCCAAGTCAACAAGTCTCCGCATTTGAGTCAGCGATGTATCCATCTATTTGATGGACCTGTCTGTTTTTTTCCTGAATATTGTTATGATTACATCCAAACTTCATTAACCATCTATATTTGATGGAGGATTGTGCAGAATACTGCCATGCAATGGTGATTCTGTTAAGTATAAGAACATAATAATACTTCATTGTCCTTACAAGATGTACATAGTCCTGCCATTATGAAGAATAAAAGTTTATATTTCTACTTTCTCTTCTTTTTTCTTTAAATTCATATATTGTCTAAAGTTATTATTATAGATTGTCTTGAATTATTATAGATATTTTAAACTGTATTGGGGTCTATATCTAGATATAGTTGTATCTACAATAGAAAAGTAGATAGCAGATATGCAAAATAATGCAGGCTACTGGTTTTATAATTTTTATTATGCTTTGTAATTATCAAATGTATTATTTTAAATCACTCAGTCCTTTTAAATTATGACTGTGAATTGCATATCTCCTAAAATCCCTTCACTCATTAGTTTTTGTTGTCCAGAGAAAGACTCTACACTTCTCTAGATACTACAAAAATCTCCAGTATATTTCATTGACAAAAATACTTATGCTAGGCATTGTGTGAGGGCATCTATGAGTTCGTTATTGGAATTGTTCTGTATATTTAACCAACTGAATGATGCTAAGTTCTTTTAATCTGTGCATCTGATTAGCAAATGCTATCTTCCATAATCTTTTTTGTTTTGTTTTTTATTTATTTAGTTAGTTATTTAAATCACATTGTAATTTACTTATTTACACAGAGGTTATAAACACAAAAAGGCAGGATGTGGGGAAGGGAATGGCACTGGAGCATAGGTGTTCAGGAGGAGTACAGATACCTTTCAGAACAGGATATCAGCTGAGTGTAGGTTCAGGGGACAGGTCAATATGGCTCTGCCTATGATTCACTTGTCCTTATCTAAGTTGGTACTGTCCACCGAGGCTGCCTATTTATAAGACCTATGACTACTAGGTCTGGTAAATTTCCACAGAAGCTGCCTGTTTACAAAAGCTTATAGCCTTCTGTTTTCAGTGTTTTTCCACAGAGACCCAAGACTTTGTGTTAGCATTTATGTATGTCAGTCTTATTGCTGACTTTAGGCCTATGGCTGATTTTAGGCCTTTAGTGTATATGCAGGGCTGCTCCTGACATCTCCTCCCTTCTCTAAGTATAGAAGATCCTTGGTGATTATATTCTTGTGAAGGTGGGGATACAGGCCTGACCTCCAATAATTGAAGGTGACCTTGTAATGGCTTCGGTCCTCCTGTCATTGTCCAGTGAGGCATGAGGGCCATACCCATTCTGATGTCTTTTTCCTGGAGAGGGGATACTTTTGAAATCAACCCCTATGCAGTCAGGCTTGTCCCTCAGGGAACCCAGATAGATATTTTTAAGTTTTATTTATATTCCCTTGCAGTGCTTAGCCTCACAGCCTAAGTAAATCTTCCATAATCTTTGATGTCTATTCAATTTCAGCCTTCTTACTACCTCTTCACAGAATTTGAGTGCTATTAAGTTTAATATACTTTTGTGTAATGGCGATCCATTTACTAATGGGAAAATCTACTAATTTTCCCTTTCACTCTTCTTTTTCTAGCACCTTGAAAAATATTTAGTTTTGATTTTTTTCTCATGAGGTTCTATATACATATATTATTTTACATTTGTGTCATTAGGTTTTCTATGTAATTTTGGGGTATACCATCAGGACATATTTTCTTTCATATGGACGTTTATTGTGTCTAGCACTTGTCATGGAATATGACAATTTGTGGTTTTAACCATCATAAAAATCACCCCATATATTTATGTTAGCATTTGTACATACACTTTATGGCACAATTCTTCTGAAGGTTTACATGATTTATGTTACACAAAGTTCCCTAAGATAGCAGTATTCAAAGAACGAATTTGAATTCTTACATTTTTGTCCGTGAGAATGAGCCTTACACTATGGCAGCTCTGGATTGAAACATGAGCCTCAGGAATGTGCAAGAAATGACCAACCAGGGACCTATCTTGACTTTTTGGACAGATTTTTATGTACAACTAAATTAGACTAAAAATGTCTGTCCTCCTTTCTCAACTTCCTGTGTAGTACAAGGATTTCAGTTTTAAAACATGAAGCTTTGTGTCTTACTTTTAAATACTTTGACAAATTCTTTTAATTGCTTTTACTTTTAAAAGAAGCCTATTTTGTCTTCTCATATTCAGTACCACATGAAATGCATCAAATTTCGGCAGTGTTTTCTTTTTAATTACTTTTGGCATATTAGTTCTAACAATACTGTTGTAATCATGCTATACAGTGATTTCTTGCCCAGTCTGTTAGAGAATTTCATGATTTTTCAATAAAATTTTTTGTTGTTTCTTTTCATATTTTTATTACTTACATGCTCTTCGGTGGATGTGAGGACCCAAGTACAATAATGTGTACATCAATTTTACAAATCTGTAACCAATTTTATCTGTGATCTATGCCAAAATTTAATCAGAATATTACTAAAGTTTCCATTAGATAATGTTTCAGAAATATTTTACATGGTGTGTCTCTTTGGGTGTGTCTGGGTGAGTGTGTGTTTGCATTTCTGTGTGCGTGACGGGGAAGGAGCATGCCTAAGAAGTTATATGTGAAATCACGTTGGGTGACTGTTCTTTCCTTCCACCATGTATGCTCCAGGAACAAAGTCAATTGTTAAGGTGTGGTTGCTGATGCTTTTGACAGCTGTGCCACAACAGGCCTCTATCTCAGAAAGATTTTTTAATATTTATTTTCATTAGATGACAAGGGTATCATTCAGTCCTTATTTTCTAGGTGCATTGTTTTATTATATTTTTATAACATAAATATTTGTGATTTTAGCAAAACAATTGTATTACTCATCTAATATATTTGCTTAGCATGAAGAATATCATGTACATACACTACTTATCCTCATGATCATTTCTTGGCCATTACAAGTTAAACTTTTTGTGTTTATGATGGTTTGTCTATTTCCATTTTTATTCATAATGCTAAGACACTAGTATTCTGGGGTTTTTTTTTTGTTTGTTTAATTTTCATTCTTAGTGTTTGTCTGTAATTTTGGTGTCTCAAAATCTCCTTGCCTGGTTTAGCTCTCACATTTATAGCCGCCTGAAAAATGAGCTTGAAAACAGTCATTTTAAAGTGTTTTGGAACAGTTTACATCATTTAGAGATTACATGTGCTTCTAGGGTTTTATAGAATTTGATTATATCTCTGCCTGGAGTGGGTGGGGTGGAAAGAAAATGGAGGATTCATTGGAGATTGAAACTGCACCTTCTGATGGTTTAGTTTCACATATGTTCAATGAAGTTTGTATTAAATCTGATATCAATCATAATAATTACGTTTTAGAAATACCTGTTATATGTAGATTACAAAATCATTTGTGTAACTATTTAGATTTAGTAGATATAGAAACCTTCACTCTGTCCTTTTAACTCTTCATTTTTCTTGCCTACTTTCTTTAATCTTTTCTTGAATCATAAGACACCTGATTTTTCATGATTGAAAATTAGATTTACAAATCTTTTCTGTACCTTCTTTGCTTAATAATTTGTTGAATGTTGAGTTGTTTTATTTATTAACTATTGATTTTATTATATCTATAACTATTAGTTTATGAAACTTATTGATTTTCATATTCACATCATACATATGATATATATCATGTATATGTGTGTATGTATGTGTATGTATATGTATATATCATAAACTTCCAAATATTTATAGAATGTACTTCCTACCATTTTTTGATTTTGAAGGTTTCCCAAGTTAAGGATATATTAGGATGTTCATTTTATTACCCCATGTCAACTTTACACATAGTTACATTTATTTACTCAAAATCTGTTTCATATGACAATAATGAATTCAGGTCGGAATTACTTAATGGTCATTTGCCATATACCTTATATAATATATAAAATTGTCTTTCATTAACAATATTCATAGATATGAATGTAATGTATATGACATATATATTACTGAATTGATCAATTCTATCTCAAGTGATATGTAATCTTCTGCTTGTTAACTGAGAATTTAATGTTCAATATCTAAGTCATTCTTTTCAAGTTTGTCCATAAGTCTTTTTTGTAATTTCCTTATTAGGTATCTAAGAATTCTCTTGTGCTGTTGTGTCAGCAGCATTAATGTTAATAGACTTTATGTTGGAGAGAAAGCTGGATAAATGGACTTACCCATCTCATACTGTCACAGGTATTTGTGGGGACCCTTCAATTTACCAATAAGCTGACAACTGGTACTTCTCTACAGCAGTCAGGGGATTCATTTCTGTACTTACTCCCAAGGAATAGGTCTCAATGCTTGTGACATCAGAAGCATCCCTTAATGTATGTTATGACCTCACTGGATCTTTGTATCATGCTTTGTATAAGCATACATTACCACAACAAAGCACAGAAAAAGAATCCCTTGCTTATGGACTTACCTTCATTTCTCTCCTTGCACTGCTCTCACCTCTTACAATATCAACATCAAGAAATCTTCCTCTCCACTTTATATTCACTAGTTGATTCTTCCCTGCTGGCTTCTCCTAGTTCCTTCATCCTGTGCCAAGTCAAACTGTTATTAATAAACTCCAGGGAGTAAAAAGAACCCTAAGGAAAAAGTGTCAATCATGTCTGTTCTATCACATATTATTTATTTACAAATCAGTTTATGTTAAATTATATGCATTAATATTCCAATCTTCATATTATAATCAGGTAATTAGAAGCAATTAGTATAGTTTAACTACCCTAAAATAGATACCTTAAATCATACATGTTTTTAATGAACTTACTCAGGCCTCTACAACATTTAACCATTTAAAGGTTTTCTTCAGAAAGAATATTTGAAACTTCATACAAATCATTGATTTATGGCTTTTTAAAGTCTGCTTATACAGTTAACACATTTCAGTCAGCCCAAACTTGAATGACATTATTGGAAGTTTTCTGAAGACATTGTATAGCTTTTGGACACTCACTACTTATTAAAAACATCCATTCAGTTGACAGTAATGGAAATGGTGTTTGGGAATTTACAAAGCAAGAGACATATTATGGATATGGTGAATGTGAGCATTTTGAGAAAAAACTACTGAAATTTGCCAATGGATCAACCACTCATACAAAGTGAATGAGATCAGATAAGAATGACAGAGGAACAGAAATTTGAATTCTACATTTCACATGAGAACCTTCTGATTATGAAGTTAGGGAAGCTGGGCAAAACATTTGTTATTGTGAAAAATAGGGAAATGAATATTTTCTAGTGGCTACTGAAAGAAGGATCCAGCCCTTGAAATATCCTATTTCAGTTCAGTTAAACTTATTTCATATTTTGGAGAGCAAGATAAGACCTTTGTCTTTGTTTATTCTATAAATTGATTACACAATAATAGAAATCTGCATAAAAGTCTACTCATTGTTAACAGTGGGATTTCCAATCACAGTGTTAGTGGTTCAACATTAAACTAGAGAACCATGGGCAGATGTATGTGAATAATTGAACTTAGTCATATAACTTTGAGAGTATTCAGCTATGAACATATCTAGTAGCCATTGGAATAATACATTCACTCATAGCTATGCCCTCCCATATACACATATTGTGATGGTTTGTATATGCTTGGTCCAGGGAGGTGTAGCCTTGTTGAAGTAGGTATGTCATTGTGAGTGTGGGGTTAGTACCCTAAAATGGTAATGAGGAAGAGAATGAAGACTCATGATGTCCTACTACATCCATGAATTGACAAGGCATTCTGGGAAGATTAGTGGACCAAAGACAGTAAAAGACCTGCTTCTCTGTTGATTTGTATTTTAAATATTCTATTTTCTTCTTACCATGAGACATTTTTCATAGTAGTTTTGATCATAGCATATTTGGGCCATTACTTTATTACCTGCTTCTAGAGACTCCTCATATCCTCTTAACTCTTGAAATAGCTGAGCAAATGTGTATTGTTTGACGTTTCTGTCTACATTTTCAATTATGTGATAGCCCTGACTCCCTCTGAGGATCTTTAAAATTCCAGAGGAGAGTCTCTTTGCTCTATGGCATAAGGCCCTTATCAAAACAACTAAGAATTATCTTTGAATGAACATTTGTGTGAATGGAAAATTTGAAATATTCTATTTTCTGACATTTAACAAATCATAAACAATAAAGTGGAGAAAGACATTTAAAAAAACCTGTATAGAAAAAAAATATGCAAAATAAAGAGACCAAATTTGAATTATTCAAACCATCTTAAAAAATCTCTATACTTTCTCTTTGTTTCTCATGTGGACCATTTAAGCATATAAATTTATACAAGAGAATTTGTTAATACACTGACCTACAAAAGATTTATTTCCAGATAAGCTATAGATTAAAAAAGCATGGCATTCTATTGTCACATTCAAATGTACTCATGAATGCCTGCCAGAGCTCTTTGTAGAAGTATGGAATGATAAATGTGCAGACAGCACACATCATCTTTATCTGGCTCAATTTAACAATTGAAAGGCAAGTGAGTCACTCCATAAGAACTTTATATAAATTAAGAATGAACAATTATTCACAGGGACAATCATGAAGTCATTGACTTGGATAAATTTTCTTTTAGCAGCTGTATGAGAATAGTTAATATCTATGGCTGTGAGAACCATTGTCAACATCTGGAGTCTTTATTGAACAAATTCCAACAGTTACTATTTGATTGCCCTTTCGAAAGAAGAGATTAAATATCAATCCTTCAGACATCTGAAACTTGAGATGCATCAATGTCAATTGTCAATTTCAGTAGGTATAAAAAACATCAAATGCGGGCTGGAGAGATGGCTCAGCAATTAAGAGCACTGACTGCTCTTCCAGAGGTCCTGAGTTCAATTCCCAGCAACCACATGGTGGCTCACAACCATCTATAATGGGATCTGATGCCCTCTTCTGGTGTGTCTGAAGAGAGCAATGGTGTACTCATATATATAAAATAAACAAATCTTTGAGAAAATCAAAGAGAGAGAGAGACAGAGAGAGAGACAGAGAGAGAGAGAGAGACAGAGAGAAGAGACAGAGAGTTTGTATTCAGCATGCTCTTTTATTATAATATTAAGAATATATTAGAGATTTTTCATGCATACAAACCAAATATGTTTTTATGTATAGATCATGATTCCAATAACAGAGTGGTAGCAACAGAAAAGTTACCAGAATTAAGTAAGGGGAGTAGGTATATAAAGATGATTTGCCTTATAAGTTTCAGAGTAATGTGACAAGACAATCAGGCTATTACGTTGCATTAGATATGGAATTTGCCAATGAATGGATTGGGGGCTAGTTAATTAGGATTTACAGAACATTACTACAGAATAACTTTTCCAAAGGAAATGGTTTCCCTAATTGGAAGACATATTAACATATTAACATACACCCAAGAGGAGTAGGCGTCAGGAAATAATCAAATTCAGGGCTGAAATCAACCAAGTAGAAACAGAAAGAACTATACAAAATATCAACAAAACCAGGAGTTGGTTCTTTGAGAAAATCAACAAGATAGATAAACCCTTAGCCAGATTAACCAGAGGGCACAGAGACAGTATCCAAATTAATAAAATCAGATCTGAAAAGGGAGACATAACAACAGAAAATTAGGAAATTCAAAAATCATCATATCCTACTACAAAGGCCTATACTCAACATAACTGGAAAATCTGGATGAAATGGACAATTTTCTAGACAGAAACCAGGTACCAAAGTTAAATGAGGAGCAAATAAACCATCTAAACAGTCCCATAACCCCTAAAGAAATAGCAGCAGTCATTAAAAGTCTCCCCACCAAAAAAAGCCCATGACCAGATGGTTTTAGTGGAGAATTCTATCAGACCTTCAAGGAAGACCTAATACCAATTCTCTTCAAACTATTCCACAAAATAGCAACAGAAGGAACACTACCCAATTCATTCTAAGAAGCTACAATCACACTCATACCTAAACCTCACAAAGACCCAAGAAAGAAAGAGAACTTCAGACCAATCTCTCTTATGAATATCGATGCAAAAATGCTCAATAAAATTCTAGCAAACCGAATCCAAGAACACATCAAAATAATCATCCATCATGATCAAGTGGGCTTTATCCCAGGAATGCAGGGATGGTTCAATATTTGGAAATCCATCAATGTAATCCACTATATAAAAAAACTCAAAGAAAAAAACCACATGATCATCTCACTAGATGCTGAGAAAGCATTTGATAAAATTCAACATCCCTTCATGGTAAAAGTCTTGGAAAGATCAGGAATTCAAGGCCCATACCTAAACATAGTAAAAGCAATATAGAACAAACAAATAGCCAACATCAAACTAAATGGATAGAAACTTCAAGCATTCCCACTAAGATCAGGGACTAGACAAGGCTGCCCACTCTCTCCCTACCTATTCAATATAGTTCTGGAAGTCCTAGCCAGAGCAATTAAACAACAAAAAGAAGTCAAAGGAATACAAATAGGAAAGGAAGAAGTCAAAATATCACTATTTGCAGATGATATGATAGTATACTTAAGTGACCCCAAAAACTCCACCAGAGAACTCCTAAGCCTGATAAACAACTTCAGCAAGGTGGCAGGTTATAAAATCAACTCAAACAAATCAGTAGCCTTCCTCTACATGAAAGATAAACAGGCTGAAAAAGAAATTAGGGAAATGACACCCTCCACAATAGTCACAAATAATATAAAATACCTCGGGGTGAATCTAACTAAGCAAGTGAAAGATCTGCATGACAAGAACTTCAAGTCTCTGAAGAAAGAAATTGAAGAAGATCTCAGGAAATGGAAAGATCTCCCATGCTCATGGATTGGCAGGATTAATATAGTAAAAATGGCCATCTTGCCAAAAGCAATCTACAGATTCAATGCAATCCCCATTAAAATACCAACTCAATTCTTTACAGAACTAGAAAGAGAAATTCTCAAATTTATTTGGAACAACAAAAAACCCAGGATAGCAAAAACCATTCTCAACAATAAAAGAACTTCTGGAGAAATCGGCATCCCTCACCTCAAGCTGTACTACAGAGCAATAGTGATAAAAACAGCCTGGTATTGGTACAGAGACAGGCAGGAAGATCAGTGGAATAGAGTTGAAGACCCAGAAATGAACCCACACAACTATGGTCATTTAATCTTTGACAAAGGAGCTAAAACCATCCAGTGGAACAAGGACAGCATTTTCAACAAATAGTGCTGGTTCAACTGGATGACAGCATGCAGAAGAATGCAAATCGATCCATTCTTATCTCCTTGTACAAAGCTCAAGTCCAAGTGGATAAAGGACCTTCACATAAAACCAGACACACTGAAACTAATAGAGTTTGAAATAGAAAGTGGGGAAGACCCTCGAATACCTAGGCACAGGGGAAAATTTCCTGAACAGAACACCAATGGCCTATGCTCTAAGATCAAGAATTGACAAATGGGACTTCATAAAATTGCAAAGTTTCTGTAAGGCAAAGGACACTGTCAATAGGACAAAACGGCAACCAACAGACTGGGAAAAGATCTTTACCAATCCCACATCCGATAGAGGACTAATACCCAATATATACAAAGAACTCAAGAAATTAGACACTAGACAACCAAATAACCTTATTAAAAAATGGGGTATGGAGCTAAACAAAGAATTCTCAACTGAGGAAATGCGAATGGCCGAGAAGCACCTAAAGAAATGTTCAGCATCCTTGGTCATCAGGGAAATGCAAATCAAAACAACCCTGAGATTCCACTTCACACCAGTCAGAATGGCTAAAATCAAAAACTCAGGTGATAGCAGATGCTGTCGAGGATGTGGAGAAAGAGGAACACTCCTCCATTGTTGGTGGGATTGCAAGATGGTGCATCCACTATGGAAAACAGTCTGGTGGTTCCTCAGAAAATTGGACATATCACTACCTGAGGACCCAGCTATACCACTCCTGGGTATATATCCAGAAGATGCTCTAACACATAACAAGGACATATGCTCCACTATGTTCATAGAAGCTTTATTTATAATAGCCAGAAACTGGAAAGAACCCAGATGCCCTTCAACAGAGGAATGGATACAAAAAATGTGGTACATTTATACAATGGAATATTACTCAGCTATTAAAAACAATGAATATGATAAATTCTTATATATATGGATGGAACTAGAAAATATCATCCCGAGTGAAGTAACCCAATCACAAAAGAACATACATTATATTCACACACTGATTATTGGATTTTAGCCCAGAAGCCTGAAATATCCAAGATTCAACTCACAGACCACATAAAGCTCATGAAGAATGATGACCAATTAGGGGGGGCTTCAGTCCTTCTTAAAAGGAGTAACAAAATACTCAAGGGTGCAAATATGGAGACAAAGTACAGGACAGAAACTGAAGGAGGGACCGTCTACAGACCATTCCACCTGGATATCCATCCTATGTGCAGTCACCAAAGGTAGAGGTTGATGTGGACATCAGGATGTACATGTTGACAGGAGCCTGATATAGCTGTCTCCTTAGAAGTCTGCAAGAGTCTGACATATTCAGAGGCAGATGCTCACAGCTAACCATTAAACTGACCATGGGGTTCCCAATGGAGAAGATAGAGTGAAGGCTGAAGGAGTTGAGAGGATTCGCGACACCATGAGGAAAGCAACAATTCCAACCAACCAGAGCCCCCAGGGTCTAAACCACCAGCCTGGGAGCGCTTAGGGAGGGACCCATGGCTCCAGCTATATATATAAGTGGGAGAAGAGATCCTTGGTCCCATGAAGGCTGGACGTCGTGGGGGTGGATATTCGAGGGTGGGGAGGTGAGGTATGGTGGAGGGTGGGTAGGGGTACACCAACGTGGAGGCAGGAGGAGGGGGTAAGGGATAGTGAGTTCCTGGGATGGGGAGGTATGGGGTAAGGAGAGAACATCTGAAATGTAAAAAAAAATTTCCAATAAAAAAAAAAGAAAGTTAAAAAAAAACTGTGGGACTGCGTAAGGGTATCCTGGTTCTTGGCTGGGCATGGGCCTAGAACCCTGAGACTCCAAGGGAGAAATGGCAGGAGTTCGGCCATGTCCCCAGAACTCAGAGTCCTAACAAGCAGTCCAATCTCCATAGACCTACATTGTTCAGTCACGAAGGCCATTACAGCCCCTCCCAATGTGCACAGGTAGAGGGTGTAACTACAGGCCTCAGGCCCTAGGGATTTACATACTAATGAAGGTCAGAGGGCAGAGCCAATTAACCATTCTTTCCCAGAACTTCCCCCTTTCTCCCTCCCTACTTAACTCAGGTCTGCCCTGAGTTTGGGGGGGTACATCCAGATCTATCTACCATCCGCCATGACAATAAACCCTTTTGGAACCAAGGACTTCCTCATATCATTGGGGCCTGCCGGGCCTGCCACCGCCAAAGCCTCCAGCCACTGGAACCAGGGACCTTCCTCCAGTATGTGAGACAGGCTGCCTGGAAGCCTCCAGGCAGCCTCCACCTCGCAGGTCCCGGGCCGCTGCCGCCTGGGCCTGGGGCCTGCTGCCGCGTGGGCCCGGGACTCCACCGCTGCGCCCCGTTTTCCCACAAAAAACATTTTAAGGTTGAGGAAATATTTCTAGTGTTAGTATTTTAATATTATGTTAGGATGAAAGGCCTAAGTGTAGTGGTAAAGGCAACATTTAGAGGAAGATTTAGCTTGATATTATCCTGGATATTGGAACATGACCTTACTGCCCTTTGTGTATATCAAAGAATGTTTAGATAGCAGAAATAGTGTCCTTTATGTTTATTGCTTAATAATGTCACTGAACTAGGCCTGCCTTCAAAATAATATTTAATTATTTTCATATCATGAGTTATATTTCAGGGAAATGTATAGATTTAGAAATTTGCTAGTTGTCTTCCTTTGCAACTACAAATACAATATGTCATCAAGTCCGTGTTTAAGGATACTCAGAAGTGAGAAGACAGCATTGGAGACAATTACCTTTGTAATCAGAAAGCAAATATGTCTTTAAATCCCCAAGAGCCTTGGGATGGGTTTTACTTCCACATGCAGTCATCTTCAAAGGGAAAATAGAAACCCCAAGGACCACAGCATTTAGTCTAGTCCTCACAGGTATCTGAGCTGCCCCTCAAGTACCAAAACCATACTTATAAACCTAAAATCAATTTTTATCAGTAACTTTGTAATCATTGCATAGAATCTATTTTGGCTTTTTGACCGCAGCAGCCATCTTGCAGTAACTAGCCAAGATGACTAATACAAAGAGAAAGATGAGAGGCACTCACTATATGTTCTCTAGGCTTTTTAGGAAATATAGAACTGTTTCCATTGGCCAAATACATTGGAATGTGCAAAAGGGACATATTATAGATATCAAGAGAATGGATACTGTTGTAAAAGGAATACCTCTTAAGTGCTACCATGGCAAAACTAGAAGGGTCTACAATGTCAGCCAGGCAAGTTAAGAGCAAGATTTTTGCCAAGAGAATTAATATGGGGATTGAGCACATCAAGCAGTCAATAAGCAGAGACAGATTCCTGAAGCAGGTAAAGGAATGATATTAAGAAAGAAAAAAGAGGAAGCCTAAGAGAAAAACTGAGACATGAGCCTGTGCCACCCAGAGAAGCACATTTTATAGGAAAAGAAATAATTTACCTGGAATATATGATTGTATGCGCGTGTGTGTGTGTGTGTGTGTGTGTGTGTGTGTTTGTGTGTTCATTATATATAATAAAATTTTGTTAAATTAGTATATATATATATATATATATGGGTATGGGCTTGGACCTTAACTTCCACCATCATTTCCTGAAACATGACAGTTACATCAAATTTACTAATGCCTTAAAGATGAATATCTTTTTGTAGTATTTTATCCCTCTGCTGACTGTGATAATGGTTTTAATATGAAGACTAGAAGGAACTTAAGAGTCATTTTTCCCTAGTTCCTGCCTCCAGATGAATGCACAGACATAAAACAGAAATCTTTCCACTCACATCTAGGGATACATACAAACTTTACTACCTTCTCCAGTGGCGTTGTCCACTGTCTCAGTGCCTCTTACCTAAAGGACACCAGCCTAGGATCTTGGGCTTTGTCATCAAGAGCTCTGTCAGCAGCAGGGAGCTGAACCCAGTGAACTCTCAAGGTCTCTTCTAAAGATATTATCAGATCGCCTGCACATGGAGTCTCCCAACTTGCTTATATCCACACGAGGTCAAAGCTGCTTCCCTCCTATTAATTTTCCTGCCATCTGTGCTGCCAGATGTAATGAGAACATTCGAGAATCTCCGCCCTTGGGAAGAAAAGCTGCCTCCACCCAATGGCTCAGCTTCTGCCTTAGAATTGATTCCCTCCTTTGTTCCAGGGTGTCTCTGTTCTCCTTCACTGAAAGTCTGAGTGCACAATAGGCTTGAAAACAGACATCCGTTTATAAGTGCAGCAGCATGTTATGCCAAATGGATTGATTTTGCACATATTTCTTGACTTTGTTATTCATGAAGTACTTGGGACATTATTTGCCAGCTACATTACAGCTTCACGCTACTATGTGCCTGACCTAGTTCAATTGAGAAGAGATTCAGTCAAAGCAGGAATTAAAACAAGAAAAAGACAGGGAAAGTCAGAGTCTGAGGTCCATGTAAAGGAAAGGGGTTGTACCAGTATATGCCTTCGTTTCTGAACAAATTTATAAATTTCCCAAGATTTTAAGATTTACTACAATTAGACCGTATACCCTTGCAATATAGAAGATGCTTTCAGTTTTAACATTTAAGTTTCCGAATTTTTGTTCATTTATTCACTTCACATGCCAGCAATGAGAATCTTGTGACTTCAGGAAACTGTATTCTGAAGTTCTGAACACGTATGTGTTCACTATTACCACACTGTCTTTCATTTCACCTTAGATGGAGCAAATGATGTCATAATCTCCCTTTTTTGTCCTGTAGAGCTATAATGCACAGCTGGGTGACAACATGCAAATTCTTGCAAGCTAAAATACATCTGGCATGCTGATATTTAATTAGTTAACTACATACATATATTCACAAACCCTATCTGATAAAGTGAACTTAGCACTAACTTCATCTTATGTTATTATCATATGCAACTTTCAGGAAAAAAAAAACTAAGTTAAAGGATTTCTAATGATTTCATGATGTTCATAGCTTTTGTTTGACTGGATCAAATAGAAAGTGATGGCTTAAGAATAATAAATAATAAGGCTATTAATAAATAATCTCAATAGGTTATTATTTAGTTTTATACACGACCCCTGGCTTTTTTATTTCTTTTGGTACTTTTTTAACTTATATAAAACACTTAACATCAGAAAATTCCACTACACAGAGACAGTCAATAAGTCTCTCTCTGAGCTATTATCTTTGAAAACTGGGGTCATTTACTTTGTCTTATTGGCTTTCTCCATTTTGAAAATGTGCTTTGTTTGTTTGTTTGTTTGTTTGTTTATGTTTGTGGATGGTGGAGGCATGTATCATGTGAGTGTATGGAGGTCAGAGAACACCTAGGCAGAGTTGGTTCCCTCCTTCTACCACAGTGAACCCTGGAATGGAATTCAAGTTTAGAGAGAGGCATCCGGGGCCATCTTACGGGCCCTATACAACAAATTTATTTATTTATTTATTTATTTATTTATTTATTTATTTATACTCCAGATTTTTATTTCTGCCTCCCTGTCCACCCTCCGACTGTTCCAAATTCCATACCTCCTCCTCACCCTTGTTCCTATGAGGATGTTCCCACCCCCTACCCCCACCCCACCTGACCTCTAAACTCCCTGGGACCTCCAATCTCTTCAGGGTTAAGTGCATCTTCTCTGATTGAACATAGACCAGGCAGTCCTCTGCTGTATATGTGTTGGGGGCCTCATATCAGCTGATTTATGCTGCCTGGTTGGTAATCCAGTGTTTGAAAGATCTGAGTTCCAGATTAATTGTGACTGCTGGTCCTCCTACAGTGTTGCCCTCCTCCAGATCTTCTTTTAGCACTTCCTTAATACAACCACAGTGGTTAGCAGCTGTGTCCATTGGTTGGGTGCAAATTTCTGCATCTGACTCTTTCAGCTCCTTGTTGGGTCTTCTGGAGTGTGGCCATGATAGGCCCCTTTTTTGTAAGTACTCCATAGCCAGCCTCAGTAATAGTGTCAGGCCTTGGGACCTCCCTTGAGCTGGATCCCACTTTGGACCTGTCATGGCACCTTCTTTTCTTCAGCCTCCATTTCATCCCTTTAGTTCTTTCAGACAGGAACAATTATGGGTCAGAGTTTTGATTGTGGGATAGAAACCAGCTCCCTCATTTCATGTCCTGTCTTCCTGCTGGAGGTAGGCTCTACAAGTTCCCTCTCCTTACTGTCGGGCATTTCTCCTAAGGTCCCTCCATCTGAGTCCTGAGAGTCTCACCTCCCAGGTTTCTGATGTATTCTGGAGGGATCCCCCAACCTTCTACCTTCCGAGGTTGCCTGTTTCCATTCTTTCTGCTGGCCCTCAGAGCTTCAGTATTTTTCGCTCACCCAATACCAGATCAGGTTTCCCTCTTTCCCCCAGCCCTATCCACTTTCCCTCCTAGGTCCCTCCCTCTCTTGATACTTGTGATTGCTTTCTTCTCCCTTTCATGTGGGACTGAGGAGTCCTCAGTTGAGCCCTTCAGCTTGTTGACCTTTTTCAGCTCTGTGGACTGCATCTTGAGTATTCTGTACTTTTCTTCCTTCCTTCCTTCCTTCCTTCCTTCCTTCCTTCCTTCCTTCCTATCTGTCTGTCTTTATTCCTTCCTTCCTTCCTTCCTTCCTTCCTTCCTTCCTTCCTTCCTGTCTTTATTTCTTCCTTCCTTCCTTCCTTTCTTTCTTTCTTTCTTTCTTTCTTTCTTTCTTTCTTTCTTTCTTTCTTTCTTTCTTTCTTTTTCCTTTTTGGCTAATACCCACTTATTAGTGAGTACATACCATGCATGTCCCTTTGGGTCTGACTTACTTTATTCAGGATGATATTTTCTAGTTCCATCCATTTGCCTGCAAAACTCAAGATGTTCTCATTCTTAATAGCTGAGTAGTATTCCATTGTGTAAATAAACCACATTTTCTGTATCCATTCTTCTGTCTTGGGACATCTGGGTTTTTCCAGCTTCTGGCTATCACAAATAAGACTACTATGAACATAGTGGAACACATTCGCCTTCGGCATGGTGGGGCATCTTTTGGGTATATTCCCAAGAGTGGTATTGCTGGGTCTTAAGGTAGATCTATTTTCAATTTTCTGAGGAACCTCCAGGTTGGTTTCTAGAGTGGTTGTACCAGTTTTCAATCCCACCAGCAATGGAGGAATGTTCCTTTTTCTCTACATCCTCGCCAACATGTATGGTCACCTGAGGTTTTGATTTTAGCCATTCTGATTGGTGTAAGGTTGAATCTCAGGGTCATTTTGATTTGCATTTCTCTGATCACTAAGGACTTTGAACATGTCTCTAGGTACTTCTCAGCCATTTGAGATTCCTCTGTTGTGAATCCTTGGTTTAGTTATATACCCCATTTTTTTTTTTTTTTTTTTGATTGGGTTGTTAGGTTTTTTGGTGGCTAGCTTCTTGAGTTCTTTATATATTGGATATTAGACCTTTATAGGATGTGGGGTTACTGAAGATTTTTTCCCAATCTTTAGATTGCCGAGTTGGCCTTATAGAAGCTTTCCAGTTTCATGAGGTCCTACTTATCAATTCATGATTTTAGAACATGAGCCATTGGAGTTCTGTTTAGGAAATTTCCCCCTGTGCCAATGAGTTAAAGAGTCTTTCCCACTTTCTCTTCTAAATATAGCTTTTGAAGGTTCTTTACATCTCTTCTGGTGATGTTATGAGGCAACTTTAGAATGATTTAAAAACCTCCCAGTTTCTGACCTTTACTGAAAGCACAGGGGGCTTGGGATCATGGGTCACAATAGACTCTTCAATCCCAGCCAGTTGAAAGTATAATTCAAATTTATCATCTTAGTCTTGGGATCAACCACCTACTCCCATTTGTTAAAGTGCCCTGAATTTCAATCCATGAATTAGCCATGCCTAAATACCCCCTGTAGCTTTTCAATTCAATGGAGTTTTACATTAATTTAAAATTTAAACCCAACTCACTAGAAAAAAATTGAACCTGAAGTATAAAATATAATCAGAATTTGATTATCCACACCATCCCAGGTTTAAGTGTCCATGACTGTATTAATAAGAATAACTTATCCATCTTTGGGTGTTATATTTCATTGTAAGTGTGAACATCATCTACATTTTAGCTAAAATAACCTTATCAAATAAAATGCAGTTCTGATCAGTTTTATAGATGTAACATGGTGTTATGTCCATTCTAATAAATAAATTTTAGGTAGTCTAGTATATTTTAATGTATCTACCCCATAGCACAACTTCTTCCAATACTCTCCACTCCTTAGACATCCAATTTCATGTCCTTTCTCCTTAAAACAAACAAACAAACAAACAAAAAACAAGGAAAACTAAAACAATTAAAAATTACAATCAAACAAAATATCAAGACAAAACAAAAAAGTTCACACACACGCACACACACACACACACACACACACACACACAGTACAAACCATGGGTGGAGTTCATTTGTGTTGTCCAGCTATTTCTGGGGATGGCATCTATCCTGGAGGATGGATGATATACCTAGTGACATTCTCTTAAAGAACACTGATTTTTTTCCTTTCTTAGCTGATATGAATTATAAGTTGTTTTTTCTTTCCTTTTTATCATGGAGTGGCGTTTTGTGTCCACTTCCCCTTTCCCGTGCTGGACTTTTGACTGGTTCGAACTTGTGCATGCTGCCATGCTCTCTGAGTATTCAATCTACAGTATGCAATCAGTCATGTTTTGCCTGAGAGACACTCTTTGGGGTGATCTACCACCACAGACTCTCACAGTCTTTCAGGTTCTTCTTTGTATGGATCCCTGTGTCTGGAATAGAGGACATAAAGACATCCACTGAGAACTGAATGCTCCAAATTCAACCCTTGGCACATTATCCACTTGTGGATCTCTCTATTACTTTCCATCTGCTGCAAAAAGAACCTCTTCTGACAAAGGTTTGTGATAATCTGATGCATGATTACAGCGATGCTAGTAGTAATTTTATTGCTATGTTCCTTCTAGAGACTAATAGTAGTAAGTTTTATTTTAAATATTTATGCTGTAATGATTTAAATCTGAGTTATCCTGAAGTCCAGTATCCTATCATCCCTGCTAATTTTATGTCAACTTGACACAGCTAGAGTTGTTAGAAAAGAGGGAGCCTCAATTAAGTAAATTCCTTTATAAGATTAGGCTGTAGGCAATACTGTGGAGAATTTTCTACTCTACACTAAGAACTTAACAGCACACCTGAAAGCCCTAGAACCAAAGGAACAAACACACCCAAGATAAATAGACTTCAGGAAATAGTAAATAGTCAAACTCAGGGCTATAAAATTAACCCCCTAGAAACAAAGAAAAGGATACAAAGAATTAACAAAATCAAAAGATGATTCCCTGAGAAAATCCACAAGATAGATAAACCTCAATTCAAACTAACTAACGGGCACAGAGACAGTATCCAAATTAACAAAATCAGAAATGAAAAGGGAGACATAACAACTGAAATTGAGGAAAACCCAACAAAATTTAATCAGATCCTACCTCAAAAGCCAATAAAAGTGGAAAATCTAGATGAAATTGATGATTTTCTAGATATAACACATATCAAAGTTAAATCAAGAGTAGGCAAACTATTTAAACAGGCACATATCCTCTAAGGAAATAGAAGTCATTAAAAACCTTCCAATTAAAAAAAGTCCATGGTCAGATGACTTTAGTGCAGAATTCTACCAGATCCACAAAGAAGAGCTAATAACAACACTTCTCAAATTATTCCATAAAATAGAAACAGAAGGAACACTACCTAATTCATTCTATGAAGCCACAAGTACTCTTATACCTAAATCACACAAAGACGCAAAGAAGAATTTCAGACCAATTTTTGCTTATAAATATCGATGCAAAACAGCTCAATAAAATTCTAGGAAACTAAATCCAAGAACACATCAAAACCATCATCCATAACAATCAAGTAGGCTTTATTCCAGGGATGCAAAGATAATTCAATATATAAAAAATCCATTAATATAATCTACTCTACAAACAAATGTAAAGAAATAGATCACATGATTATTTCATTAGATGCTGAAAAAGTACTTGACAAAATACAACCCTTCATGTTAAAAGTAGGGGAGAGATTAGGAATTTAAGGCCCATACCAAAACATAATAAAAAGCAAAATACAGCAAACCAACAAACAGTATCAATTAAAATGGAGAGATACTTGAAGCAATCCCACTAAAATCAGGGACAAGACAAGGATGATCACTCTCCCTGTATCTATTCAATATAGTACTTGAAGTTTTAGCTAGAGCAATTATACAACAAAAGGAGATCAAGGGAATACAAATTGGTAAAGCAGAAGTCAAGGTATCACTATTTGCAGACGATATGATAGTATATCTGAGTGACACCAAAGTTTCTACTGGAGAACTTCTACAGCTGATAACCAACTTTAGCAAAAGTGGCTGGATATAAAATTAACTCAAACAAACAGCAACCTTCCTTTATACAAATGATAAACTGGGTGAGAAAGAAAATAGGAAAGCAACACCCTTCACAGTAGTCACAAATAATGTAAAATATCTTGGTGTAACTCTAACCAAACAAGTAAAAGATCTGTATGACAAGAATTTCAAGTCTCTTAAGCAAGAAATTGTAAAAAACCTCGGAAAATAGATAGATACTTCATGGGTTCAGGTTAATGTCTGTGTAACAAGGTAACATAGTATCATTTAAAACTAGTAGTGATCTGATTACCTGTAACATATCACTAATTATAGACAAATTGTAGGTAGATTATTACTAAAATCTTTTAGAGTATATGAAACTATTAAAAAAAACTTCAGAAAATATACAGCATTTTGGAGCAGTTTATAAAGTATGCGATCAATAAAACCTGACATAAAGTTTGAACCTTATTTCATAAAAAAGTCATTTGTGTCTTATGAAAAACATAAAACTCACTTTTATTCACCTGTTGAATTGCTATCTTGAAGGCTTACTGCCTCTATCTACTAACGTAGGCCTAGTCTTCTAAGATTCTGGCCTCCCTACAATCTTAACTGGGCCCAGAATGTTTTCAGCCTCTGAGACTTTCTCCTGAATAAGGTCAACCCTTCCTAGTTCTTTCTGAGCTCTGGATGGCTGGTCAACTCAGCTGTTCTGGCTCAAACTCCTCTCCAGTTGACTGATTCAACCCGGCTTCTCTCTCTCTTGGCCTCTCTTGAATTGTTCTACTTGACCTCATATTATTTCTGGCAATCTGTTCTAATCTTTTGGCTCCTTCTTTTTCTATGGTTCATTCTGTTCTCGCCTGTGTCTAGCTGGTTCCCTTTTTGACTTGTGTTTGCAAAACTCTTCTGGTAAAATTGTTTTCTTTCCTTTCTTTTTCTCTGTGCTTCTCTCCTGTATGTTGCCTCTCTTTTCTCTGTGTTCTCTTGAGAGTTGGGTATATCATCTTCTGTCAAATCTTTCTTTGTTTCATCACTGTCAATTTTCTGCCACTCAATTAGACATCACTTTCAAATATGGGTGCTTCCTTCTACAAACTAACTTTACCTTCATTGTTTGATATTAAAAATGTGTATTAAGGGTGTGTCTGTATTACAGCCAGAGAGATTAAAAGTGGGTACTAAGGCTCAGTCACACCACTAGGAGACACGGTTTTTTTTTTGTTTGTTTTTTTTTTTCTTTTTTCAATAAATAACAGAACCTTGGGATTCACAGTCTGATTAAACATCCTGCAACAGAAAAGACTAGCTCTAAAGGGAATTTGCATTTCATTGAAACAACCAGTGATTTGTATTTAGAATTTTAATCAAAAGTGAATTAAATCAGACAAGTATGTAAATAATTACACAACTCCCCAGAAACACTATATAGAAAGTGATTGAGAAAGAGAGATCTTGATGACAAAGCAAATGTTTTTTAAGTCAACAGAACTAAAACATTCAGAAAAATAAAATAATCAACATTAAATATTATCTCGAACTAATGATCAGAGTGAAAGATAAACTCCAGATCTTATTTCCAAGACTATGAGAAAAGGTAGGTTTTAGGGAAGTGATAGAAAGGTATACAGTCATGAGATTGGAAGGTCTTTGACCATGTATTTGTGTGCATATAGATTTATTTATTTATTTATTTATTTTATTTATTGTTTTATTTATTGTTTTATTTATTTTATTCACTTTATGTCCCTATCACAGACTCCTCTGTGCTCTCTTCCAAGTCCCAACCCCCCTAATTCCCCCTCCCCTTCCTCTACAGAAGGGGAGTCTCTATCTTGGGTACAAATACATCCTAGCACATCAAGTCTCAGCAGGACTAAGCACATGCTCTCCCATTGAGGCTAGACAAGACAGACCATCTAGAGAAAGTGATCCAATGGAAGACAACAGAGTCCAAGTTAGAGATAGCCTCCACAGCAATTGTTGGAGGACCTCCATGAAGATCAAGCTGCACATCAGCTACATATATTTAGGGGACCATGGTGCATCCTCTGCATGCTCTTTAGTTGGTGGTTCAGTCTCTGTGAGGCCCCATGGACCAGGTTCTCTCAACCTTCCTCAGTCCTCCCCCCTACTCTTCCACGAGACTCCAGGAGCTCCACCTGTGTTTGCTGTGGGTCTCTGTATATGTTCCCATCAGATGTTGGATAAAACCTCTCAGATGACAATTGTGCTAGATTCCTATCTGCAAGCATAGCAAGGTATCATAATAGTGTTAGTGATAGGCTCTCTTCCATGGGTTGAGTCTCAAATTGGGCCAGGAATTTGTTGGTCATTCCCTCTTTTGCTTTTTCATCTGTATCTCTCCACTAGAAGTCATGCCTGGCTACAGGAGGTAGTCACGTCAGGCTTCATATCCCCAAGTACTAGGAGTCTCAGGTAGGGTCACCCCCATAGACTTCTTGGAGCCTCCTTAGTCCCAAGTTTCCAGATTGCCCTCCCCCTTGATTTTCCCTTTCTTTCCCAGACCTTTTTCTCCAACTGTGCTCTTTTACACCTGATCTCCACTTCTGTTTTCATCCCCATCCCCTCTTCCACCCAGTTTCATCACTTATTCTGCTTCAGATGTCTATTTTATTTCCTCTTCTGAGTGAGATGGGGAACTGGGGGTAGCCACCAGAAATTCCCAGATGACAGGAAAGCAAGAGGCTCCCAGAGATGACATTAGCTGAAATATCAAACAAAAGAGAAAGAGAACCTGTAGAGACCATATCCAGAGGTTACACACGGCCCCCAGTTGAGGGTCACCCACCCATCTTAAAAAATATTAACCAGAATTGCTCCTGTCTAAAGGAAATTACAGGGATGAAGAGTGGAGCTCAGACTGAAGGAAAGATAATTCAGAGACTGCCCCACGTAGGGATCCATCCCATCTGCAGATACAAAACCCAGATACTATTGCTGATGCCAAAAAGTGCTTGCTGACAGGAGTCTGGTATAGATGTCCCCTGAGAGGCACTGTCAGAGCCTAACCAGTACAGATATGGATGCTCACATCCAACCATAGGACTGAGCACAAGGACCCCAGTGGAGGAGTTAAAGACTGATGAAGCTGAAGGGGTTTGCAACCCTATAGGAAGAACAACATCAACCAACCAGAACCCCTCTCAAAGCTCCTAGGGACTTAACCACCAACCAAAGAGTACACATAGAGAATCCCATTGCTCCAGCTGTGCATGTAGCAGAGGATTGCCTTTTCTGAGATCCATGGGAGGGGAGACCCTTGGTCCTGTGAGACTTGATGCCCCAGTATAGAGGAATGCTATGGTGGTGAAGCAGGAGAGGGTGGGTGGGTGCAGGAGCACCCTCATAGAAGCAGGGGGAAGAGGAATACTATAGGGAGTTTGCTAAGGGGAAACTGTGAAGGGGAAAAAAACAACTGAAATGCAAGTAAATAAAATAACCAATAAAAGTACATTAAAAAATAAAAGCACTTTCAAGGAGTTTTGACTAGGATGTGCTTGTGAGCTTCAGCCTCTACGAACATGAAGCTAGGCTACCCTATGAGGAGAGTGTCTATGTCTTCATTCCTCTACAGTAGACACTAGTCTATAGCCTCTCACTTTACCTTTGGGAACACTTGGGAGTGGCATCTGGAGGCCAAGTGAAAACAGCAGAGATAGAAACAAGGCTTCATATTCAGACAACTGAGCCCAGTGTGAAGTGATTCAGTCCCAAAAACTAGTTGGTACTTATAACTGCTATTATTTTATTGAATAAAATCCAATTGTGTATGCAGAAAAAAAATTTTCCTATGCATTTTTCTTTGATGATAAAATAGGCTTATTCAAATGGAAGCTCTAGGCTTAAATTTTGAAGAGCCTACAAACTGATTTCTCTAGTGATTGAACCAATAGTGTATAAGTGTCTTTCTCACAGCAGACAGAGGATTGGTATCTGAAACCTATAAAGACTTACAAAAGTTACATATTAAAAAAAATCCCCTCATCCAACAAATGCTCTAATGAATTTAATGAGAGAGCTCCCATGACAAACACAATTAGCAATCAGTATTTAAAAAGTGTAGTTCATCTCCTTAACCAATAGCTTTTAAATTATAGTGGTTTGAGATTCCATATCACTCCTGCATAACTGGCTATCACCAAAAAACACAAACTCAAATGCTGGTGAAGCTGTGGGAAAACTTACACTGCTGTGCTTGCTACTGATTTTAATTGGAATCCCGTGTGAGTTCCTGTCTATGCAAGTCAGAGCTAGGAAATTTGTTCTGCTTGAAAAGGCCTGGAAGTTTTATCTCAACTTCTTTCTCATCCTAATGTAAAACACTGGCAATTACCCTTAGTCCCCTTTGTTTCTGAAATAACTATAAGTATGTTGTTGGTTTTAATACATTTTAAAAACTACTTGTCATGTACAAGAGATTATATTGATGAATGAATTCAATAGGCACAATTGAATGAATGATGGAAGCTTGATGAGTGGGGTGGTATGCTTCTTTCTCCTTTGGCCTTGGTCTGATATACACACTGTCAAATCTGCTCATAAGAGTCCCCACCTACCTCTTAAGTCAACAACATGAGCATCATGTCTTTGTGATTTCCATTTTACTTTATTTTGTCCACTTTCTCTAACTAGACTGTTACAGGAATATCACACTTTTGTATTCCAAAACAAATATTTGACATGTGTACTTACTGATCAAAGTAAGCAAGGGTAAGCAAGGGACTCATTAATTACATTTTTATGGATATGTATTTTTATATCACACTTAGGTCCACATATAAACCCCTTAAATATCTCACATAAGTGTAGTTTCTGTATAATGATTCATAGTTGAGAATGGAAAAGAACACAATGCTCACGGATTTCCCAAAATGTCAGCTTTAATAATCTATAAACCAAGTCAGAGCTTCTTTGTTTATTAGCAGTAATACTAGTGACAATATTTTAATTAAATCTGCATTTTCATGAAAAAATGGCTTTGAATGAAAAGTCCCTTATCCATCAAGCCTTGCATTTCTAATGTGTTTAATCCTGATGAGATTTCTCAGTAGACTTTATACCATTCCTTTTTCTGTTGTGAACTAAAATTTAAGTTGAAATAGATGAAAAGAAAGAGATGATGGAAATTCCTACTCACTTTATAAGTAAGACAACACAGCATAGCATTTATCTTTAGCAACATGAGGCTAGAAAGAATATTCACATGGTATCAGTCTTAGTTAAGGTTTTACTGCTATGAACAGACACCATGACCAATGCAACTCTCATAAAGGAGAACATTTAATTGGGGTTGACTTACAGGTTCAGAAGTCCAGTCCAATATGATCAAGGAAGGAGCATGGCAGCATCCAAGCAGGAATGATTCAGGAGAAGCTGAGTTCTACATCTTCATTTGAAGGTTGCTAGGAGAAGACTAGCTTCCAGGCTGCTAGGACAAGAGTATTAAAGACCACACCCACAGTGACACACCTACTCCAACAAGGCCACACCTTCTAATAGTATTACTCCCTGGGCCAAGCATATACAAACCATCACAACATCATAATAAAATAATAATATTCTTGCAGTCACTATAACAAGTTACCAATGATAGTGTAGATAGCCTTGTTCATGGCAATATTAATGACTTCTAACATTTTACTCAACGTCCTGCTACACCATAAATTATATTTTTAACTATCACTTTTGTAACCATGGTATTTCTTTGTGAACTAAATGAAAATCTCATCACTTTTCACATGGTGCCCACACATGATCAACTTCAGCATTCTGAAGTTACATTATGTATGAATATCCTTCTCAGAGAAGGAAGAAAGAACAAACAATAAATGTTCTTTAGATTAATATTTTATACATACTACTGAGAAAATCTTAAATATGTACAGCAAGAAAATATTTCAGATTTTCTGCCTTTATTATAATGAATGTCAAAATATGTAAACTGAAATATAATATTATTTAAATAAAGCTTTACTTAAGCCTTGTAAAATAAAGCATTTGAATGTATTGATTGTTTTCATCTTGTCTCCTTACTGGCTTTGGAAACTCCATGTCAGATTTTCAAGGCTTATTAAGGTAGAAATTTATTTAAATATAGTAACCTATACAATTTAAAAAAAATAGCTCCATTTTTTGAGTGAATTGTCATTAAAATGAATCCTTTAAATATGCATCACACTCATTTCTTCATAGTGCTCTTGCTCACTGAAGCCTATAATCTATAAAAGCATCTTTGAGGTCACAACCATATCTATAACACTCTCTAACATTTAATTCCTCATGCTTATTTCAAAGTTAAACCCATAGTAAAGTGATTATAGTTTTAATCAGCAACTAAAGATCTGTGGACTTACAGAAATTATATGGCGTCAGAGTTAAAGTTTAATTACTTCCTTGAAGAGGAAACACCTGTTAGTTATTATACAGTTTAATTCTTCACAAACGATGAAATTTCTTATCTAATTCATCTAAACTAGCATCAACTCTATATGTAAATTTATAAAGATACCCAAATATATGCCTTTATTCTGATAAATTGTCTATTGCCCACCATTATCATTGACATAATTTTCATTTCCCTTAAGTAAATACTAATACATGTGACTGCTGAATTCTATGATAAAATTTGATTAGTTTTAAAAAGAAAAACATACTTGTTTGTTTTTTTTAAACAAATGCACTTTCTTTTCCCAGCAGCAATACATATCAGTCCTTGGTGTTTTGCTTTTGGTAAGAAATCCAGAATTTGTTAAATGAGTCATGGTGAAGCATACATATAATCTTGCCAGTGAATGGGTAAAAGTATGTGACTCAGAAATTCAAGGTCATACTGGACTACACAGTGAGTTGGAAGGAAGTATGAATTATACACTACACTGTTGAAAACATCTCAAACAATAATAAAAAAAAAAATGACCAAAAGAGAGTCCATGAATTTAGAATTTAAAACACATTGGATGATATTCATTGTTTTCATTTGTACTTCCCTACTGCCTTCAAATGAATATTTCTTTTGTAGGACTCCTGAAATTCTCACGAAGTTCTACTTAATTTCCTAGATCTGCTGAGAGCTCACATATAAATAGAATTGGCCCAGAAAGATTTTGTTGATAGAGAACATGTGCATGCAAGTAGGACAAAGCTCTCACATTACATATAAATAGTCACATGACCCATAGAAGACTAAGATCCAGCCAGAGCAATTATTTCCAAGACTCAGGACAATGCTTCTTCATACAAATTCTTTTTCCTTTTTGAACATTTTTTATTGGCTATTATCTTTATTTACATTTCAAATGTTATCCCCTTTCCCGGTTCCCTCCGCCAAAACCCCTATCCCATGCCCCCTTCCCTGCTTCTATTAGGATGTTCCTCCAACCAACCACCCTCTCCTGCCTCCCTGCCCTTGAATTCTTCTACACTGGGACGTCAAGCCTTCACAGGTCGAAGGGCCTCTCCTCCCACTGATGACCGACAAGGCCATCCATTCTCTGCTACATATGTGGCTGGAGCCATGGGTCCCTCCATGTGTACTCCTTGGTTGGTGATTTAGTCCCTGGGAACTCTAGGGTTATGGTTTATTGATATTATTGTTCTTCCTATGGGGTTGCAAATGCCTTCAGCTCCTTCAGTCCTTTCTCTAACTCCTCCATTGGGAACCCTATTGGGGACATCGTGCTCAGTCCAATGGTTGGCTGCTTACATCCCCTCTGTATTTGTCAGGCTCTGGTAGAGACTCTCTGGAGACAGCTATATCAGGCTCCCATCAGGATGCATTTCTTGGCATTCACAATAGTCTCTGGGTTTGGTGACTATATATGGGATGGATCCCCAGGTGGGCTAGATGTCCTTCAATACAGGAATGGATACAGAAAATGTGGTACATTTATACAATGGAGTACTACTCAGCTATTAAAAACAATGAATTCATGAAATTCTTAGGCATATGGATGGAATTAGAAAATATCATCTTGAGTGAGGTAACCCAATCACAAAAGAACACACATGGTATGCACTCACTGATAAGTGGATATTAGCCCAAATGCTAGGAATACCCAAGATACAATTCACAGAACACATGAAACTCCTAATAAGAACTCTTATTAGGTCTTCCTAAGAAGGAAGACCAAAGTGTGGGTGCTTCCATCCTTCTTAGAAAGGGGAACAAAATACAAGGTCAAATAGGTAGACAAAGAATGGAGCAGAGACTGAAGGAAAGGCCATCCAGAGACTGCCCACCTGGTGATCCATCCCAAATGCTTTCTTTTCTGTCCATGTCTAACCTTTTAAGGATGGGAGGAATACTGAAAGCAATTCATTAAATGCATGAAATCCTGGGCAACTAGTCTGCAAACATAAATCAAAGAATTTTATTTTCTAAATTCAACAACTGGGATCTTCAAAACAGTTGTTCCCTATCTCAGGATGCTGCTCTCTGAAAGTATTCTATCATGTAAAGGTTATTGTGCAGGTTGTGTCTGTGGTAATTCTTTCCTCTATACAGTAAATAACATTAAGTTTTTTAAGTAAGTTTTTTAGCCATGAAAAGATACTCTTCTCTAACCTCATAATCGATATAAGGAAGATATATTCTGTACTTTTTTATTAGATTTAAACCAAGCTAAGGAAATCCCAATAAATTTCCAGTCTATTGAGTATACACTCCATGAATGGTTGTCGGAGTTTGTCAAATTTAATATATTCATATTCTTTGGCATGTAGTTGTGGCAAGTTTCATTGATTTCAAATGTTAAGCCATCCTGAATGTCTAAAATATATCTTCTTAGATGGTGGTACTTAATATATTTGTTAAATTCCTTCTAAAAATACTTGTTGAGTAATTTTCGATCTATGTTCAGAGGAAAAACTAAAAAAAAAAAAAAAATCCTAATGAAAATTGCAGAATAAATGGTTAACAATGGCAGAGACCTTAAAAATCTAAGAACAAGAAAGCAATGCCAGATATTGAAAACACTGTGATGCAAATGCAGAATGCTTTGATGGGCTCATCAGCCAAGGAGATCATCAAAGATGCTCAGGATATGTCAATAGTAATTTTCATTTTGTGGTCTGATGATTCTAACATCTGCATGATGTCTGAGGCTGGATCTGACGCTTGTTCTGTCTCAATAGACAAGATGTTTTTCTTTATGAATCAGACTGCTTGTCATTTTATATGAAAAGTTACTAGAGTATAACCATTGAAAGAAACTGAAATAATCAAGGCCTAAGTGGAAGGTTTATGCTAATTTGACTAGAATTTAGATCCAACTTATGTTTTGTTTTAGCTGTCTCTTCAATAAGTTTCAAATTTCTCTCCTGAGCCTTTATCTAATAAATCGTTCATACTTTCTTAGAAACCATTCTTTGGACAATGATTTAGCTGTGATTCACAAAGCACTATAACTTGTATGGGTGAGAAATGTGGAGAGAAGCAGCATTCTGTAATTTTATGACTTAAGTACTAGTCAAGGAGATTGTATGAGAACTTGGACAGGTGCCTTCTTGACTATTTCTGATATTCTGTGTACATATAGAATATGTGTATGTCTGTGTGTGTGTGTGTGTTGCTTTTAGTAGGCCAGGAAAGCAGAGCTTCATAGCAGAGAATGTGATAGGAAATCTTCAAGTGTAACGTTCCTTTCTCAGTTGCTCAAAAATATACCTGGGATGATCCTTGTCTCTTAATTGTGACAATGTGTTGTGTTTCCTAGTAAACACCAAACCAGTCCATAACATTCACTAAGGTTCAGTCATTAATAATGTCTCACTCTCAGGTTATACCACACACAGTTCAACGAAAAATCTCACAATCATTTCAATGTTGTGACTCCATCAATACTATTCTATACAAGAAGTCCTTGACTATTATTTTCTAGGTTTAGTTTTCTCTCCAGATTTGGAGGAAGAATTTGTCTCTGGTAACTTTGAGTGACTCTGATTTCCTCTTTGTTTCATTTTTCAGTATTACTGTCTTAACATAACTGGTATTTTGAAGATTGAGGCCAGTCATTCTACAGCATCTTCCCCAATTTAGTACTGCCAGATGATATCTCACGCGTGGGTCTGCTGCCACATTCTGGCCTGAATTCTATGTAAAGACATGATTTTTCTCATGTTATCCAACCTATCTGGAAGTTGCTGATGTCTGCCTTACTTTGTGATGTTCATTTTGATCAACAGTGAAGGAGTCAATTGATTTTCAGTGAACTGATTATTTTTTTTTCTACATTATAGGTATGCAAACGTCATCAGTGCATTCTCTACATTAAGCACTGACCAATAGATATTTCTCAATGCAACTTTACTATTCTTTTTGAAAATTATGTCCTACCAACTATAGTATTCTCAATCTAGGTGGATATCTGCATACCTCTAAAGGGAGAAGACTCTCTTCACTTTTGCCTATTTATGTACAGGTCTTAAACATTACTATGTTCTTAATACTAATGCCCAAATTGTTCTGTAGCTCAACAGTGAAGCTTCACCTTTGCTATTAGTGCTATTTATTTTCATCGAGAGAGAGCTAAAATTTGTGCTATCCAAATTTAGTGTTAAAACTGGATATTTATTCAAGTGATAAGATAATTTGCAAAGACTACAGTGCAGTAATTAGGATAGATATATGGGCTTACTTCAATAATATCACTTCTTTAAGTTCCCTTCACAAATCTCTGCTTGGTATAAAATAGATAAAGAGTGCAGAATTGAATTAGTTTCTGGTGTTTATTTTAATTTTCCAAAAACTGAGTATCTTAATACATTCAGTGAATATTTCAAAGAGAGGGCAGTAGGATTATAAAAGCTATAAAAACAGGGAATAGGCTGTAAGATTGTATCTTCTAGTATAGTCAGAACCAGCTCTTATAAAGTTTCACTTACGTGATGGTCCCAATATAAGCTGAACAAAGTTAAAACTACCAAACATTCTAAACCGGACAGAGAGAAGCCCATGTGGCCTAAATCCTACACAATGAACTATAGATGACTGAGGGAAATTAAGAGTTGAAGAGGAGGTCTTCTCTATAGAATAGCACTCCACCTGGTTGTCCTGTGCCAAATTATCAACACTGAAAACATACTCATCAGTAACATTATACAGACTAAGCAGGTTATATTTAGAAATGTTTCTGTATGTGTGTCTGTAGCTGAATCTGTATCTATGTCTATGCCTATATCTATATCTGTGGCTATGCCTGTGCCTGAGTCTATGCCTGTGCTTGTGCTAGTGCTTGTGCCTGTGTCTGTGTGTTTATCTGTTTTTGTTTCATTTCTAGATGATGTATATGTGCATATATATATATATATATATAATGTATATATATATGTATGTATGTGTATACATGATGTATGTATGTATATATATATATATGTGTGTGTATATATATACATATATATGTATATATATACATGCAATAATTGTGAAAAAGAGAGGGTATGGATGTGAAAGAGAGTGGAGTGGTACATGGGTGAACTTTGAGGGAAGAAGAGATAACTATAATTATTATAGTTACAAAAATGAAAGTAAATATATCATGTATAAACAGGGTCATGTATTCTCAGAAATAAAAGGCTAGTGTATGCTGGGCTTTTCTCTTGTTTCTGTAGTTTACTTCATGTATTCAACTGAGCCTCTTTCATTTTTTTTTATTGGAACTTTTATTTACATTTCAGGTGTTTTCGCCTTACCCCCTTTCTCCCCTCCCTCCCAGGAACTCCCTATCCCTTCCCCCCACCTCCTGCCGGGCCTCTGGTTGGTTGGTATTGTTGGTCTCCTCATGGGGCCTCTTTCATTTTTAAAGTCTAATGCCTACCCACCTTCTCTACCACATGCTTACTCCAGTGCCTGCTGCATGGATGCCACCTGTAATGATTGAAGAAAAGGTGATTTTACAGAGTGTTTATCACATTCACTTCCTTATCATATAGTGATATCTACTTGCTATTCATATTAGGTCCCAACAATTAAAAATTGAGTATGTACAGACCAATTTTTCAACCTGGTAACTATAGTCCTAATCTCACATGGACATTTCTGAATTCTAATTCAATATGACCCAGTACATCGTTCAAGCTCTTTCGTGATTTGTAGAAGGTAAAACCTGAAAATTTCCTCTAAATATTGTATAGATATCTCATGTTAATAGCTCAGATGAGTGAAGACAAATTTAAATAAATTTAAACTCAGATATCAAGAATGTGCTTAGCATGTTTAGTATGGCTTCACGTTGAAAGGCACTGACCCAGAAATATATAACCTTTCTCAGCAAGGTTAGGGTATTATACATCATTGCTGTAGAAACAGTTGTCTGTCTGCTGATAAAGACAAACCAGGTTCTCTTTGTAGGATGAATGATTTCTCCACCAAGATTATTTCCATCTTTCCTAAAGTAGCTTGGGTTGATGTGCAAGCATGGTGGTGGGAATCATTTTCATATAATAAGTGCATGTATTTTACTCTATAATGCTGTGAATATTGAGATTCCTGGCAGCAACTCTGAGTGAAGCATTCTTAAGAAATACAAACAGACCATACATTAATTATATCAAATAAATAGCACCAGTGGAAATGACATATAGATGTAGAGACTGTTAGCTCAGCAGAGAAAGCATGTGGAATCTTGAAACCCAACCCTGCTGTTTGCTCGTATAGCAGCACATATGGTGCTGGGTGTTCAAGCACCACAGCATAAGGTGGTAGTGCATGCCCCAGGGCATTCTCCACAGATTCAAAAGGCAAAGTATGACAACCACAGAAAGAATTCTTTTCTTTTATGTAGGAGCCAGACTAATGTACAGTAAATAATTTCCTACGGAGTTTTGTAGATAGGACATATTTTTAGGACTCTATTTTATGGAGTTCAGGATGTATAAAACTAATGGGAAAATGTAAAACAAATTTCTCTTTCACTTTGAGATATTTATAGCATACCCTCTTGAAGACTAGCATATTTTTGGCACTAAATTTTGCTATCATATAGAGAACAAAGAGAAGGTGCTGGCAGATGCTAAAAAATCATGCAAAATATGTGAATAAGTACTTTATCTCATGGGTTAAAATAGAAATGAAAGACAGTAATATTAATTTTTACAACAACTTGGTGCTATCATCATATGCTAATATATGCAGACTTTTTGGAAAGGCAGCCTTCAGCTTTTTCTTTAACAAGTAATGATAAATCCACAAGTAAATTATGCTAATGTTTTAATGTTATTCTCTGTTTTGTATAAATTTTAAATTTTACAGAAAATGCAAAATGTATAACTCCTGCTTAGGTCATTTGCAAGGTAAGAGTTTGAAAACATTGTATGTTAACTTTTGATATCATTTGTTATTTGTTTATCAAATTAACAACCTTCATGTAAAATTACATACTGGGTATATTTCAGACAATCTAACAAATCATAAGGTAGCCTTTTCATGGAAATGTACCTCGATTATGTGGCCTCACTATTCTCATTATCAATTTCAAATGAAAGGAAGTATGAATACATTATCATGAGCATTTTATTACACTTGATTAATGCATTTCCTCACATTCCTTGTTTCTCACACAAATGTGTCTGTGCACCTCGTGTGTGTGTTTGAAGGTGAAATGTGAGCTTTATAATGAGAATTAACAGATTTAAATCAGAAGTGCCTTTTAGATTTTCAAATTACATCTTGGGAGGCATTAATTTTTATGAGGTTTAGTATTGGATGAGAACCTCACTTTGCCTGTAATTCCATATAAATCTTTTATGAGAAGTCAACATTAAATAATCTAGATGATTATTTATGAAAAGGTAAAAATGACAAGAAAATAATGCAACATAATTCACTGCACTTTAAATTATAAACTTAGCTTTTTAGTACAATTAACAGAAGATCAACCATGTTAAATAATATAATTTACAATATAATCCTAAAAGTCTATACAAAGGATAATTAAAAGATATGTATTGTAATGCAATCACAAATGTGAATGTTGTTAATAATCGATAAAGATAAATTCTTTTTATTTTGTATTTAGGCAAAGTGGATACAAAATAGTAAATAGATTATTTTTATATAAAAACATAAAATCAATGAAAAAGGTAGAATGTATTTCAAAATGATAGAATAGCCATCCAAATCTAGGTATAAGAACTCAGTTTTAAACTTTACAAAAGTGCTTTCACACCCTTACTCCTTAGGGTACTAGCATGTTTGGGACAAATCTAAGATGCCACCTTTATCTTGTTTGTGGATAAAGTCCATGGGGAAGTCACCTGAGTCAGGAAAAATAATGTAAACATTGAAAATAAGTTGAACTACATGATCTTCTGTAGGTGACAATAACTCAGTGTTTTGAATATTTTAAACATAATTTAGACTGATTAATGAGTACCTCAAGCCACGGTACATTTCTTTTTCATTAAGAAGCTCTGGGTGTTCCATGATCTTGTATCAGCAGCAACATAATTTACTAATTGCTATGCTTTTTAAAAAGTCAACCAAGGCTACTTCATAACCATAGTCTCACCTATGGATAGTGCTCAAAGTCAGTAGAGATGAAGCAAATAAAGTCAATCTACAGTAAAGCAATGTTAGAAAGATTAAAGAGATATGACGTCTGCTGAATTACTCATTGGCCAAGAGTCGTGGTACTCTATTAAACACTGGAGACCTCATTTAAATCCTCCCCACAGGCCTGTGTGAATGAAGACTTTTAAATTCTGTATAATTTGTGAAGCATTTTTATGGTTTTGCTTGCTCAATAACAAGTCAGGCCTCAGGAAATACAGCTGGGCTAAACATAAAATGTCCATATATGGTTTCTTATTTATTTTCTATTTCATCAGTTAGATATTACTCCTTTTCCCTATTGTGATGGGTTTTGAGAGAGAGACAGAGACTGTGTGGTTAGGAAAAGCTCAAACTGTTTGTTTTGTGGTGAACTTATGCTCTATGGAAGAAGAATAGTTTTCTGTGTATTTAGAATTTTAAGATGGCCCAAAGAAAAATTGTTTAATAAGTTTTATAAAATGGATGTCTCCTATGGAACTTTATTAAGAACAAACTTTAAAGGTCTAGGAAATGGCTCAGTGATTAAAGTTACCAGCTGACAAGCCTGAGGACCTAAATTTGATCCCTGGGACCCACATAGTAGTGTTTCAGTTCTGTAATTGCCTGTTTGTATCTCTAGTTGCATCAGTGGAAAGACCAGCTCTGTTTCCACACTGACAATGACAGTCCACAGAGCCCAGTTGCCTTGCAAGGCTCTGTTGTACTGCGAAGAACTGGGAAGGCAGAGGATTGCATTCAACTCACAGGAAGTACTAGGAATGGCACAACTAGGATCTTGATAGCAAGAAATTGTATTTTCTCTGAACAAATTTTTCTGGCTACAGGTGCTTTCACCATATGCAAAACAGCATCAAGTCTACAATGATCAGAAATTCAATACAGAATACCTTCATACTTATCAGAACAATCAATCCAATTTTTCTGCTCCCCACAGGTCATCAATAGCACCATATACAACCAACTGTCAGAAAAAATGATTTATTTGTTTTTATACTTTGAATTGAATATTGTCTTTTAAGACTCATCTAAATCTTTGAAATTATTTCAGGCCACTCTGTAACTTAAAAATATGCTTCTTATTTTGCTATTTTGACAATATATTCTCGTAGGAGGATAAGAGGCACATTTTACATTTGATACCACATAGATCATTGAACTACTTTATTAAAGAAACTGTTATGGTATCAACTGTACAGTGATGTTTCCTCATTTCAAGCAATATAGAAAAAGAAAGAACAAAGAATATACAATAGTGTATGGCAAAACCCCAAGCAAACTAATGCCAAAAGATCATGTCTCCTTAGAACAAAATATAGCCATAGACAATACATGTCAGCTGAAACCAAACAGTATTGGGCATCAGTTCTTGAAATGACCTTATATTTACTAAATATTTTACTAATGTTTTCTTTTATGCATGTAGACTTATAGACAGGAAAGACCTATAACAAGAATCTGAGGCTTAATTTGATGTTTTTGATTAAATACTCTGGTGTTGAATAACTCAATTTTGTGCTCTATTTACTCCCCTCATGACAGAGGATAGATCACCCTTCCATACTTAATTTGCAAGCTCCTCATAATCTCACTAGCTGTAGCAGTGCTAGTCCTTCAGGGAAATAAGGAATAGAGTTTTAAAGCATGATCTGATTACTGGTGGAAGCTGGTCTATTTGCCAGAAAATGTGCTCATCATTGCCATACTCTCTGTTTGCAATTAATGGAATTTTATTTTAATCCACTAAGCTCACTTCTTATTTTTTGTATCATCCAGACTATTTCAGAAAATAACATTGTAACAGAGACATAAGAAATGGTATCTGTGTGTGAAATAGACCCTGGATCAAACTATCAAATCAACTGCTTTATAAGAAGTCATATTTTTGAGTATAACCTCAACATCTCAACATTAATTTAAGTTAGTAAATGCAATTCTATGTGAGTGAAAAATATAAACTTTTCAGCAAAGTAAGTCCTGTTTAAAAAAAAAAAAAAGATGGATTGACATACAATTTGATGTTGAAAAGTCCCAGGCACATTGAAAAATATACTGTATACAACATGAAATTTTTCTGGATGATACACAAGGGTGGAATTCTTTCAAATGGCACCATTTCTGCCATAGTAATCTGTAGATAAATGAAAAGAGAACAAGATATTTAATAAAATTGTGGAGAAATGTTATATAGAAATATCAGACTTTTGATAAAGCAGGAGATAGTTAATGAGCAATACACATGGGATAATAATTTGTCTGATATGTACCTATGTCTAGCAACTTTACTAGTGACTTGTATTGCTTAGGATTAACAAATGGTTAAAAGTAACCAACCTACATTTATCTGCCTTTGAATTCCAGAAGACCGGTGATTCATGTTATGAATGCTCTCAACTGCATGTAACTGGTGCTGTGTAGGGTGGGGCATCTACACATGTGTATTCTGTCCTATTTGTATGAGACTTGGTGCATTTGTAAGGCTGTTCTTGATATGGTATATTTCCAGCTACTGTTGGTATGTTCCTTTTGTGTGTCCTACAAATGACAAGGCCTTATAAAGCAAGTCTTCTGCCTGAATCCCTCTCTGGCATTCACTTCACCATTCCTCTGTTGTTCTTGATGTTCTACAACTCTTATAATCATCCATGTCAGTTCTGATGATCATGAGATGCGGGTGTTTGCTAAAGAAACATAATATACCAAGCATTGCAGCAGCAGATAGATAATCTAGGTAGTAATTCAAATGTGACAGTGACAAGCTATCTTGCTTTGAAGTAATCAACAAACTGTTCACAGCTACAGTTCTTTCTATTGAACATGAGGTCATATGGTTTCTCAAGGATCCTCTTACGCACAATGTTTAATGATTTTATGATCCACGTTTTATTACTGCTCTCAACTGATACATCAAGGTGGACATACAGGTTCTTCTAACGTGCTGCTTAAGCCACCATAACTTTTAGAAATATACTCAGCTCTTTGATTCTGGGCTGTGTATGAGCTTATTGGCTATTGCAGTAGGCAAGAGGCATGATACAAGGGAGGCTGAGAAAGGAAAAGGGCATGTTTTAAAATTTAGGACAGGAATTTATATTTCACATGCACAATAATCTTCTGCCAATCCTAATAAAATTTAAGCAATGCTGTGGATAAACACTAGATTTTTAAGATAATGTCTTGGCTGTGAAGCCCTGACCCTAATGGATGCTTCAAGTTGGGAGAGTTAGCATTTGTTGCAGACAACATTCAAGTGAAGATGAATTAGGTAAAACAGTAAGGATCATCAGCATGCTATATTAAATATAATCATATCATTTAGAAATAAATATTATTTTTTACTGAAAATGTAAAGTAACAGTGATTGAAATAATACACTTAATGGTAGACATGTAACTACATTACATGTAACTAGCTGGGCATGATATTCATCTATGTGGATACTATGTTTTCTAACATAATACATAGGATTTTAAATTTTATGAAATTTAAACTATGCTACTTATTACCTGACAATATGATTTAAATATAATTATTCAACTAAAGAATTCCACAGACCTATTTATTCTATGAGAGAATAACAGGCTCCTGCCTCAGTTCCTACAATTTATAGTTTAATTGTTTAATGAAGCTCTGACATTACTCTCTCCCTAAGCTCTCTGATCTCTTTAGAAGGTTTCATATCCCTTTAAGCAACTCATTGAATTGTATTGCCCAACAGTTGTTTAAGTACGTGAATTGCCCTCTTTCCTTTAGTCTATAAACTAAAACATTTATAAATAATTTAAATTGAACCAAGCCTCATACACTTTGAAATCTTTAATCTTTACCATCATCAAGCTTGTTTGTCACAAAACTAATTGATCAATAGGTATGCAAAGATACAAACTCGAAACAGATGACTTTTCCCTCCATGTCTTCATGATATCATGAAAATATTGAATATATTAATTTTTGGTGAGCATTCTCTGCCTTGTTTGACAACAAAGTCACTTACAGTCACCTTGTAATTAGGGTTTGATTTTGGATATAACAAATAACTATGTTATTAAGAACAAAAAAAAAAAGAAAAAAGTAAAAGTAGAAAAGAAATGAAAAACAAGGCAGCTTGCCAGAGTACACTACTATGGTTTAAGGATATCTCCAGTATTTCCTAGTCTCCTACAACTTAGAAACAGAGCTTGTCTAAACTTGCCAAAGGCAGCTTTCCATAGGTTTTCAGTTCACACGTTCAGTCTCTGAGTACTTCCCTCCACACGTGCAGCTGTGGTCAGGAGTGCTCCAATTGTTCACAGAGGAGGGAAAGAAAGGACCATCTGGTCCCAACCTGGAGCAGACTCTGGGGAGCAGCCTGCTATTCCCTGAATTTCCACTCCGTCACTTTGATGCATGAAGCCTAAAAACCCACACTGACATTCTTTAATTTTTGTGAATTATTGTGAAAGAAAACAAGGGATTTTTCAATATTCTATAGCCCTAATATTTACTTTATTTTCATGTGTTATGAAATAAAGAGTATTCCAGAATATAAATCAAGATTTTAAGAAAGAATAAAAAGGGACTCACTAAACCTTATATTACCTCCATTGACAATATTTTTAGAATATTTATTAAATGAAATTGATGAGAGGAGTATTCATAAATTTTAACATGTATGAACATGAATTTCATTTTTCTTGTTTACAGATTTTGTTGGTTGACTCATTTGGATCTAATCAACTGAGCAATCAGGTTGATAAAGAAATATGCAGATAAATCTCTAAAATGGAGCAAAGCTGAGGCTGGATAAATATAAGGCCTGTTTCTGAATGAAACCAATGAAATAGACTGGCAAAAGCATGAAAGGTAATACTGTATCAGAACTCCTAAAATGTATCAAAAGTTACTTGTTATTTGTTTAATAAATAAAAGCATATTCAAATTGATGACATCAGGAAAAATAATATGGCGTTACGAAACAGACATACTTCAGCCATATTTATATTACCCATATTAATTTATAGGAGACAAGATAGCCATCCCTACATAGGCAGAGAAAATGTCACACAATATGAGCACACTTCTGGTGGATTTCACATACCACTTGTCATTAAGTCCATACAAAACATCTCATGTGATAATAGGATGACAGTCAAATACTGAGGATTTCATTCTTGGAACCTGTGGTTTTCAATAGCTTCGATGCTATTACCTCAGACCTATGATAGTGGTCTCCTGACATTGATCTGGTCACAATATTATTTTAATCATCATTTGCATGGGTTGGCCTGTGGTTTACTTTTACTGTTATTTCACAGAGTTCCCTGATGGCATGACTGAAATATATTGCAGTAGATAGGGCTATATCTGCAAATTCTAATCATCCCCCAAATTGTTTGGCATCTACTTCATGAATGATATTGTCATTGAAGGCTCAAGAGCTCATAAAGTATGGGGAAATTTGTCATTCAGGACTTTTGTGTAGAAGAGGGTGCTGGGAATGTTTTTCCATTAAAAGCTTCTTCCTGTGAATGTATGTACAAGCTCTCTTCACAAGGGAACTCTCACTTCTCTCAGCTTGCTTTGTATTCCTAGATACAAAGATCAACCAATAAGCTAAACTTGTCTGAGGTCATGAAAAGTGTGGAGTTTGACAAGGCTCTAGACATTAATTTTTTTCAAAAATAATTCTAGTAACATATTTGTTCTTTTTAAGTTTCAATGTTTTCTAAGCAATAGTTTCAAATGAGGTCTAAGTAACATGCTTAGGCCAAGGCATAATACTGCATAGTTTTTTCAAAATATAGACATAGTAGATTATGTTGACAATCCATTTCAAAGTTTGTCTGTGAGGGGAGGCAGACACAAACCAGTAATAAAGAGCAGGAGTGAAAATCATTTCCTTCCTAATATACATTTTAATTTTTGTTTATCTGGGACAAAAGAAAGACTGGTTTGTTTCCAAAGATTTCTTAGTCAGGATACTTTCTGCTTGAGAAGAAAACACAACCCATTTATTGTACTTGAAGTCAAAAGATAAAGCACAAGTTTTGTCCTAAACACTGACATAATAAATATAGTGGTAATGTACTGTCTAATACCAAGCTATTTAATAGCAAATTTCCTGGAATAAGTTAAGTTAAAAGGCCAATAAATAAAAACCTCTTTCAAAAGAATAAATGAAAATCAAAAAGGTGAAAATGAAAGTAGAAATATATTCCTCGACTTCTTTTCAGGAAGAGTTCATTTTTATGTAAATATTCACATCCTTCTCTTTCTTGTGTCTTGAAACATGTAAGCCTTGAAGATGGTGGGAAAAGGCACAGCTTTTGAATAAAGATTTAATGACATTTTTCCAGCAAGCTTATTATAACAGGCAAAATTACATTTATCTTTTGGTGCAGGGAGCTGAGAAGAAAATCCAATGAACTCTGAATACGTTTATATGCATCTCGCCTTACAGCACATTTATCCTATTCAAGGGCACGTTAATTAAACAGAGGGAATCTCAGGACCTATATTGTGCTATCATAACATATTTCACTGTATCTGTTATTTTTGTTATGACTCATCTTAATTTTGACCATCCTTGTTTTAAATTATTTTGATGACTTTTGCTTGCAGGTAAGTATTCATGTTGCTGTAAAGTTTAAGGGGAATTGGTAATTGTGGTGAGAAACAGCCACCAACATGATGAAAATGATGATCCATTTCATTATATTTTATTTACTGTCATAAGGAGACATGCTCCCCAAAACAAATAGAAATTCACATATTAACAATGAATGATTCTCAAGAGACTATATTTTTGTGTCATTAAGTTGTGCCATTGATCACCCTCTGTTGCATAATGGGTTTGATCCGATTGTAATGAAGTGAGATCTAGTATTGAAAATGGAGGAGCCTTATACGATAGTTTTCTTTATGTTTTCTCAATGACAGCTAAGCATCTGTGCCTGCAGAAAAAATGTAGGCATCTGCCTTTTATTGGTTGTCATCAGAAGCCATCATTCATCATTTTCATGTCTCAAAACACAATTGCATTTCATTCTAAAAGAATTGTTTTTACTCAGTGTGAAAGTCTGCATGTTACTGGGAAGTTACATCTTATATGTCGTATCTCTTCAATTTATAGAGATGTGTGTTCATGTGCTCCTATTAGTATATGTGTGATTATCATGAGCTGTTTCTTAAAATCCTAGATTATTTACAATAATACATGTCAATCTTCTTACCTGTATCTTGGGCAAACGTCTTGATGTCACTTAATCCCCTAAGCAAATTAAAAGACTCTTGGGAATTGACATTAAATCCCAGTCTTTAGCACTAATTCAAACTAATCAAGATCTCTTGGACAATTAAAGGACCCTTACAGCCTTTCCTTTTTTTTTTTTAAATTGGAATTTTTATTTACATTTCAGATGTTTTCCCCTTACCCCATTTTCCCCCCTCCCTCCCAGGAACTCACTATCCCTTCCCCCCTCCTCCTGCCTCCACGTTGGTGTACTCCCACCCATCCTCTCCTGTACCTCACCTCCCCACCCTCGAATATCCCCCCCCACGATGTCCAGCCTTCATGGGACCAAGGATCTCTTCTCCCACTTATATATAGCTCCCTTGCATATATAGCTGGAGCCATGGGTCCCTCCCTAAGCGCTCCCAGGCTGGTGATTTAGACCCTGGGGGCTCTGGTTGGTTGGTATTGTTGCTTTCCTCATGGTGTCACAAATTCTCTCAACTCCTTCAGTCTTCACTCTATCTTCTCTATTGGGAACCCATGATCAGTTTAATGGTTAGCTATGAGCATCTGCCTCTGAATATGTCAGACTCTTGCAGACATTAAGGAGACAGCTGTATCAGGCTCCTGTCAGCATGTACTTCCTGACATCTACATCAACGTCTACCTTTGGTGAATGCACATGGGATGGATACCCTGGTGGAATGGTCTGCAGACGACATCTCCTTCAGTTTCTGTCCTGTACTTTGTCTCCATTTTGCTCCCTTAAGTATTTTGTTACTCCTTCTATGAAGGACTGAAGCCTCCTCCCCCCACACACTTAGTAGTCATTCTTCATGAGCTTTATGTGGTCTGTGAGTTGAATCTTGGGTATTTCAAGCTCCTGGGCTAAGATCCAATAATCAGTGAGTGAATACCATGTATGTTCTTTTGTGATTGGGTTACTTCACTCAGGATGATATTTTCTAGTTCCATCCATTTACATAAGAATTTCTCGAATTCATTGTTTTTAATAGCTGAGTAATATTCCATTGTATAAATGAACCATATTTTTTGTATCCATTCCTCTGTTGAAGGGCATCTGGGTTCTTTCCAGTTTCTGGCTATTATAAATAAATCTGCTTATAAGCCTTTCCTTAGTGTTTCTTGGAATTCAGTTTTATTGTTCCCAATATCAACTCTCCCTTCTTCACTTCTGTAAAGATGAACATCCTGTGGGCCATTTCACATTACAGAAAGGAGATTTTTATCAGACATATGAATCCCAAGAACAATACATTGTAAAAAAAAACAATTGTGCACAATCTTTCTTACTGGTGTGCAGCATTGTGGACTCAAAATAAATGATTCTATAGGTGACTAGAGGAGTCAAAAAATATGGTTTCCAAGTTCTCACTCCTATTTCATAATTACTGTAGGAGTAGGCAGGACACCTGTCTACCATCAGGACTCATGGGTGTGAAGAGTCAGATTGGGAAGCATGGGTTTCTTTAGGTGTTCAAGTGCTGGAGCTCTTGTTTTTCTGCCATGCTTTAATTCAAATTTTACTGTTTACAGCATTTATTTATTATGTTGTGTTCTGGAATGTGTTTTGTAAGTGTATGTGTGTGTGTGTGTGTTGTGTGTGTACTTGCATGTACTCAGAAGGGAAGATTCACTGCTGCTTACCTGTGGAGTCAAGAAGAGAACCTGAAAGATTTTGTTCTTTCCTTCCACCAAGTTTGTTCCATGAATCAAAACCATGTTCTCAGACTTGGTAGCAAGTATACCTTAACCTGATGAGTCATCTTATTTGTTCACTCTTTTCATTTTTAATTTTCATTAGATATTCTCATAGAATATTTAATAATAAATGTTAAGAACACGCAGTACACTTACAGTTTGAATGTTGAAATACTAGAAACAGCATATTTTGACATTTAACATAAGAAATAACAATCTAACTTCTCAGACTGTATATTCTACTGTCTAATATAGTGTATTTCATACAGCATCTCTTACCTAATCTACTTACATCTCTGAGGACAAGCAAACAACATAAATTGCTTAGGGGAGTGCAAAACATATCTATGGACAACAACATAAAAATGAGTTTGTTTAGTTTTGTATTTTATTATGAAAAATAAACTTTAAAAATTAGTGAAAATTCCTTAATTCAATATTTACACATGTAATTCTGAAATGCAACCAATAGCAAATTACCAAAGCTCCTCCTATATTTTTTCTAGATTATGTAATGGCAGTTACACTGGAGAGCATAGGGGAAGAAAATAAAAGAAACCACTTATAATTATCCTGCAATTTGCTTTAATTTAAATCAGAGTCTAATTTGTTGTCACAGTAGATTAAGAGGGGTTGCAAAAACAAATGTGCTGTGTACTTTTAAACCAATGGCTAAGCCTGTGCATATGAGCTTGTACTATCTAAGTTATATTTCTGGAAATCAAATATATGTTCTTATGCATGTGTGTGTCTGTGTGTCTGTGTGTGTGTGTATGTGTCTGTGTCTGTGTGTGTGTGTGTCTGTGTGTGTCCCATGTGTTTTAAAAGTAGTAAACACAATCCAATAAAGATCTCAAAAAAAAAAAAAAAAAAACCTTTAACTCAAGCTGGTTTTACAGGTATCTAGGTAAACACTATAAGCAAGAGTAACTGATATGGTATTCTTTTAGTAAAAAATAAAAAAAATATAAAACTGATTTATAATACACCACTTGTGTGTGCCTAATCTGAAATAGTCCTTTTTATTAATATTGCACTAAATCCCAGGAAATGATGCCATAGGCCACAGATTAGAGCCAAAGTACATACGAAGCCCCTTGATTCTGCTTATTAAGACCATACAAGGTCTGTGACCCGGCTCCAGTGCACAAACACAGGGCCAGCTGCTCACAGGCATTCTTTCATACCAACCTGTTCACTCATATCTGTTAGCAACTTTTGCTTTCATCAGGTCAGAGAAATCAAAAATGTGCAGGAACCCAGCAGTGGCAAGCAGGATTATGTTGAGCATATTTAAGAGAGGTGTGTTTGCAACAGTGTGCCAATTATCTCAGCTACAACTGGGTGCTAACCAAAACCTGGTTCTTGGAAGTATGTGCCAAGCTGGAGATCCAGCACCTGGGAGAGAGGACACAAAACGAATTGTCCCCTAGTGCTTTCTTCTCCAGAGAGAAAAGAAAATTGGTTGGTCATAAGAATGAAGGCACTCATTTACTAAGAAAACATTATGAGGAAAAACCCAAATGAAATTTTTACAAAGTGTAGCATATTGGGCCAAAACAAAGAATCATTCCTAAAGCCTGTAATTGTCACTTAAATGACATAACAGGCCCAGGAAGCTTCAAACACTCATACTTGTCACTTGTGCCAGCCCCAGACATAGCCCATGTATTTGGAAAACAATTAAACTCCACATTTGTTCTTCTCTTTTTCATTTTCAGCCTCCAAGAAAATCAGTCACAGGGATTTAAATATCTTCAAAGCTTTTCCACGCAATTCCTTATTGCCCCTTTCCAACACAGACTCTTTATGTCACACAGGTGCAAGGTGTTCATGGGATTTCAAAGAGTAGTGGAACAATTCTTTTAAATGGCACCAAAATTATAATTCAAACAATACGCTCTGAGAAATCGATCTCTTTTCCTACTGCTGCATATTCATTGTACACAATGGCGGGTCTTATATGGACAGTTTCTCTTGGTTGTTCCTAAGCTATGACCTCACCTACATACTTCCCTATTCTTTCATGTTCTTCTTAGTCTCTTAACCTTTCCTGTGGTTTTTGTATGTCTATAAGCAATTTTAATGTGTCTAAAAATTCTCAGTTTATAAATGGAGAAAAGCATGGTGTGTCTTTCTTTCTGATCCTGGCTTAGTGGTGGTCCCTTATGCATTCATTCTCTAAGTGAACATGACACAGAGGTACCTATATGCCATGTTTACTGAAATACGGTTCACAATGGCCAAGTCGTGGGATCAGCTTAGTTGTCAATCAACAGAATAGTACATAAAAATATGATATAGAAATTTCTAAGAAGATATTCAGAATGGGACAACAATGGCATGCCACAACCAGCTTATAATTCCTTCCAAAGCACAGTAGTAAATAAAATCCAAATGTATAAGAAAACACTGATTTTCCTCCTCTTATGCACAATGTCCATTGCTCTGTAGGTACGGATACTTTAGTTTTATAGAATTTGGTATTTTTGAAGGCTTAAATGCTTGTGGAGGGACCTGAGCTGGATCTCCAGATACCACACAAAGAAGAGCCAGACACATTTGTAATTATAGCACTAGGCAAGTGGAGATAGTTATATTCCTGAGGTTCTCTAACTAAGCCTGACAGTCTCAACTATCTTGTAGCTAAAAACAGAGAATCTGTGTTTAAAACAAGGTAAATTGCTCCTGAATAATAGTAATAAAGGTGAAATCTGATCTCCATGTAAATTCAAACACACACAACACACTCATTTTTATTTTATTAAAGTTCAGAAGATGCTAGTTCCTACATCACAGAATTTAAGAAGAGAGATGTGATTGAATTATTATGATGGCCATAGAATAACCCCAAGGGCCAGAGGCTTATGCCTAGAACTGCTAAGAGGTGGTTTGAATAGTTGTGCCCTGGAAAAATATACGTTGCAATCAGTTCTTCACAGAATTTAAAAGTAGTATATTTGCTCTAAGAGTGTGCAGTGGGATTAATGTTCATTATAAGAACCCTTAGCAATCTGCCCTTTCCAGGAATTATGTGCACACAGAAATTACCATCTTTGAGTCAGATACCAGTCCAACCTAGACAAATATGCAGACAGTTTGATCTTAGATATCTCAACGTCCAATACTAAGCAGCAAACCACCTTTAAATGACTTTTTGCAGGCTTAGCAAAGCAGAAGGCACCTCAGAAACCAGACTCGTCTAGCATTTCTAACTAAATTTAAGTATAGTAGTCTCACTTGTAGGTTCTTTCTCTCTCCATTATCCTTACCTAGGTTCTCCAATTTCCAAGCTGTGCTATAGTTCAAGACTCTGATCAGGCCTACTTCCTACTATTCCTCCTTTAAGATGTCAGAAAAGTATGCCCTCTGGACCCTTCCTGAACACTTCTCTGTATCTCACCGTGTCTACCTCTTTGTCTGTACCTGTACTATCTTTGTCTGTGTCTGTCTATCTATCTATCTATCTATCTATCTATCTATCTATCTATCTATCATCTATCCATCTCTTCTATTTATCATCTATATCTATCTACCTAACATCTATTGATCTATCTACATCTATCTATTTTCATCTATATCTATTTATCTATCTATCTATCTATCTATCTATCTATCTATCATCTATCTATCTCATCTATTTATCATCTATATCTATCTATCATTTATCTATCATCTATTTAGCTATCTATCATCTATCATATATGTATTTTCATATCTATCTATCTATCATCTATCTATCTATCTATCTAACTATCTATCTATCATCTATCTATCTATCTATCATCTATCTATCTATCATCTATCTATCTATCTATCTATCTATCTATCTATCATCTATCATCTCTGCTTTTCTCTTATCGTCCTCTCTCTTAGAGTTACAGAAACTCTATCTATCTATCTACTCTTGTCTATCTGTCTCACCCCCATGTATATGCGTGCATGTACATGTGACAGTACACCAGTCGTGATATACCTAGAAGGTATAAACTCTACACAACAGATAAACAATGAGGATAGGTTTGCATTGGTCTCCTCCCCCAGAAACTAGCTTCAATTGGTAACTGTCAATTAGTAAATAAAAGCCCTCACGGGAGATAAGACTATAGACCCCAGAGACCCCCAAGGCTGTCCATCTGCTCGCTTATGTGTCTTTCCAATTCAGCAGAAGGAAGGATTTTGTAATTAATTGGGAAGCCAGAAGAGCAAGGGCACATGGTATTATTTGGCATGCTTTCCCAGCGGTCCTCTTACCTGACTGTTAAAAGCACTATCATTAGTCCAGAGAGGTGGAACTAGTCCAACAGTTCCAGGGAGGTGTTTGCTTACTCCCCAGTCCAACTTATGCACCACTTATATTTTCAGGACTCTAGCATTTATTTATATTTTAGAGTGAGGAAGGGTTCCACTTTTGTGTGGTATCTGCTACCAGCCAAGAAGCCCAGACTTATCCTTGAGGAGGTATGCTTCATTTGAACTGTGGCAGAGCTAAGAAAACCCATGCATGTACAAGCCTCTTCTCCTATCCACTAGCACAGGCCCAAAACACATGTAATGATTTAACCAAAGGAGGCAGCCAGAGGTATAAAGCTCCATCTCTATACTCTATATTTAGCTGGACATGTGTAACAGATAATCCAGAGAAGTCTGGTTATTAACATACCAGGTTTGTAAAAACAATCTGATTCTATTGCAATACTTTCACTCTTTCTCATGTGTTTCTTAAAACAATTTGAAATTTCTTTTTCAGTTTTTCAATTTGGACATTGGAGAACTTTGCTAGCTAATCAAATATAAAATTAGTAATATCAAGTAACTTTATTGTATTCTCAATCTCCAGTATGAAAACACAAATTAAGAAGTAATGCAACTAAAAGGGAATACCACAATAATCAATTATCCAAACAATCCCTCTCTTTTTCCGTCTCCTTGTCTCTGTCTCTCACGCACAACATGTCTCTTTCTGTGTGTCTCTCTGTCTCCCTCTGTCACTGTTTTTCTCTTACACACACACAACAAACACAACACACACACACAACAACACACCAGTAGCAGTAGCAACCACAACAGTAACATCTGCAACAGTAGCAGCAGCAATGAAACACAACACACCTTAAGGCAAAACAAAACAAACAAACGAACAAAAAAGAAAAGTTTAAGGTGAAAAGGTAGATGCTGAAAGAATGTATTATCAAAATCTTAGAATCATCTAAATGATGAGCTCCTTGTGATGCCTGTGGGAAATTACCTTGGTTGAGTTCATTGAAGACCTGCCTCACATGGGTTGTAATGTTTCAGAATTGAAAATATGACCTTTATACAAGACAGAAATTGATCTGAATACAACCATTCTTTTCTCTTTGTGTCTTTACTATGGATGCAATGTGACCAACTGCTTCAAGTTTCTGCTCTGGTGGTTTACCAACAGGGATGGATGAAAACAGAGAACTATTAGATAAAGTAAACTGTTTCTTAGAGCACTTTTTCTGGGATTTTTTTATTTACACCAGCAGAAGTAATTAAAGAATAGAATGTATCATTTTATGTATACATGAGACTTATTTTAGAACTAGATACAAAATATGGTGATTCTAAGTGAATAAAAATTAACAGAACAAAATAGTTGTATCATTATCTATTATCAACAAAAATAGATAGAACACTGTTTCAAGAATGGTACACTTATTGGTAAAGCATCAGTTTTTAGAAAATATAGTCCAGAGTAAGCAACAAGGTCCCAAAGTACTGAAAGTCACACTTGAGGAAGCTGATGGCAGAAGTAAATTTTTATAAATTGGAAATATAACATTACCATTCCAGTAGACATAGCAAATCAAGAAGAAACAGTAAAACATGAATATTCATATGACTCATTTACTCTGAAATACAATCAATATATATGTGTGCAGAAAAGTTTACGAAATTTATATAGTCAAATGTGAATTTATACTGTTTAGACATAACTGACAGTAGAATGTAAAGAAAGATTCTTTAGGAAAGAGCATATCAAATATTGGGTCACAGATCAAGTCTTAACAATGACAAAAGTTAGTGGTTGGAGAGATGATTCAAGAGTTATGAATATCACTGTCTTACACAGGACTGGAGCTTAGCTATGAGAATGTCACATAGCTGTCTATAACTTTGAAGTTGCACAGCAAGCACCGGAACACTATTTTGAATCTCTAGTAACTTTATTACTTAGAGCTAACAATGGTCGTATGTATCTATTACCTCAGAACTGGGAGTTGGAGACAGGTGGATCTGTTGAGCTCCTGGCCTCTCTCAAAATGATAAGAGCTTGGAGAGTCTTGTGTAGCAGAGAAGAAGGAAAGGCCATTCGAAAACTGCCCAACTGGGGATCCATCCCACATACAGTCACCAAACTCAGACACTATTGCGGATGCCAAGAAGTGTTTTGCTGATAGGTGTCTCCTATAGCAGTCTCCTGAGAGGCTCTGCTGGAGCAGACAAATACAGAGGCAGATGCATGCAGCTAACAATTGCACTGAGCACAGGGTCGCTAATGGAGGAGTTAGAGAAAAGACTGAAGGAGCTGAAGGGATTTTCAACCCCAAAGGAAAAAAAAAACAGTATCAACCAACCAGACTCCCCAGAGTTCCCGGGGACTGGACCACCAACCAAAGAGTACGCATGAAGGGAACCATGGCTCTGGCTGCATCAGTGGGTGGAGAGGCCCTTGGTCTTGGGAAGGCTCGATGCCTTAGTATAGGAGAATGCCAAAGTGAGTTGGGAGTGGGTAGGTGGGTGGGGAAGCACACTCATAGAAGCAGGGGATGGGGGGTTGGATAGAGGGTTTGCTGAGAGCGAGCCAGGAAAGGTAATAACATTTGAAGTGTAAATAAAGAAAATATCTAATAAAAGAAAGAAAAAAAACTTTAAAGTGCTTGGAGAGTAATGGAGAAGGACACCTGATGTCAGTCTCTGTCAATCACCTATATACATGAGTGAGCACTGGAATGAACAGAGTTGGGGGAGGGCAGGGATAGCTTCCTAGCATTGCAGTTTCCCCTGTGGTAAGCCTCATGGGCAGAGCCTGAAGTTACTTATTTCGCAAGTGAAAGATGGGTTGCTTGGCTCAGTATTTACTACACATGATGCCCAAGAAACTGTAAGGTTAGGTGTTACCTTCTCTGTTTCTGTTTGTTTCTTTATTTTTTTTAATTATGACTTTAGTGGGAAAGATGAAAATTGAATATTGTTACCCTATGCTATATTAACTATTTCCTTGGGCAATATTAAGTTTGTTTCTCCTGCTATGCAAAACTCTGACCTTAACTACAAACTGGAAATATAATAGCTTGTACTATCTTCAGTTAATTTAAAAATCCAAAAGAGAAAATTTGTGTTTTCCTACAGTCATAGAAGTTTATGAGGGTTAGTATTTTAGATTAAATAGAATCTGGCCACCACATTATCTCACATCCATGTTACTCAATACCTATGGCAAAATGATATGGCAATTGCTATTGGATTTCTAACATGATGTTTATTAATAAGAATCAGACAAAGTATTTCTTCTAGGTAGATAGGAAATATTTCTGATACTTATAAATTCAAAATTTTCAGTGTTTTGATAAAATATATTTTTGATTCATTTAACAACTGCAAATAAATTTCCAAGGCCCTGGAAAGCAATATGAAACCTAAATACAATGTAATCAGAATTGTTACAGGAAAGATATAACTAATAATACAGTTCTGGTATATTTTAGATTAGGTCATGATCTTTATAAATTGAGACATACATCTAAATTGGAAATATTTATACAAGCTATCAATGGAATAATTATTAGTGAACTAGAGGAAAAAGATTTATGTCAATCCATATGGTCTCTTTGTAAGCCAGCTTTCAATAACTGTAGCAAATATCAATACAATTAAAATTGTAAAGAACAAAGGTTTATATTGCCTTCGAGTTTCAGAAATTTTGTGGCCTGTTATAATTCTCATGTTGCTTTGGGCTGTGATAAAACACTGCACACTTCCAGGAGACAATTCATCCTAGAACTAAACTCTTTACCTCAGCGCTGGATGGGAAAGGGTGAGAAAGAAAAGAGAGGCTCCCATAATCCCTGCTGAGGTCATTATCACAAGGATAAGAAGAACTTCCATTAAATGTCACCTATTAAAATTTCTACCACTCTTGGTATCTTTAAGGTGAAACAAAGCCTTCAAATTGTTTTTTGTGGGTCATTTAAGAACCAAGCTACACCCACCCCAGTTTGTTTCAGTCCTGTTCTGCATTTCTACTTGCAATTGTATAGGCTTAATGCATTGATAAGCAAAGTCTACTATAAAATGTCTAATATAACACTTTTATGTTTGTGGAAACAACCATGTTTGTGGGACATATGAAGTGTTATACACATATCTAACATGATGTCTTGTAGATGAATATCATGGTTCATTTCTATTTTGTAGTTCCTTATGTAAGAACTCCAAACACTATGTGTTTTGGACTTCACAAGGCAAAGCCAAGGTGTACACAAGACAACATCCCTTTCTAGAAGTTCTAAAGTAGAATGAACTTCCAAAGCCATTCTTACTGTTGTCACACTCCAGTTCTGTTGTTGTAGGAATGAATTTGCTGGCCCTCAGCCAGGAAAAATATTTATCTCCAGGAGCCCTCTGAAGTTCTGTAGTTCATCTCCTTCTTTCTTTCTTTCTTTTATTCATTTATCCACAGAACAAATGTTTATTGATTATCAATAATGTGTCAGTCACTGGACTAGAAATGAGGCATTTTATGAATGTAACAACCTAGTCTAGCATACGTATTACATCCTAAAGTAGTTAGATCGTCAGTAATTTCTCTCCTGGATACTCTCTTTTTTTTATTGAATATTTTATTTATTTACATTTCAGATGTCATCCCTTTTCCCCATTTCTCCTCCATAGAACACCTTATCCCATCTGCCTCCTCCTTTTTGCTTTTATACATGCATGTATTAAGGTCAGTTCTAGGTTGAGGATCTAGCAATGCAATAGATGCAAATAGTCAAGGAACAAGCAAGACAATAAACACAAATAGTCAAAGAACAAGTAAGGCATTAAAAACAATTTCGTGAACACTCCTGTGATCACTATTTTCTAAGGGCTTATCAGGATGACCAAATATCTGAGCCGACTTCCTGTCCTAGCCCAAGGTCATTGTCATGTCTGAAGCCTACTCCTTGTTCTAGCCTAAAATTTAGATTCCTGTCTGAAATTACGTGTTCATTCCAGCCTAATGTCAGATTCCTGCCTGAAGCCTATTTCCTTGTCCTTGGCTAATGTCATATTCCTGCCACACAGCCCATTTCCTTGTCCTTGACCCATGTCAGATTCTTGCCAAGAAGCCCCAAATGCTCTTCACTCTCCCCCTTTTTTATTTCATTAACAAAACTGAGCCTGTTTTAGGTCATTCTGACAAGAATGTTTTCCTTACCTGTCATGAAATATACATTATCAAAAGTGATGCACTTTTGTCTTAGATTGGTAAGGCTCTGTGCAGAATCTTACCTGTCCTTGGCTTGGCAGCCTGTTAGTTTAATAACTCTGTCTGGGGGTCCATTTTCAGGTTCAAGCCATGTACATTGGCTGCCAACATGTTAATGTTGTTAAAGACAAACTTTAACACGATGGGCAGGAATAAAATTATTCCCAGTACAAAAAGGCATGATCAAGCTACATATGCCATTCTTGAAGCTTAACCAAAATAGAAATACTGACCTCTGATCATGGCAACAATGACAAAGGGCACTCTCCTCCTACCCAAAAAATCACTGAGCTTCAAGTATGCCCATTTCTCTCTACTTTCCTATCCCTACACATTTGTCTTTCTTCAGGTAGAAAGACACATTGCAAATAGACTAATATCCTGTAGATAACTCACAATGATTCTCTCAAGTAGAGGCTGTATATATAACAAACCTAATTTTGTATGCAGGCCCCTTCTAATAGTACCTGGGTTGGTGGCTGGAAAAATACAAGGAAAAGTACAAGCTGCAAACCTAATCTTTAGGATTAGAACACTACAAGTTTTCACCAACATGTTACACAAATGCTACGCTAACAGCAAGTCAGCTTTTCCTGATGGTTGGTTATGTCCTTATAAAAGAATTAGACCATACTACATTCAGATAAACTGCCATTTGATTAAATTAATAAGTTTCAGGAGTACCTATGGGTGGTTTCTTCAGTTATCTGCTGATCTATTTTATATATTAAATATTTATGTGCAAAAATATACTACTATTCATTGAGCTCTTTCTTTGTTAGCAGTGCTTGGATATAGTCATTAGGCCTTCAAGCATTGTTAAACTTATTTTTGTAAGATTAACAGCAATTCTTCTAGCTTCATTATTACACAGGTGTAGCCTGTGGATATCTCTCATACCTTTATTGTGAAGTTGACTTACAACTTATTGCTGTTTTCCATAATTGAGCAAATACCTTATAATGATTTCTACATGTGGAAATCAGATTTTATGAGACAAATTTACAGCTTTAGCTAAGTAATAACTAATGGAAAATCTTGGATTTGGTTTATTGTAAATGTTTAAATGAGTCAGAGCAGTATTAGCACTATTTATTAATTTGATACCAAACATGTATACATTAGTCATAATAGTCATATAAAATTAATATAATGATTTCTAGGCATATCTAGAATGACTTTTACTATCATTATGATAGCACAGTTGAATCTGTATTTTTTAATTCATATAATACTGCATATGATGGTTTTCCTAAGATTTGAAGGTTTTATTTTATTTCTATGTATGTTTATGTTGCGATACTTTGTATATTTGACGGCAGGGATCTAAGGAGGCAATAAGCCTAGAGATCCCTTTGAGCTAGAGTTGCAGGTAGTTTTGATCTATTCTCATATGAATTCTGAGAATTCACTTCTAGTCTTCTAAATAAGCAGCAAGTACTTTTAACTTCTGAGTCACCTTCCAGTCCCATGCTTGCAGTCTCCATGTTTCCAACTATTGAAGAACCTCATTCCATGATCTTGGTGTGTCTTGAAATTGTATCAGATGGTGTACACAATTAGATGTACCCTACACTACTCATCTAGACAACTAGGGTGTTTTGTTTCCATTGATTCCTGAGAGACATCGCATCAAGAAGGATGTGAGATGAGCCACACCTGATAGCTTACCAGGTTCCGCACTGGCATTTCACTTAAAAATATAATAGTTATAATTCTTCTATTCTCAAAATATCTAATTTCATTGCACTGTTAAATAATATGTCACTACATCATACCTGCATTTTGACCAATAATGTTTTAATACAAAGGTCTGTCTTCATAATTCTTAGTATTAAACCAATCTGAGAAACACACAACTTATACCAAAGTGTCCAAGATTCTTGAATAAGAGGAACAAGATTGTTTAACATTGTCAGAAATATCCTTCTGTGTTGTCTCAAACCAAATGGCATGACTTTTCACTAATTCATGTCTTCATTTATCTCCGTAATCATAATGGCAACATTTCTTAAATCCTCTACACTATAAGTCCACTTTAACATTTAATCCAAGAGATCTGTTGACTAATCAATATGCATGTATTTTCCTGCAATATCTGTTTTAACTTATAATTATTTACATCTGTTTGCATATGTATACAATTTATATTTATTTCTAACCTAGTCTGGTCTAGCTTTCCTGTTGCTGACTTCGTAGAATTTTCAGGGTTATAGAAACTTGTTTAGAACTGATAATTTTATCTTATTTATTTTTAGTCTCTATTTCTTATGTTTTTATAAATCTCATGTCTACACTAACTGGTATGTATATAAATACTCTGAATGAACTTTTACTAAACTTTGGATCATATATCTTTTCATTTTAAGATCTGCTTGTATATATACTTAAATTTTAGAAACATACATAAATTTCAATTGTATGTATATATTTATGTTTTATAATAAATTTTAAATTTATTTTAAATTCCATACATTATATATTTTATACTTTTATTTTGATTTATTTTTAATTTTTTAAAATTTTTATGTTTTCATATATATATATATATATGTATATATATAATTTATTTTCTCTCCTGTAGATTCCCTGAATATTGCTTAAAATTCATTTTATTTATCAACATATTTTCTTAAATACATCTTTACCATATATCATTTTTGTGGTCTCCTGGTATCAATATGTAATAAGTAAAACCAAGCTGTAGACATCAAACTCAAGTATCGTTACTCAATCTGTCTATAGTATAGTACTCTTTTTTTTCTTTTTTTTTTTTTTGGTTTTTCGAGACAGGGTTTCTCTGTGTAGCCCTGGCTGTCCTGGAACTCACTCTGTAGACCAGGCTGGCCTCGAACTCAGAATCCGCCTGCCTCTTTTTTTTTTTTTTTTTTTTTTTTTTTGGAGTACTCTTAAGTACCATTTTACCTACATCTAGAATCACAGCCAACACTACTATAGCTTTTGCTTTAGTGATAAAATTTAATTTAGAAAACTCAAATGACTCAAATAAGAAAATGCTAAATATTTATGATTTTTCTCTACTTTCTTGATTTTTCACAATTCCAATTTTCTTATTTTTTTATTGTTGTTGGATTTTTGTTGTTTGTTTATATGTATGTATGTATGCATGTATGTATGTATGTTTGGTTCAGGTTTTGGATTTTTATTAATTAATTACTTTATTTATTTGTTCAATTTACAGCCTGAACAAAGCACCCCTCTGTCCTTTCCTCTCATTTCCACCTTCATACTTCTCTCTCAACAACCCCTCCTTTTTCTTCTCAGAGAAGGGAAACTAACACCATGGGATCAACCTACACTGGCACATCATGTCACAGTAGGACTAAGTATATCCTCTCTCACTGAGGACAGACAAGGAACTCCAGCTTCATAGGAATTCAAAGGCATGCAACAGAGTCAGAGACACTCAAACTCCCAGCCCCCATTCCCAGCCCCCACTCCAATTGTTAGGTAACCCACATGAAGAACAAGCTACACATCTGCTACATGTGTGTAGGAGGCCTAGGTCCAACCACTGTATGCTCTAATTGGTTGTTCAGTTTCTGTGAGCCTCAATGGGTCCGGGTTAGTTAAATCTGTAGGTCCTCTCGTGCTGTTCATGAACTCTTCAGCTCCCTCAATCCTTCCCACCCCCACCCCCACCCCCACCCCCACCCCACACTCTTCAAAACACTCCAGAGTTCCGCCTATGTTTTGGTTGTGGGTCTATGCATCTGTTTGCATCAGATGCTGGATGAAACATCTCAAAAGACAGTTGTGCCTGGCTTCTGTCTGCAAGTCTAGCAGGATATCATTAATAGTGTCAGAGGTTGGCTCTCTCTCATGGAGTGGGTCTCAAATTGGGTCAGTAATTCCATGGTCATTTCCTCCATCTCAGATTCATTTGGATCTCTGCACTTATTGAGGGCAGGTCAAACTTTTGGTAGAAGATATCGTGGGGGATTTGGTGTTTCCATCCAGCCTCCAGAAGGAAATCCATCTGATCTCTCCAAGACTTTTAACATTCAGGATTGTTGTATTTTGTCAAAGGCTTTTTCAGTATCTAGAGATGATCACACATTTTTTGTTTGTTTGTTTTGTTTTAATTGGTTTTGGTTTTTTTTTCTTTTAGTTTGTTTATGTGATGGATTATATTGATGGATTTTCATATGTTGAACCATCCCTACAGCTATGAGGTGAAACCTACATGATGAACACCATTATAGTGGATGATATTTTGTGTTCTTGGATTTGATTTGTATTTTATTCAGTAACTTTACAACAATGTTCCTAAAGGAAATTGGTCTGAAATTCTATTTCTTTGTTGAGTCTTGAGATGGTTTAGATATCAGGGTGACTGTGGCCTGGCAGAATGAGTTTGGCAGTGTTCCTTCATTTACTTCCTTTCTTTTTTCTTCTCTTTCTTTTTTCTTTCTTTTTTTCTTTCTTTCTTTCTCTCTCTCTCTCTCTCTTTCTTTCTTTCTTCCTTTCTTTCTTAATAGTTGGAGGAGTATTGGTATTAGTTCTTCTTTGAAAGTCTGGTAGAATTCTGTGTGAAATCATCTGGCACTGTTTTCTATTTCTTTAGGAAAATTGATTTTTGAATTGTTTGAATTGTTTATTGATCTTGATTTGACATCAGTAAATTATATCTATCAAGAAAATTGTCTATTTTGTTTAGATTTTCTAATATTGGGGAGTAGAGGCTTTGAAAATGAGTTCCATTGATTCTTTGGATTTCTTCACAGTCTGATGTTATATCCCAGTTATCTTTGCTGATTTTGTTAATTTGGATATTTCTCTCTACCTTTTAGCTAGTTTGGTTAAAGGTATGTTTATGTTATTGATTTTTTTCAAAGAGCCACCTCTTGGTTTTGGATTCTTTGTATTATTCTCTTTTTTCCTAATTTATTGATTTCAGACCCTAGTTTGATTATTTCCTGGCATATATTTCTCTTGTGTGTATTTGCTTCTAGAGCTTAGTTGTGCTTTTAGAATGCTGGTATGTGATCTCTCTAATTTCTTTATGAAGGCCCTTAGTGATATGAACTGCTTTTATTGTGTCTCACACATTTGGATATGGTGTGCCTTTACTTTTGTTGAAATTTATGAAGTATTTGATTTTGTTCCTTATTTCTTGTCTAGCCCAACAATCATTGAGTAAAGAGTTGTTCAGTTTCCATGAGTATTTGAGCTTTCTGTATTTTCTGTTTTTGTTGAAGGCCAACTTTAATCAATGGTGGCCTGATAAGATACAAGGCATTATTTCAATTTTGTTGTATCTGTTGAGGCTTAATTTCTGACTCACAATATGGTCAATTTCCAAGAAACTTCAGTGTGATAATTAGTAGAAGGTATATTCTTTTGTGTTTGAGTGAAATGTTCTATTGATATCTGTTAGGTCCCTTTGATTCATGTCAGTTAGTTTCTTTATGTCTCTGTTAGTTTCTGTCTCAACGACCTATCCATTGTTGAGAGTGGAGATTTTAAATCACCTAGTATTACAGTGTGGGGTTCTTTGTGTGATTTATGGTTTTGTAGTTTTTTGGTTTTTGTTTTTGTTTTTTGTTTTTTGTTTTGTTTTTTTTTTTTTACAAATTAGGCTGCCTTTGTATTTTGGACATAGATATTCAGAATTGAAAAGTCATCTTGGCTTATTTTCTCTTTATAATGATGAAGTGTCCTTCCCTATCTCTTTTGATTAAATTTGCTTGAACATCTATTTTATTAGATATTAGAATAGCTACTTCAGCTTGCTTCTTGAGTCTGTTTGCTTTTTTGTTTCTAATCCTTTTCTCTGAGATAAGCTACTATTTTTTTTCTGAGTTGTGCTTCTTGATTGCATCAGAATGAGGGATCATGTTTTTCGCAGACATTCTATTAGCCTGTTTCTTTATATTATATAATTAAGACCACTCAAGTTAAGAGATATTAATGACCAATGATTGCTAATTCCTATTATTTTGATCTTGGTGGTCTCACACACACACACACACACACACACACCGCGCGCGCGCACACACACACACACAGGTAGGAGAGAGAGAAAGAGAGAGAGAGAGAGAGAGAGAGAGAGAGAGAGAGAGAGAGAGAGAGATTGAAAATGTGTGGGTTTTTCTTCCCTTGTTTTTTTCTGGTGTGTATTTATTTATTTCCTGTTTTTTGGGGGGGGGTGTGGTTTGCCTCCTTAGTTAGAAGTTTTCCTATTATCTTCTGTAGGGATGAGTTTGTGGTTTTAAATTTGGGTTTATCAGGGAATATCTTGTTTTCTCCATTTATGGTGATTGAAATTTTTACTGGTTATAGTAGTCTGGGCTCCCTTAGAGTGTGCACGATATCTTTGCAGGTCCTTTTGGTTTTTTAAAGTCTCTGTTGAGAAATCATGTGTAATTTCAATAGGTCTGCCTTTATATTTTATTTGGCCCTTTTCTTTTGCAGCTTTCATATTTTTTTGTTCTATAGATATAGTATTTTGATTATTATGTAGCAATAGAATTTTATTTTCTGGTCTAATCTATTGGCTGTTCTGTAGTAACCTTTGTTTTATTACTTTTTCTTCTATGATTTTGTTGAAAATATTTTCTGGGCCTTCTATTTGGTAGGCTTCTCATTCCTCTGCTATTATTATTCTTTGGTTTGTTCTTTTCATGGTGTCCCAAATTTCTTGGATGTTTTGTGTAAGGGATGTTTTATATTTAGTATTTTCTTTGACAGATATATCATTTTCTTCTATTGCATATTCTAGGCATGTGATTCTCACTTCTGTCTGTTGTATTCTGTTTGTGATACTGTGTTCCTGTTCTCTTCCTTTGGTTTTCCATCTCAATGATACCCTCTGTTTGCATTTTCTTTATTTCCTCTATTTCCATTTTCAGGTCTGGAACTGTTTTATTCATTTTCTTTACTTACTTGTTTGATTCTATTTTCCTGTATTTCTCTAAGATAGTCCTTCCTTTTCTCTTTAAAGTCTTCTATCATCTTTATAAGATTGGATTTAAGGTCATCTTTTTGTGCTTTGGTTGGGTTAGGATATCCATGGCTTACTGCAATAGAATATTTGAACTCCGTGCCATATTGTCCTGGCTCTTCTTAGTTATGTTCTTAGGCTGGCCTTTAGCCATCTGGTTATAACAGATGAAACTGAATGTTGCTGAGTTCCCCAGGCCTCGTTGGAGGAATAAGCAGAGTCATGTGTCTTTAGATGGGGATCAAAGGACACCACTATGATGCTCGTCTTTGCTGGCTCTGCTCCAGGTGAACCTTATTGTTCCTGGGATCCCCCAGACCTCTCTGGGAATGTTAGCAGGCCCTCGGGCCTAACAAAGGAGTTAGGAAGACAGCATGCAGCTCACCTGGGCTACCTCTGCCCCAGATTGGCCCAACAGTCAAGGGATTCACAGGAAGTGGTCTAATGTGGATGTTCCTGTGTCCCTGCATCCCTGCTTGGGAAGGTAGGCAATGAAATTCTGGGAATAGTGTGAAGGTCACCTCTACTTGTTTTGTCTCAGGTGGACTCGGCATGCAAGAGATTGGCAGGGAGGAGTCTGACCAGATGTTTCTGGGGCCTGGTATGCCTGAATGTTCTTCTGGCCCAGGAGGCCTCTTCTGAAAGGCAGATAATGGAGCTCAGAGGACAATGTGCAGCTCAAATCTGCTGGCTATGCCCCAGGTGGATCCAGCAGGCAGGGTTTTGGCAAGAACGGGTCTAACCTTAATGTTCCCGGAGTCCTGAAAAATTCCAAGGGAAGGAAAGCTGAGCTGTACACCTGACAGTAGAGCTCAGTGGACAGAGCTCACTTCTGTTCTCTGTGCCACAGATGGATGCATGAGGCTGAGGATTGGCAGGAAGTGGTCTAACCTGGATGATACTGGAGCTCCCCTGCAGACCTTCTCGGGAGGACAGGGGATGAAGCTCTGAGGACAGCATGCAACTCACCTTTGCTCTAAAATTCTAGTTTTCTGATCAAAAATGTTACTTCAGCCATCTTTTAAAATATTTCTAGCTTTCTTTCCTCTGAGAATACTTTGATTTTTTTCATTCACTCATAAATAGTAATTTTTGCAGGTTAAGAGATTGGATTCATGATTTTCTTCCTTGCAATGAGTAAAAAAAAAATATGTCCATTATTCAGCTTTTCTCACCAGTTTCTGATGAGAAGCTCACTGACATGGGAATCGCTTCTCTTGTAAATATGTACTCTGTTCCACTCACTGTTTACAAGTCTCATGCTCTTGTTCTTATTTTTCAAACTATATTGTAATCTCTATCTCCTCTTCTCGGTGTCAGATTAGGTAACTTTGTTAAGATGTCATCTAAGTCCTTAAAAGAGCATCAAATAAAAAATGTAAGATCTCTTTTATTATTTCTAGAGATATTTAGCAATCTCCTCTGTATATTCTACGTAAGACCCCAATGACAAGAATGTTAAATTCTTCATATATTCTTAGAGATTTACTAGTCTCTGCTCATTATATTTTCATTCTATTGTCTTTATTTTCATATTATGTTCAACTTTTCCTATTCTGGTTCACTGATTTTTTTCTCCCTGTCCACTATTATTATTATTTTTAAAGGTTATATACTAAGAGTTTTATAGTGGAGTTATATTTTGAAAATTTCTCTGTCTCTATCTCTGTCTCTCTGTTTCTGTTTCTCTCTCTTACACCCACCCACACACACATGTATACATGCATACATATACATTCACACATACCTCTATGCCTACATACACACAGATATACACATATATACCTAATATACCTAAACACACACACACAAAAGTGTACACCTCTTCTCACCTTGCAAATAGCATTGGCATTTGGTATATCAGCTTTCTCACCTCTGAGTGAAAGATAAGAGGCTAAAACTTCTCTATAAAATTTATCTTTTTGTTTTTTCTTGAAACTATCATGTTTAGTTTCCCTGTGCCTCTTTCTCTGTCTTTACCCCTCTAACAAATACCTCTATATATTCACAAGTGTTTATGTAATTGTGTTTGTATAGAATGAGGAATAAGCAAAGATACACTAAACACATTTTACTTAAAAGTAACAGAATATAATGGGAGTTGTTATTTTAATAATGGCAGGATAATACTTTATGCTGAATTATAAAGGAATAAGATCAGACAGGAATCTAGCAAACAATATTCAGAAGAATTTATTACCCATGAGATTATGAACAGAATAGTTTAATGGAAAGCCATTAGAGAAATATTGAATATTATTAACTCCAACCCCAACCTACACATACCACGAGATGATTGGAGAATGTAAGACAAGTGTTGAGTTTAGTATTCCCTAGGCAAATGATCAATCGATATAGCTAATAATTCCCAGACCTATGCTTCTTAAGTGGGTGATCAACAAAGACCAGACCATTTGGCAGACTATGAGCCATAAATGACACTTTTCCAGTTGGAAAATTCTGCTCATAACATTGTAGCACATCAATTAGAATACAGCTTTCCAGAACCTTTTTGTGGACATTGGTTTAGAAATTATTTTGCCATTCAATGCTGTATGCAGCACTTCACTTTGCAAAACACAATACTTCCTGATGTATACATCCTTGTTAAAATGACGTTTATGCACTCAGAAGGCTTCTAAGATTCTCATATAAATCAACAAAATTCAAAAGTAAAAAAAATTAATCTGTCAACCACTTTTTCATTGTGGTATCACAGTGACATTTCTAGTTGCTTTGGAAAATATTTAGTTTTTGTTGTTGATTCTACAGAAATATTGAATACAAGTCCTCAGATTTTGTAGAAAACAGAATAGGCCCATTAAAATAATTAATTTCATGATTCACTTTAAATGCTTAATAGCATATGTTTTCACTCATTTTAATGATCTCATTTTGTAAGTTAGTGAGCTGATTATAAATAATTTTGTTTTGAACTCTGTCAATATTGATAATTCATTCAAATACATAAAAATTTAGAACAAGAGTTTAAACAATTTATTAATAGCTGTATAATATTGATAACTGATTATATGGTTACCTTAACTAAATTGAATACTGTTAAACATAGTATCAGAATGGCATTTGAGCACAAACACGTAATTACACATTATAGATGATCAATAAAATATTTATATTATAAAGAAATAATATAATATGATTTTCTAGCAATTAACAATTGACTTCAAAGAGTTGCCTGAAGCAAATAAATGTTTTGAAGTATTGGCTTTCATACAAAGAAAGGTGGAGTGGCATTTGCTTGGATGAAGTTTCTGGGTTGAATTTATGTTTTTAACTACTATTCATTTGAAATGTACACCTGAGAAATTGTGACAAAATTCTAGTGTAAAACAATGCCATAACATTGCAGAAATTGAAACATTCAGAAATAAGGATTTATGGAAATATTTTCATATAGATTTCAGCATTTTATATAGTTCTGGAATTTACATAATATTCTTATTTTCAAACCAAGCATTAAGCATAGGTCACTTCCATTTCTATTAACCTTTAGAATATAAAATATTAGATATACTCTTAGAGGTTAAGAAGTAATTACAGAAATTATGTATTTTAAAAATAAATATATTCTTATTTTTGACCATGAAATAATTACATTGACATTGAACCAATTTGATGAAAATATTTTTAGATAATGTTACTTCAGAGGAAATTTATTTCTATTGTTATAAATCATTTACTGAATATATGCAAAATTTTTTGTATTACAAACATATAGCTTTTCATATTCTTTTTTTGATCTGAACACTCTTTTTGGAATGTCCAAAACTACTATGCATATTAAAGAACTAATATCTTGATCCGAGACCTTTGGCAAATTTTATGCAATACATTATATAAATACAATGTCTTAACTCCAAAATGGAGAGCTTCAAAATGTCCATGGAAGATGCATTGCTTTCTAGCTAACATATCTGTCACACGTAAGAGCTAGTTAACTAATTTGCTAGCTTCTGGGTCATTTTTTCCTTAGTAGCTATATATAATTCTTTGAATTCATACTCATAAAATCTGTTGATGAGATTCAGCTACAGAGGAGTATTTCTTGACTCATAATATTTCAAAAAACACGTTTCTGGAAACTTTACTATATTAAATCTTATTAATACAGAGGTCTGGAGCAATCATTACTGAGTTGTCATCAGACTGTACAGAGTATAAATCTAAACAAATACATCGAATATAAAAAGCATTCTTTATTAAAACCACCTTTGTTTCAGGCTCTATTACCTCAATATGTGACTTTGGTGTGTTGAAGGAGCCCTTCCATCATGTCACTGTAGCTGGCCACTGCTAACTTGCATTCCATCAAATCTGACACCAATAAAGATGGCGAACCTGAGAACCTACACCTCTCTCTTTATGATGACATTGGTCAGTGTGAACAACCAAGGCATAGTTTCATCACAGGGAATGGAAGACAAACAGTCCTATGATTCAGACAATTAAATAGAATCGGGATATCTATGGTAGCTTTCGATTGATAAAAATATCCTGCCACTTCCTAAAATACTTTTTTTTTCTTTTGCTTTCTAATCACCCTTTATCCTTCAGTATCAGATTACTGAAGATGAAATCACTTGGTAACTTAATGTCTACCCTTTAAGCAAAGTCATTTAATCAAATGGACCTAAGATTTATATGTATTAGTGGTTAACTTTTTTAGCTTGCTTAGAATGCTGATATCTGATCCTTGCAAATTGCACCAGTTTTTAAAATGTGTTTCCAAGGGAATGAAAGCCTGAGCTCCTGAGCCCCACAGACTGTTAAACGAGATTTGCTACAGCTCATATTACTGCAAGGTGGAAACAATGTCAGCAGGAGCAAAATCAACTTCTTATACAACTTATTATACAAAGACACCCGTGAGCTAATGAAGTCCGTATTGATACATTGCTGCTGTGCATAATCGTCTCTAAATATGAGTTTCATATCTTAAATATAGCAGTCTTAACATACCCTGTCATGATAAAATCTGATTACAGCAATGTTCACTAAATTCCTAAACTAAAGCATGACTGTATGTGAGTTTCCAAGACTCTAATGAGCAGAAAAAGAATGTCCAGTGCTATTTTATTTCAAATCAAGAAAGACACCATCTGCTTCATTCAAATGCGAGGAAGGCAAAGTTCATTTAACTTGTAGGCTGCTGACATGCTCTCCCTGGTTCAGTTGAGTAAGCATCTCTGATTTGTGGTATGGAGTCAGCCAGCTGCCTTGAAAGGAGGAAGACAGTTGGACACTTTTGTTAAATGTGGCAAATTGTTAGAGATTTCAGTTCATTTTGTGGTTTATCATCCCTTCCTCATCCCTTAAATGTATCAATGACTATGTGAATATTTACAGATGAAGCAACTTTCATAGTTTTATGCTGTTTCAGAATTATCCTGGCAGAAAGAAATGGGAATGAATGAAAGTGTCTGGCTTTCAACCTTTGTGAAAGTGACCAATCAATGTTTTTTGTGGCAGAGTGTACAGTTAGTAGATACCACATTAATAGCTATCCCTTCATTTGGGCACTTCCTACAAAATTGGGAGCACTCTACTATCCCAACATTGTTCATAATATGTATAAATCTTAACTGTACTATGTATTTCAAAGTTCATTTTAAAGAAAGCAAGATGAGTTTGAGCTGACTGCTATACAAACTGGTAAGCCCTCACCCCAGTGATGAGAGGTCTCAGATCAAAACTAGAAAGCTGAAAAGATGCCTTTTGACTTACCAGTAGCTTTCAGTTCCCATACTCAGGCACTTTTACTCAAGTATGACAAGAATGATTGAGATAGATTATCACAGTCTACCTCATGTTTTCATCTTATTTCTGCCTTCATCCCCAGTTTGATCTCCTGGTATCTGATTACTGTGGAGGATTTCAAGAGATGTGAAGTGGTTGGAGTTCAATCAGTATGAGACCAGGTGCTACACACAAGCCAAAGGAGTGTGTGAGCCTCCCTTGAGGCATTTTGAAATCCACCTTCCACCTGAAGAAAAAGCTCTGCTCTTGAGGCAGAGTTTCAACTCTTTTGTTTGCTCCTAATACACTATTGATCCTGTGAGGCTGAAATTATCATCCTGGTGTGCACAGAAAGTAGAAATGGCTACGTCTTTCAATCATGGTGTTATATTGGAATGTAAATCATTATTTAAAGTCATTGACTCTGTGATTCTTTGCACACATGAATTTGCTTTAGAATAAGCCAATTGATTAATATGCTGAAGCTATAGTGAAAATGCAGTTGGTTCAAGAAAACCTCACCTCCATCAAGAGTCAGGAAAAATCTCCAGAAACTCCACCGAGTCTCATTTCCTCCTCAATTTAATTTTACTATTTTTCTTGTGACTAATATCATTTTCCCTACCACATTAAGGTCACAGTGATTCCCAAGAAAACAAACCTGGGTAAATTATGACCCTACTGTTTTTCTAAGTTTACAGTGTTAGACCTTTTAACATATATCACTCTGATTTTCTTTGTTTTCATTCTGAAAGTTGCAGCCCTGTGTCTTACAATTGGTAGCTCATGCTTTTCCTTCTCTTCTTTAAAATAGTTTGAATTATTTATTGTTGACATTTTTAAGGAACTCCGGCCAAAGCAATCTAGAAATTAGTAAAGAATTTGTTTCAGACATAGTGTACCTATAGAATTATGCATCATGTCACCCACTAAAGCATATTTCTTTTTTAAGTTCAGTTTTAGACTATTTTGTGTGTGTGTTTTGTCTGCATGTATGTATGTGTGCTACATATCCCTGATGTGGAACTTCTGAAGCACACAGAGGTAAAATGAGGAGTTTAAAAGCCAGGAATTTGAGTCACAGGTGGTTGTAAGCTGCAATGTGGGTGCTGGGAAGCAATTCTAGATATCTGCAGGAACAAATGCTCCTAGAACCTGATACTCAGGATGTCTCCATTCCAGGTGCTAACCCAGTCAGACTCAGCTTAGCTTTCATGGTCAAGTGAAAGCAGAAATACACAGGATAGATGGTGATGTCATAGGTGCTATTAACATATTGTTTAGTGATTTATATACTGCAATATATTACTGTGTTATATACACAATGAACCACATACAAAACTGAAACTTCAAAAAACTACATCAAATTGAAATAAATAACTCAACATGTGGGGTTTTTTGTTGTTTTTTTCAGACCTACTCATTGTTATGAATTGCTTAGATTTTAGTGTAGTAAAGCATTCATTTGCGTTCTTTCTCCTTGGTTTTGTTCAAATTCCTCTATGGATGATATTCAAAGAAGCAGGATTTGAATAAGGACAGGATGCATGTCTGAATATTAAGCATTTCAATCAAATGTTTGTTAACTTTTGTCTCACACTTTCACTGTATACATGTGAGTGACCACAAAATCATAAGGTTTCAGTGAATAACAGGACTTGCAGTCTGAATGTCTGAACCCAAGGCCAGATCTTCAGAACTCAAGTGAAAACCCCCAGGAATGGTCATGCCTGCCTGAGCCCCAGCTTAGGGAGGGTTTGTGGATTCCCAGTTCTACTGAGAGTAACCAATACTAAAGGGACTTCAGATATGGTGAGATCCTGACTCAGGGGAAGACACCAGAATGTGCAGTGGTGATAAGTCTTTAAAATCTACCAACCAACCAGAGCCCCAGGGTCTAAACCACCAGCCTGGGAGCGCTTAGGGAGGGACCCATGGCTCCAGCTATATATGCAAGGGAGCTATATATAAGTGGGAGAAGAGATCCTTGGTCCCATGAAGGCTGGACGTCGTGGGGGGGGTGGATATTCAAGGGTGGGGAGGTGAGGTACAGGGGAAGGGTAGGTGGGGGTACACAAACGTTGGAGGCAGGAGGAGGGGGAAGGGATAGTGAGTTCCTGGGAGGGAGGGGAGGAAATGGGGTAAGGAGAGAACATCTGAAATGTAAATAAAATTTCCAATTAAAAAAAAATCTTTCACTGTAGGCTGGAGATAATAGCTCAGCACTTAAGAGTTCTGTTATTCCAAAGAAAGTGGTTTTCATTTTCAACAGTCACATGATAGCTCACAACTGTCTGTATTTCCAGTTCTGGGCACCAGACACACACAGAATGGACAGACATACATTTCAGGAAAAACACCTGAATGTATAAAATAATAAAATATACAAATAAATTCTATGGCCTTTTTATCTGTGTAAATGGTTATGCAAGCCCATGTGTAGACATACATACACACATGGACCACACAAACACACACACACATACACACACACATGCAGAGAGAGAGAGAGAGAGAATTTGTTGGAAAAATATAAAAGTAATCAAATATTTAATATCTGTTAACCTCCTTTTTCTATAATAGCAAATTTAGTGTTTTAGAAATAATAAATATAGCTTTCTTAATATAAACTTTAAATATGAATTGAGAACAAGAGAGATGATCAGAAAATAAACCTATCCACAGCATGAATGTAGGTTTTTTTCTTTCTTTTTTTTTTTAATTTTATTTATTTCATTATTTAAATCACATCGTAATTTACTTATTTACATAGAGGTTATAAACACAAAAAGGCAGAATGTGGGGAAGGGAATGGCACTGGAGCATAGGTGTTCAGGGGGAGTACAGATACCTTTCAGAACAGGGTATCAGCTGGGTGTAGGTTCAGGGGACAGGTCACTATGGCTCTGCCTATGATTCCCTTGTCCTTATCTAAGTTGGTACTGTCCACCAAGGCTGCCTATTTATAAGACCTATGACTACTAGGTCTGGTAAATTTCCACAGAAGCTGCCTGTTTACAAAAGCTTATAGCCTTCTGTTTTCAATGTTTTTCCACAGAGACCCAAGACTTTGTGTACAGCTCTTGATTGTGTACAACCCTTAAAGAAGAATGTTGCCCTTACATAGACAAGACAGGGATGATTAAAGAGAACATGAAAAAGGTCAGAGAAGGCCCAGAGAAAAGATAGAGAGAGAAAGAAAAAGAGAAAGAGAAAGATGAGAGCTGGTACAAGGACTGTTTTTCAACCTCTCCATGGTTGTCAACCACACTTCCTCCCATCTTGGGACCATTAATTGGGTTATTTTTGCTGATTCTTTTGGTCCCGGGCCTTAAATAGGCTGACTAACTTTGTGATACAACAGATAGATAATTTGGTAGCAAAACCTATTCAGATACATTATCATAAGTTAGCTATAGAGAACCACGAGACTCAAGAGGAGGTTGTTACTTTATCCAGGGTGTTCCTCAAACCCATCTCCACTCAACCTAAAAGAGGGGACTTCCGCCCCTAGACCAAGCAGAGAGAGGCTACCCAGAACCCTCTCGGACTGGTGATCTGAATTCTTGCTTAGGCTTCGAGGCTAAGCACTGCAAGGGAATATAAATAAAAGTTAAAAATATCTATCTGGGTTCCCTGAGGGACAAGCCTGACTGCATAGGGGTTGATGTCAAAAGTATCCCCTCTCCAGGAAAAAGACATCGGAATGGGTATGGCCCTCATGCCTCACTGGACAATGACAGGAGGACCGGAGCCATTACAAGGTCCCCTTCAATTATTGGAGGTCAGGTCTCTATCCCTGCCTTCGCAAGAATAGAATCGCCAAGGCCCTTCTATACTAAGAGAGGAGATGTCAGGAGCAGCCCTGCATATACACTAAAGGCCTAAAATCAGCCATAGGCCTAAAGTCAGCAATAGGCCTGACATACATACATGCTAACACAAAGTCTTGGGGCTCTGTGGAAAAACACTGAATGTAGGTTTTTTGAAAGAGAACTATCTTGATCCTTTTGCATGACCCATGTGTAATCAACTTACCATGTAAAAAGTCATACAAATTCAGCATTCATTTTGAAAAAAAAAGAATTGACTTACCATTTTTTCTATAAGAAGTCTGAAAAAATATAGATATATTTTGCTAAGAAATAAGCAATTTAAATAAAATATAAATCATTAAATATAAAAGCTCCTATTTATAAAACTGGGATAGTCATTTGTTAATTTTAGTGTTCTTGCTCATCATTTGTTTTTATATTAAAATCCTGTTTATTATAGATATTTTTATTGAAGGCTTAATATGTTATTTTTAATGATATAATGAAATTATCTCTAATGTTGAAAATTTGGAGGAACTTATTTATATCAATTTTATGTGTATGGTTATTGTACCTGGAAGCATATCCGTACTTCATGTACATACATATCTCTTGCAGTCCTAAGAGAACTGGTCTTATAGATGGCCATGAGCTATCATGAACTGGGAATGAAATCTGGTTCTTGTGAAGAGCAGGCACTGTGATTTATCACTCAACCATTTCTCCAGTTTTATTCTCTCTAGTTTTAGATATAGAGCTTTCTCTCCTGTGGTGTTTTATTCTGTAAATTTAAATTCAATTTCATATGTAAGAAGTGATCTTAATTCCATTTTTTTCACTGCTATTTTTTATTATTTATGGTTAAAAATTGATTTTGTTAATTTAATCACCAATCTTATGATTGATATTTTCTTTCAGCTATTCTTTATACATAAGATCACTAGCAAATTATTCTTGTAATTTTCCTTTTTTGAGAATATCTTAATCATGTAAGACATAGTACCACAAAGATGTCTTCTGCATTATTTTGAATAAGGTATTTCATTCTGTATTAAAGCTTGTACTACTTATGGAGATCATGGTTCCAGGCAAATTAGGAGGTTATTGTTACTTGAATTAATCCTAGTGAACATGTAATTTCTCTCTGCCTTCAGTGTTGTTTCCCTTTCCTCTCTTTCTCTCAAGTCTTCCCACCATTTTACCATCCTCCCTGAAGTGCAAGTGTGATGCTGAAGATCCAAACATACAGCTGTTTGCTAAGCCCGGACCCTATAATGGAGGCATGCATTCATAAAATAGAATGATATTTTACTACAGTTTTTAGAGATTTATTTATTGTTTCAGTGACATGAATTTATTAGTTTTTCCTTTTCCTATTCATCTTTTCACTGGCTAATTAAATTTTAATTGTGCTGATTTCTCACTGTAATTTAATTTTCTATAGAACACTAGCATGACCCAGGCAGATCTTGAACTTGACATTGTCCCACCTCTAACTACCTGCATGTTGCAAATTACAGGTGAGTTTTCCACATCTGATGAGTTGCTCTACTGAGTGCATTTATAACTCTAATTAGACTTGACTAAACTTCCAATCATTGTTGCTTTAGCACTTTCAAATTGTTCACATCTGTTGCTAATGTCCTTTAGAATCTGCCCACTGTTCTTCAGCTGTTTGATGATTTGTTTGCTTGTTTTTTATTTTTATTTGATTTCTTATAAAGGACTTCCAGTCTGGGCCCAGGCACGGAGCAGATCCCGGGTGGCAGCTCTGCCATTTGTTATCTTTGTTAAAATTGGGAAAATTCAGTTATTCTGCCCATTTTCTCCATAGACTTTGAAAATCTTTGAAAAATAATTCTAACATTTCATACTTACCTAGATTATTTTCTGATTCTTATAGTAATAGGTGATTATTTGTATTGTGTTCAAAACACTTTGTCTAGTATTTAAAAGAACACTGCAATCTTCTTGTGTTTCTTTAGTTACCTGATCGTCACATGCCTTAGGTTTGTAATGGAGGTCCTAGACTTCTTTATTGGAGTGTGATTTCACTTACAATAATATTGCCCATGGCTCCATGGAACCCTGTTGGGTTTGCCCAAGTTATGAGTTTTTTTTTTTTTTTTCCTTATGGGATGCTGCCTGTCCTTTGGTTGTGAGACTTTTTATACAAAATACCTGTCAGTTTGATCAAATTATAAATTATCCTGGAAGAGCCAAAAAAAAAAAAAAAAAAAAAAACCATATACAAACTTACTGGAGATAAAGCAGGTGTTGTTGCTTCAGATTAACCCTTTCTTTGCTCATTTTAACTGTACTTTGTATACAGATTCAGGAAGGCACTCACTACCTGTTATGGAGCACTGCACTGATTGGGCCCAAAGTACATGGGGAAGCATCGCTCACCAGTGTTCTGTTATGTCAGTTGTCTTTCTCTTTGTGTTTAAGAATTCTAGACAACATGTTCCAGAATTAATTCAGTCTGTATGAAGCACTCACTGTTGTATTTTGATAGGAGAATTGTTCAAAATAGTTACAGAAAACAAGATAAAAACCATCACTTAATTTGTTTCAAGACTTTTTTTCAGGGATTGATTTTTTTTGTTTTAATTCATCGGCATATATGCATGTATATGTATACCCACAATATTCTTATATACATATGTATGCAGATACAGATATAGACTATTTAGCAGATTTATAAACTTAGAATTTAAACAATTCACATTTGCCAAAACTCATACAACTGAAATGGCTTCCTATTTTTTGAATTTATTTTTTTTCACAAACACAAATTTTCAATAATAAAAAACATTACTTTTCATATTTTTAATGTAGGGTGATATGATTTTTTAAATTGTATAATAAATCATATATAATGACCTGATTTTTTTGCTTTTGTTGAAAATATTACCACTATTGAATTTAGGAAACTTTAAATATATCTTTTGGGGTACTGGACACAAGGATCATAAGTTAAGTTCACATTAATTTTATAGAAGACAAAAATTTAGTTTTCATAACTGTAGAGAAAATATCTTATGTGCTGTATGGATGCAGCACCTGCCAATTAAAGTTGATTGGCCTGTAACCTAGGCAGGACTAGAAGGTGAGACATCCAATAGGGAGAAAAGTTTTCAGAATAGTGTGAAAGATGGATGATTATGTTTTAGATTTAGATGAAGACTGTCACATGTAACCGAGGACCATGTAAACTGGCATTTGGCAGAACTTAGAATAACAGAATTATTAAATTATAAACCAGTCTAGGATCATGCCTAGGTATATGGATTAGGTTGGGTCTCAGAGTCATTATTTCTAGGAATTTGGGTTGGTTGGGGAGGAAAAACACATTATTGCAGAAAACTCTCTACCACAAGCAACTATACCAGATAAGTAACAATCACCTGTAACTAATACTTCTAGGGTTCTGGCACCCTCTTCTAGCCCTTACAGGCACTGTATGCAAGTAGCAGACAGGTCAGATAGACAGACACATGCATACACACTTGCACACAAACACAAATAAAAATAAAATCTTAAAATTGTTCCTTTTTTCATATTTTAAAAGCATATTATTAGGAGGCCTGTTAATTAAAAGATTATATGTGAATGAAGACATCTCCTATCTAAATAGAAAAATATATGTAAATTTGCCACTCTTTAAAGATTGATATGATATGTTAATATCTTACACATATCATTATAAATAAAGTGCAATTTTATTAGGAGAGACAGATAGACACACACACACACACACAGAGACAGAAAGAGAGAGAGAAAGAGAGAGAGAGAGAGAGAGAGAGAGAGAGAGATTGACAGATTCTCACTGTGTATCATTGGTTGACATGGAACTTGTAGTGTTGAGGAGACTGGCCTAGAATTCAGAGAGACATCTGCCTGCTTCTGCCTCCCAGTGCCAGGATTAATCATATGCACAACCACATCCAGATTAATTGGAACATTTAATGTTTTAGGGAAATTTAATTATTTTCTACTAGATATGTGTCTTGGTAATATAAATTAGATTTACAATTAAGGATAACCATAGGTTTTTAACCTCTATGACACATTTGACTTATAGCCAGCCCAAAAGAAAAATCTTAGTGGAGAAAATGATCAGATTTCATTGCACAAGTAAGAGCCAAAGCTGAAAAAAATAATTGCATCTACTTATATACCTGTTTTAATTATTCAAATATTTGTTGAATTCACTCTGTTCAAGGTGAATTTAGGACTACCTCTCAGGTACCTAACTGCAGTTTTAGAGAAAGGCACTAGAAGTTTACAATGATTGAAATCTCATGTTAAACAGTCCAGATCTATCTATCTATCTATCTATCTATCTATCTATCTATCTATCTATCTCAAAATCATTCTGTATCTGCTTTGCTACTTTCCACTGTGATGAGATCCCCACATCCCTTTATCACAGTGTCTAGGTTCTTAATTAAACAGAATATTAGAAACTTTAACAATATGACTATCAATCACAACCACAACTAACATTGTAAGAGTAGTGTACAACACAGATAAAAGCACACATACATATTCTCTCTCTCTCTCTCACTCTCTCTCTCTCTCTCTCTCTCTCTCTCTCTCTCTCTCACACACACACACACACACACTCATATACACACACACACACACATTTCTAGACCTCCAATACTTTCAATACTTTCTGAACATTTTTTAATTTTAAAAAAATTTTAAATGTTATTTTCTTGATTCACATTCCAGTTGCTGCAGCTATCAATCCCCCATTCCACATTTCTTTAGCCCAATTCTCTACCCACTTGCATCCTAGAGGCCTCCTCCTTCCTTGGAGCCTCAAGTCTCCCCAGAATTAAGCACATCTTCTTCCACTGAGGTCAGACCAGGCAGACCTCTGCTATATATGTGTTGGGGCCTCAGATGGAGCCATGCTCAGTCTCTGGGAACTCCTTGAGGTCTGGGTTAGTGGAGACTGCTGGTCTTCCTATGGGGTCACTTAGCTCCTTCAATCATTCCCCTAATTCAACCATAGTAGTCCTTGACCTCAGTGCAGTGGTTGAGTGTTAAGTATCTGCCTCTGTCTCTATCAGCTGATGGGTAGGGCTCTTGGAGGAAAGTCATGTTAGGCTCCTATTTGTAAGTACATCACAGCATCAGGAATAGAGTCAGGCCATGCCCCCCCTCAATGAGATGGATCCTAAGTTGGGTCAGTCATTGGACTGCCTTTTCTTCAGTCTCTTCTCCATTTTGTCCCTGTATTTCTTTTAGGCAGGAATAATTCTGGGCCAGAAATTCTGATTGTGGGTTAGTAGCCCTGTGCCTCCACTTGAAGCCCTGTCTATCTACTAGAGGTTGACTCTCTCTTCTCAATGTTGGGCATTTTGCCTAAGGTCACCCCCAATGAGTCCTGAGAGTCTCTAACCTCCTGAGTCTCTGTTACTTTCTAGGGGGTAGCCCAGATTCCAACTACCGCCCATGATGCTTACCTCCATTCATTCTCTTGGGTATCTAGACTTCTCTCCTGTACCTGCCTCCATATCTGATCCTGTTACACTTTTGCCTTCCTGATCCCATCTCCCACCCAGGTTTTTCTATCCTCTGCTTCCTGTGATTATTTCCTTCCCTCTTCTAAGTGGGACTGAAGCCTTGTCACTTGGATCTTTCTGTTTGTTACACTTCTCATAGTCTGTAAGCTATATCCTAGTTATTCTGTTCTTTTTGGCTAATATCCACTAATCAGTGAGTACATACAATGCATGTCCTTTTGGATCTTAGTTATGTCACTCAGAATGATATTTGTAGTTCCATCCACTTGCCTGGAAATTCAAGATATCCTTGTTTTAATAGTGGAATAGCATTTCCTTGTGTAAATGAAGCACATTTTCTGTATCTGGGTTGTTTCCAGTTTCTGGCAATTACAAATAAGACTGCTATGTACATGGCAGAGAACATGTCCTTGTGGTTTGGTGGGGTATCTTTTGAGTATACGTCCAAAAATTATATAGATGGGTCTTCAGATAGAACTATTTCCAGTTTTCTGAGGAACAGCCAGATTGATTTCCAGAGTGGTTGTACCAGTTTGCAATCCCACCAGTGGAGGAGTGTTCCTCTTTCTCCACATCTTCATCAGCATGTGCTGTCACTTGGGTTTTTGATTTCAGCCATTCTGACTGGTGAGAGGTGGAATCTCAGGGTCATTTTGATTTGCATTTCTCTGATGACTTAGGACTTTGAGTACTTCTTTAAGTGCATCTCAGTCATTTGAGACTCTTCTGTTGTGAATTCTCTGTTTAGCTCTATAACACATTTTTCAGTTGATTTTGGAGTCTAACTCCTTGAGTTATTTATATATTTTGGATATTAGCATTCTGTAGGATGTATGGTTAGTAAAGATCTTTTCCCATTTTGTAGGCTGTTGATTTGTCCTATTGAAGATGTTTTTTGCCTTACAGAAGCTTTTCAGTTTTATGATGTCCCATTTATCAATTATTGATCTTAGAGCCTGAGACACTGTTGTCCTGTTTAGGAAATTTCCTCTTATGTCATTGAGTGTGAGGCTCTTTCCCACTTTCTCTTTTATTAGACTTCTCAACAGAGACCCTAAAACCCAGAAGATTCTGGACAAATGTCATCCAGACCCTAAGAGAATATAAATGTCAGCCCAGGATACTATACGCAGCAAAACTTTCAATCATCATAGATGGACAAATCAAGATATTCCATGACAAAACCAAATTTAAGCAGTATCTTTCTACTAATCCAGCTCTACAGAGGATACTGGAACAAAATATCCAATAGAAGGATGGTAACTACACCCAAGAAAACATAAGAAACTAAACATTTAACAAAAATGAAGAGAATCATACACACAAAATACCACCTCCAGCAACAAAAATAACAGGAACTAACAATCATCTGTCTTTCATAACTCTCAACATCAATGGACTCAATTCTCCAATAAAAAGACAGAGGCTAATAGACTAGATACATAAACAGGATCCAGCATTTTGCTGCACACAAGAAACACACTTCAGTGACAAAGACAAACCCTACCTCAGAGGAAAAGGCTGGAAAAAAGTTTTTCAAGCAAATGTTTCCAAGAAACAAGCTGGGGTTTCCATTCTAATATTCAAAAACAACAACAAAAAACAGACTTTCAACTAAAAGTTAACAAAAGAGATGGAAAAGGACACTTCATATTGATTAAAGGGAAAAATCACTAAGAGGAAATCTAAATCATGAACATCTATGCCCCAAATGCAAGGGCAACCACATTTATAAAAGAAACTTGACTAAAGCTCAAAATACACATTGAACCTCACATAATAAAAATGAAGACTTCCAAAACCCTACTCTCAGCAGTTGACAAGTCACTGAAACAGAAATTCAACAGAGACACAGTGAAACTAGCAGAAGTTATGAGCCAAATGAATTTAATAGATACATTTACAGAACATTTTGCCCCAGAACACAAGAGTATACCTTTTTTTCTCAGAACCTCATGGAACCTTCTCCAAAACTGACCATATATTCAGACATAAAACAAGACTCAACATATACGAGAAGATTTGAATAATCTGATGAATTCTTTCAGATCACCACAGACTAAGGATAGACAAAACAACAAAATCAACAGAAAGCTCACATATTCATGGAAACTGAACCACTTTCTTCTCAATGATAACTTGGTCAGGAACGAAATAGAAAGAATTCAAACACTTTATAGAATTCAATGAAAATGAAGGCATATTATACCCAAATTTATGGGGCACAATGAAAGCAGTGTTAAGAGGAAAATTCATAGCACTAAGTGCCTTCATAAAGAAATTGGAGAGATCCCATACAATTAACTTAAAAGCACACCTGAAAGCTCTAGAACAGAAAGAAGTAAACACTCCCAAGAAGAGTAGAAGGCAGGAAATAGTCAAACTCAGAGCTGAATCAACCAGTTAGAAACAAAGAGATCAATACAAAGAGTCAACAAAACCAAGTGTTGATTCTTTGAGAAAAATCAAGAAGATAGATAAACACTTAGCCAAACTAACTAACTGGCACAGAGACAGTATCCAAATTATAACAAAATCATGAATGAAAAGGGAGAGGTAACAACAGAAACTGAGGAAATTCAAAATCACCAGATCCTATTACAAAAGCCTATACTCTACAAAACTGGAAAATCTAGAAATGGATGACTTTCTTGATAGATTTCATATATCAAAGTTAAATCAAGATCACTATCTAAACAGTCCCATAACCCCTAAGGAAATAGAAATAGTCATCTAAAATCTCTCTACCAAAAACAAACAAATAAACAAAAAACAATAAAAGGTCCAGAAGGTTTTAGTGCAGAATTCTACCACACCTTCAAAGAAAAGCTAATACTAATACTCCTTAAAATATCCTGATGTTTGAGACCTGCATGAAAACCAAGCTGCACATTTACAACATATGTGCAGGGAGGCCTAGGTCCAGCCCATGGAGGTAGATCTGTGTAGACTAGGTATGCTCCACGGTTGGTGATTCAGTCTCTGAGAGCTCCAAGAGTTCAGGTTGGTTTACTCTGTTGATCTTCCTGTGCAGTTCCTATCTCCTTAGGGCCCACAATCCTTCCCCCTATTCTTCTATAAGAGTCCTCAAGCTCCATCCACTGTTTGGCTCTGGATGTCTGTATCTGTCTGAGTCAGCTGCTGGTTAGAGCCTCTCAGAGGACAGCTTGCCCCTGTCTGTTCTCAGGCTGGAGGTTTAGATCCTGGGAGCTCTGGTTGAATCTTTTGATACTCGTTCTAAAAAGGACAAAAGCACCCTCACTTTGGTCTTCCTCCTTCTTCTTGAGTTTCATGAGGTTTATGCATTGCATCTTAGGTATTGTGTGTTTTGGGGCTAATATCCGCTTATCAGTGAGTGCATACCATGTGTGTTCTTTTGTGATTGGGTCATCTCACTCAGGATGATATTTTCTAGCTCCATCCATTTGTCTAAGAATTTCATGAGCTCATTATTTTTAATAGCTGAGTAGTACTCCATTGTGTAAATGTACCACATTTTCTGTATCCATTCTTCTGTTGAAGGACATCTGGGTTCTTTCCAGCTTCTGGCTATTATAAATAAGGCCGCTATGAACATAGTGGAGCATGTGGCCCTGTTGCATGTTGAAATATCTTCTGGGTATATACCCCGGAGGGGTATAGCTGGGTCCTCAGGTAACACTATGTTCAATTTTCTGAGGTATCGCCAGACTGCTTTCCATAGTGGTTGTACCAGCTTGCAATCCCACCAACAATGGAGGAGTGTTCCTCTTTCTCCACATCCTCGCCAACATCTGCTGTCACCTGTTTTTGGATCTTAGCCAATCTGACTGGTGTGAGGTGGAATCTCAGTGTTGTTTTCATTTGCATTTCCCTGATGACTAGGGATGCTGAACACTTCTTTAGATGTTTCTCAATCATTCGAGTTTCCTCAGTTGAGGGGCTATCCCAAAATATGCAGCCTGTATATGGAGTATGGTCTTCTAGCTGGGTGCCTCATCTGCCTCAATGGGAGAGGAAGCACCTAGCCTCTCAGAGACTTAAAGTGGCAGGGTGGGGGATACAGGAGGAGGGGATACTCAGAAAACAAGAGATGGGGAAGGATTGTGGGAGGGGGTGACTGGGACGGGTTATAAAGTGAATAAGCAAAAAAATAAAATTAAAAAAAATATCCTACAAATATTTCTAATAACTTTGCATTTTAAAACATTAATGAATGTTCTTAACTAATTCATAAAATAGTAGATGACTAAGAATGGAAAATCCTGTCAGCTTATTTGGACACACTTAAACTGTCTAGCCTGTGCAAGGTTGTTTAAAGGTCACACATAAGACAGACTATACATCCCCTACAATGAGAACACCCAGAAGAAGTGCACATGGTCTGGAGAGAGCTTTTTATAGCAGAAAGAATACTGAAATATAGTTTCTTCTGAGAGATCCATTCCTTAGAGGGAAAGAAAATTGCTCAGGAACCCAGGCACGTAAATGGGCAAAGGCTCCAACACCATATAAAAACAGTTTGAAACAAGACGTATGGAGAGATAGCTCAGCTGGTTAAGCACTGCATAAACACAGAAACCCAAGTCTGAATCCTCATATCCCACATAAAACTAGGCACTCATTGTGTTCCTGAGGAAAAATGGGAGGATGAGGCACAGGATTTCTGATTTTTTGTTTGGTTCCTGCTCAGCTAGCATAGAGTATGCACTAGCAGAAAACAAGAGAACCCATTTCAAAGTCACTGAAATATGTGTATTGACACCTGGGTTTTTCCTCTGATCTCACTCATTTTCTCAAATGTGCATATACACATCATAGACATATACAAATTTAAGCATTGTTAATTATTACTTTTATATTTTAGGTAGATAATGTTCAAGCTTTATTTTGCTAGTTTTATATTTACTTGAAGTGTATGTATGTATGTATGTATGTATGTATGTATGTATATGTTATTGGTTTTAGTTTTGTTTTATCTATGATAAAAGCTGGATAATACAGAGATAATTTTACATGGAAGTAAAGAAGGCTATAAACATAGAGTCCAAATTCTGTGTGTGGGGTGGAACTTCAAGGCATTAACAAGGCCCCTGTTAGGGGAATGTTTCAGATAAGATGGAGATATCTGTGATCTGAGTTGAAAGACTTTGTCATAATTTTATGTATTCTAAATCAAAATGAGCAGCATTTGCTCATAGTTTGAGTGAAAGTTTAATAGGAAATAGAAGTGAAAGCTGACTATAATTCTTTTCCAAAAATATCAATACTAAGTTATTTATTGAGATAGAAAACCTCTCAGAGGATCATGTTAAGGAATACAAGCTGCCCCTATGTTGAACACCTTGCACTTCACTTTAAGTGTGTCATTAAATTTCATTCACAATAAATCCCAGTTACTTGGTGTGTGCTCTCAAAGTCCCGTTTCTCAAAGTGAAGGTGACTATGCTTCACCAACAGACATGGCCATGGTGTATGTGGAGCCAAAAGCCTGTATCATAGGAAGGATTCAGACAAGAGATGAGGGCATGTCCACTCTATACAACTAACATTGTGTGTACAGGGAGATTGCTAAGAAAGAGAATTGTCAGAGAAAAATATGTCCTGTATCAAACTTTAAGGTAGAATATCATCAGAAATCTTTCTTTCTTTTTACTTCCTGTCACCATCCTTGAACCAAACGTTTATGTCTTCTATCTCTTCTTATCCCTATCCTGGGAGACCAATGGTGTCATTAAATCCAAGTGTGACCCCTTTGAGGTGAAGATGGCCTTTCAGTCAGGTTATTTCTGAACTCTGTTGCAGCAGGACTCCTGTTTACACACACAGGCTCTCCATTGCAACATTTATATCTGCATCTGGAAATACACTAGATAAAATAAATCTTGTGACACAAAGCAACACAAGGCAATATTCCTCACATGAAAGGAAGAAAACTTAGACATACTGGAATACATTTGCTGTGACTAAGGTATGTGCTTTCTGGTAAAAATTAAATATGATTCATTATTGCATGTAGTTCAGTTCTGATTGATAATAGACACAATTTCAAGCTCTTTTCCATTATTAATCAGGATAGAATTTGGAATGTTAAGGCCCATTTGGCTGGTCCCCAAATTCAAAAGTATTAACCATATTTATTATGCCCCTAACTAAACCACATTTACAAACTGACAGTGATTGACTTCAGCACATGATTCCTATTGAGGAAGGGACAGTTCAAAGGAGCTATAGTTTATTGCTTTTTATGTTACTTTAGAAATACATGGCTGATTCCATTCCTACATTTTGTGTTAAGAAATAAATGTTGATCATCTTTCCTCAAATGGCAGTACTGGATATGTGCCTGCTATAATGTGGCTGGCTGGACTGACTGTCGATTTCAACTGGTTTCTAGTACCGTTTCTGACTTCTGCATCACATTGTACACAATCTGCTAGTAGCTAGATTTTAGAATGTAGATATTTATCTCTTTAGGTATCTCAAAAGAGCTAAATTTTATTCACAGATCTGAAACTCTTGAATCTTCCAAGTTGTATATAGTGACATAGATGAACTGCTTAGCAAAATCACTGGTAGAAAATCTAAGTTGTGTACGGAGGCACATGAAAGTCTAAAAGCCATCTTAATAAAACTGGAAGAGCTAAAGAAAGAAAATGTATCTTTGGCAGTTTTTTACTTGCACTTTCTAAAGTGTTCTGTTAGTAAAATGCTGTACATGATGCAAAATAAAATTTAACAAGTTGGTTTTGGCACACAGAGCTAAGTAATGTTAAGCTGTCCATTGAATAGCACTCTCTGTTACACCATTACCGGTTGCAGAACCAGCCTTTGGCTTTAGAAAGGCTGTAACAGACTATTGCTTCAGTTGGAACCAGAGCTTGGCAAGAGTTTTCAGGAAAGGTCCAAAGAGTAAATATTTATGACTTGGTGGGCCACGGACTCTGTCGTTGGCTTCCTAATAGCAGGCGCAGACAAAGTGTAAACCAAACGCTTTGGCGGTATTCCAGTTAAACTTGCAGTGTAGATGTGGGTAGATCCCAGACATGGCCTAAAGGATTCAAAATGCTAGCTTTGACCTAATCTAAACCAATGATGTAGCCACTACATTGTCAGCCCACTTCACTTGCTGAGGACCCTGGGGCTCAGCCTCTAGAAAAAAGAAAATTTCAAAAAAATCAGATTTAACCTTCCCCCATGGCATTATTTTAAAAAGAAAAAAGTCTGTCCAATTAAAATTGTCTTTAAAATGTCAAGTGTTATGCATTTCCAGGCTTACTTCCACAAAAATTGTGGGATGCCTTAAACATAAGCTCTTCTTTGGCACTTCTGTGTGTGTCCCTGAAGCCAAACAGGAAGAAGCTATATTTACAGACTAGGTAGGCTATATAAACTGTATGTGCCATATATTATGTCATATTCCCATAGTCAAATAACTCATTATAAGCTGTTCTGTACACATGCATATATATGCATATATCTAATTATACTGTTATTTATGCAATATTTTTTAGTAAGAGAATAAAGATATTTTCCTTAGCTCAATTTTCTTCAGGTATATGTATGGAGAAGGCATGTGGAGACTGGGAGCTCTTATCCTAAAAACATATGTACAAAGATACGCATATCAAATACCAGATTAGAATACTATGGAACTTTTCAAGTTGAAGAAATGGTTTATCAATCTAAACATATTTTGTTCTATGGTCATTTGTTCAAATATGCACATATTTTTTTAAGGAACTGTCTAGCCTCAGAAAATTATACAAACTATCTGGAATACAGAGTTTTTCATGATTATTGAATGTGTTGGGGTATCAAAGAATATATTCTAAAAAATTTAAGTAGTAAAACAAAAAGTCTAGTGTAATACATATATATATATATATTATATATATATAATATATGTATGTATATTAAATAATTGGATCAAAATCTCTGAGTGTGACTTTTTTCAATATATGGACAAAATACTATCATTTAGCTAACCTTTATGATAGTTACAGTAGACTCTCCTATTCTAGATTTAGGAAATTAATACACATATTGTGAACAATGTGTTTTTTATTGGTTATTTTATTTACATTTCAAATGTTATCTTCCTTCCAGGTTTCCCCTCTGCAACCAGGATCCCATTCCTCCTCCCCCTGCTTCTATGAGAGTTCACCCACACCTACCCACCCACTCGTCTCACTGCCCTAGCATTCCCCTACGCTGCTGGATCCAGCCTCCACAGGACCAAGGGCCTTCCCTCCCACTGATTCCAAATAAGAAAATCCTCTGCTACATATGCAGCTGGAGCCATGGATTCCTCTATGTGTACACTTTGTTTAGTGGTTTAATCCCTAGGATCTCTGGGGTAGGGGATCTAGTTGGTTGATTTTGTTGTTCTTCCTATGGAGTTGCAAACCTCTTCAGTTCCTTAAGTCCTTCCACTAACTCCTCCACTGGGGTCCATGTACTTGGTCTGATGTTTGGTTGCAAGTATCCACATCTGTGTTGGTCAGGCGCTGGCAGAGCCTTTCAGAGGACGGCTCAGGCCTCTGTTAGCAATAGTGTCTAGGTTTGGTGTCTGCTGCAGATGGGATGGATCCCCAGGTGGGGCAGTCTCTGGATAGCCTTTCCTTCAGTCTCTGCTCCACTCTTTGTCCCTGCATTTCCTTTAGACATGAGCAATTCTGGATTAATAATTTTGAGATGGGTAGGTGGCCCCATCCCTCAACTGAGGACCATGCCTAAACAGTCTCTACAGGTTCTATCTCCCCTTTGTTGGGTATTTCAGAAACTTGAATGGAGATGTCTAGTAGTGGGGATGGAGAACCCAGGGTAGCCACAAGAAAGTCCTAGATGCCAGGGAAACAAGAGGTTCCCAGGACCCAAGGGGGATGATATTAGCAGAACAATGCATTTATTTCAATGAGTTAATTTACAGCTTTGGGTAGACAGCTCTCTCTCTCTCTCTCTCTCTCTCTCTCTCTCTCTCTCTCTCTCTTTCTCCCTCTTTGTGTGTGTGTCTGTGTGTGTGTGTGAGAGAGAGAGAGAGAGAGAGAGAGGAGAGAGAGACAGAGAGACAGAGAGAGAGAGAGAGAGAGAGAGAGAGAGAGAGAGAATGAATCTTCAGTGGAGATTTTTAAATGATGTGGTTTTTGCTACTAATGATTCACACATTGTTATGATAACAATTCATAACAATCTAAATGGAACATTGTTGACATGAATGTATTGAAAAACAAGCACATCTCAGATTGTTTGCTATACTCTCAACACAAAAGTTTTGAAGAAAATATATTTCATTTCTTTGTTTACACACACATATTATATATTTTAATAATTTTATATATCTAATAATAATGCATATAATAATTTTATGTTAATTTTAAAAGCCTATCTTGTGAACTAAAATTACTGTTGTAAGTTTGTGCCAACTGCCTTTAGAAACTAGTTTTTAAAAATTGAGTGAATCCTTAATTTTGTACAAGCTTATGATATTTTAGTGTGAAACATTCATATATTTAACGTAATGCCTAAGAAATCTTAGAATTTTGCCAAAATGTGTTTGACTAATTCACCACAGTAAACTGCACATTGTATTTTTTGATATATGCTGTAACTACTGTGACTCTTTTTGTGCAGGTAATTCTAATATAAACTGTTATTTAAAGATTCGGTACATTTTCTTTGCATACCTTCAAACTGCTATGGCTAGTCTATTAACTTCCAATTGCATTGGGTGAGATTCATACAATATAGGAAGATACTAAGGGGTAAAATGTATTTGATAATAACTCAAGGGTTGTGCTTTTTATTGTCACTGTGCAATGACACTTCAGACCCATCAAAGTTCTTCCAAGGTATTTTTGGAAACTGTGCTTTTTAATATATTCTATATTTATAACAAGCTAGATTCTTTCCACATATTACTAATTCTGCATTCTCTTTCCATTGCCCCATGAAATATACCCAGATTCACTCTCTATAAGTTTATAGCTATAACAAAAGTAAACTTTCTGTTCCAATTGATGGGTTCCATTAAATAACAAAAGAAAATAAGTTACCACTGAATTCACCCTTCTTGGTTAGGAAAACAGCAATAAAAGGACAGGAGGAAAAGAGGAATAAGGATGGATGAGGAAATTGGAGGTTTTCTTTCAGATGTTTTTAACATCTGCAGGAGCTCAGTGCTGCCTGGCTTCCTTTATGGTCAGAGTCAAGGAGACTCCCCTAGAAGGCAGGTGCACCTGCTGCCCCTTGATATTTGAGTTCATTTGAGAAGAAGACTCCCTAGGAAATTTACTGAGTGAAAACTAATGAATCCGACATTTTGCTGGCACATTAATTTCCCCTCTCTTTATTATGAAGGGAAAATAATAGATCCCTGAAGTAGCAAGTTTGTCTACAAGAAAGGACAAATCAGCTTGAGAGAGAGTTCTGAGAAAATTATCTTTTTAGAAGATATTTCTAGAGTGATCAGAAAATAGAAAGGTGTCATGGTTTGGAAATGATTGTTGCTCAAACAGCCATTACTGTGGAATCTGTAGAAGGTTAGAACTAGGAGAATCCCTGAACATGATGGAGGAAACATGTAATATATAAATGTGGAAGAAGTAGATATATAAAAGATACAAATGCAACAATGCTTGTTTTGTGACTTATTTAAATCATTGAAGGTATACATTTGAATGTATGCATATATAAGTGCATATAAATAACATAAGCATGCTATTTTATCTGTTCTTAGAATATTTGTGTTACTCCTCGAATGACCCTTGAATGACTAGCAGTTCAGCATCACAGTTATTACTGAAATTGTCAAAGCAGGAAAATACTGTTGTATTCTTAACTCCTGTTTCATATGTAAACTCAGTTCTGAATTTAGCAACAATTCAAATAGCCAGCAACTTTCCTCATATAAAAGTGTGTTTCACGGTATTGATTAAGCTCTGCCTTAATGCTTTCTTCTCCATGTAATATGTGAGGACACATATTGATTAACTCCAGAGATGCTTTATTGCAACTGCCTTTTTAATGGTCTATGGCATGAGGTCAATGTTCATTTAATCGATTTCCGATTCATTTATGATTGGAAAATCAGTTAATTATTTCATTCGGTTTGAAAGGTAGACTCATCACAAAGAAATTTAGTTGAATTGAACTTTGGCCATAAATCTGAAGGGCATCCCATGGCATAATTAAGTAAATACATAAATTTTATTTTATAAGGTGAGTATTGCCCCGTAGGGATAGACCAGATTCTTGGTTTATATCCAGATTACAGAAATTTTGGCACCATTTTTCAGAATAAATCCTACTACTTGTGAGAAGTGTAATTATATCTTTAATATGTACCTATGATGGTGCAATTTAAATTTCTTATGGAATATGCTTAATTAATTGTTAAATAAATATGGGAATCTACTCTCACTGTAGCATTGATAACAATTAACAGAGTTTCTATACAATGAATGGGTTAATTCATTTGATTTTTATCTAACAAAAAGTATTCAGTTTGAGATTATATTGAATAAAATATTCTATGGCACTTCTGTAGTTAAGAGGTCATTTTCAGTGTGTAAGACCCTTTGCATTATAGAAGTGACCAGTTCATTACACACACACACTTCAGCTATAAAACATGACCAATGCCTGACCTGCTTATAAATGGAATTACTCTCTTAGATTTTGGACTTAGAAAAGTAGAAGTCTATTTTGCTCTTTCTGTTTTTGCTGAATTAACCCTAACAAGCTATAACACTCCACCACACTGTTCTCACATATGAAATGTAGTAATATACCTTACAGAGAAATGGAAAGTCAGTTGGTATAATTAGTCACAAATACTTCGTATGGAGAGACAGGACAGTGATTTCTACATTGCGGTGCTGCAGATATAAGAACACACAGGCACACATCTGTGGGTGATACCTGCTTCACTGTGTCACTAAAACATTCCAGGATTATGATATATGAAGTGCTTTGCCAGGCTGAACAGAGCATTCTGTAATCTGGTGAAGGGATAATCTAAAGCAGGGTAATCTATAAAACCAGACATGAAATCACTGGCTAGTTTTTCTCTCTTTTCCTTTTTCTTGTTTATCAACACATGAGGCTCTGATAATGCATCAACACTTAAATGGAATCTCTCTGTCTAAAACAGAGTTCTTAGACTGTAGAGGTTGCTCAGTGGTTACAAGTTCTTGTTGCTTTTGAGAAAGAACCAAATTCAAATTCCTGGCACCCACATAGTGGCTCACAGCGTTCTTAATTCCAATTGTATGGTATCTCATGCACTAAAGGGAATCACTCATAGACATGAAATAAATTAAACCAAATTTTCAACATGTTAAGCAGAAGTTATATATTCTTCTATATAAAATCAGACCTGATATTTTTTTCCAAACCATTTCATGTGATGCTGTTTAATGATGGCTTTTGCTTTAAAACCACTGCCACAGAAAGTAACTTTTTACAACATGACAGAGCAATGATACCCTTCTGTATTTTATTTTTAGTATTATTATTTTGGAGGAATTTATCCTTTAGGTAAAATCTGGAGTGTTATTTTGTCACACAGTGCATGACACTGCTTGTATTAGGATGTTTTTAGGGTATTCAAGCAATCACAATTGTTATGAATTGTAGAGGAATATGGTGATGGTCAACAACACTCAGGCATTAGCAAATTTTCCTGTTTATAAACATTTCCCTGAAAATTAATGTGAAAAAAACTATCCTTCATTTGTAATACATCAATACATAGTATGTAATTACATATATGTAAATGAATGCCTCCTATTTTCCTATGTATGAATATAATTTTTTTTTATTTATTGTATTGTCTGAGATTATGCTTTTCTTTACTTCTAATACACAAAAGACTATATTTTATCTAGGTAACTAAAAACAAGACAATTCTTATGCTTTTGTGACTTAGAATTCTTCTTTGAGTTCTTAGAAGAAATTACTTTAGTTTCTCTTCCATGAGTGAATCTATTTTGTCTGAATGCAAATATGGCAATGTCTCAGTGCTGAGTGCTTACTTCTCTAATAGAAATACAGAATTTGTATTCAGGAGGCACACACACCTGGACAGCTCCAGTTCCAAGACATTTTAAGCCCCACTCTGTCCTCCATGAACAACTGCTTGTAAACATACACACACACACACACACATGCAATCATGCTCATATTAAATAATAATAATAATAATAATCTTTTAAAAAGAAACAGCAGCCTAATTATTTTCAACAGAGAGAACAGTCTCTACCAAATGAAAACAGAAAGAATATACTATAATTTATGTTCATATGTGTAATAACTCTTCTTTATTTTCTTGTTCTGCACATACTTGGGAAAAAAACTACTCTCATTTACTTCCAGTTCCTCTCACTTCCTTGTAGTCTAATTTAGATAACACTGAAACTTCAAACTCACAGGCTTTTGTGTATGTCACAGCAAGGTGTGTTTCAGCCAAGCCAGCTGCTGTCAAGTCCTCCTCGTAGTAAAAACAACTATCTGCCTTCCAGCAACAGAAGAGAACAGTAGACCAAGAAATTAGTGTCTCCTAGACAATTTATTAAGACTATGTATATTGAGAATTTGTTATTTTGTGAGAAAAGACTACTGTATTCTTCAAGGTAATTGAGTCATCTGAAAAACATGTTTTTTTGAAAATGCTATGAAGTATAGTGTGAATTTATGATATACATGTATATATCCTTAAACCAATTTTCTTACATCAAATATGTTGTTTATAATACTAAATCAAAAGACAAAAATCATAGTAACTTCTATATAAATGACTCAGATATCTATGTTCAAAACCAGGTGTTCCACTACACAGTGATAATCCAAGCAGTCTAGGGGTTGGTGCAGGAAGATTGGCATAGGTTGGGGTCAATTTAGGCTACAAAGCAAGTTCCAGGCCATCAAAGCCTACATAGCAAGACTTTATCTCAAATAAATGAATATAAGTAAGACTATAATCTCCTTGGAGGTTTAAAAGATAATTATAAATTAAGAAAGATGAAGTATCATGAGAACACCAAGATGTGCCAAGATGTGTCAAGTGTCAAAGCTATGGCTCATACAAGATCGAAGGTTTACAGTTATCAGTGCCCAGATCTAGCACCATCTTTGAGTTTCTAATATTGTTTTCAAGCATCATGCTTATTTAGAACATTTGTGTCAGACATTTCAGGTTGTGAAATGACATCATCACTTCTTTATATTTTCTCAAGAGAATTTTACTCTGCATTTCTTTCATTCTACAGGGCCAATGTCACATACAAAATGGAAGGATGATTTTTTTTCTCTCCGAAACTTCATAAATGTTAGCAGTAATTTGGCACTTGTTGGTTGATTGTTATATGTATCATTCTATTGATTCATCTGGCCAACAGTAAGGGGCAAATTTGTCTGCATTTTCCCTGAGTTTTTATAATAATTCCTTGAAAACACTCGAGTGCATTTCGCACTTTCAGTGATTTTGTTAGTAGATATATAAGCTTAGGACTCTCATGAATTCTGTGTAAGTATTGCCATTCATAAATTTGTAAACATTATCTGTAGACTAGATGTAAATGTAGGCACAGACCTATGATATTAATTCTGCATATAAAATATAACAATGTATTAATGATACTTTGAAGCAAAAAATATAACATTATTATTAATATTTAAAAATCAGTTGTTATTAATACATACTAATGAAGACAAAGTTGTTGCTTATTTAATAAATTTAGTTATTGAAATTCAGTCCTTAGAATAAACTTAGTATTTTTCTCTGCCATGTGAACAAATTATCCGGCCTGATTGAATATGACTCCATCTCAGAATATTTTGTTCAGGAGGAATTACATGGCATGTAGGCAATGGTTCACATATATATTGATGCAATGGTGCATATATAAGTGTGTTTCTAGTTCAACAAGAAAAAATAAAATTAATATGGATATTTTGTTGGAGAGACTTTCTCTATCTTGTAATATTTTCAGACTTCATGTTATACCTACTGGTATTTGCTAATAGTGTCACAGTAAGTAATATTCAGAATAGAATCTTTCCAGTTAACAAGGATTCATGAGATGGACTGCTTTTCTAGGATAGCTGGTATTCTAGTTTCATTTCTGTTGCTATGATAAAATATCTTGGCAATATGCAACAAGGGATAATGGGATTTATTTAGCTTACAGTTCCAGGTTACAGTCAATCACTTAGGAAAAGTCAAGATAGGTACTTGAGGCAGTAAAATCTACCAGCAAGATTAGAAAGAAGAAAATGAGTAAGTCCTTGTTTGTCTGTTTGCTTGTCCTCAGCTAGCTTTCTTTTCTTATCACACCTTCCCTAGGGAATGTGCTGTCCACAAAGGGCTATGTCCTTCTATATTAATAAACAAGCAAGACAATCCCCACAGTCATATTCAAAAGTTAACGTGTTCAAAATAATTCTTCATTAAAACTCTCTTCCAAGGTAATTCTAGGTTATAATAACAATTAAAACTAACAAGAACAGCTGGTTTTCTCGGAAGAAGAAAATCTGGACATAAGCAAGCAATCATTCTCTGACTGGAAAAAAGATATTCATAGACTAAGAATAGTGGAAAATCATCAACAAGTTCAAGAAGCTGAATGTCGTCATCCTCCAGATTCATCCTCACAGCTCTCAGGAAGTACAATCTTCGCTCACTATTTGGTAATGGACATCTACTACAGAACCATGTGTCATGTCTTCTTCGTCTGCTTAAAAGATCCCCAGCACCTTGTGAATACAATAGCCATAGGAAATATATTACTGACCTTGTCCTTAGGGAAATACAATAAGTATAATGAAAGAAAATATGTTCAAAGGGATAGTTAGCAAACTTTTTATGGTATTAATGTTAATCAGTATGACTTTTGCATTGTCTTATAGATCTTGGAAAGCCAGGTATGGTTCTGTCTAGCTACAGACGAATTGAACTTTTTCAGTGCATATGGATGATGCAGCTGTTGAGTGACAAGGCTAGGATGCATCCTACCCTGAGTGTGTTTCATAAAATTGTCAATTTATGTGTTATGGAATCTCATCTTTGAATTTTACATACAAATTATTGACTTATGTAAATAGTTTTCTGACTATGTGTCAATTGGTACATCATCTTTTCAGATTGTTTACTTCCTCTGTACTCCTTTTTCTTCCTTCCTTCCCCTGCTTCCCCTTTTTCAGCTCTTTCACATACCAAGAACACTTGACTACACTTAACTGTCCTTTATCATTTTCAATTTTCTTTTCTCTATAATTTCAGGATTTTCAATATTGCTCTGTGAGTTTTTCTCAGATTTCTTTAAACTAAGGATTTGCAGTGCCTTTTGTGAGGTCATTTATGAGTGTCTCTTTCAAGGTCAGTGCACTCAGCTTGCAAGTGCAACTCTGTCTGCCTCTGTCACTACTAGCTATGTTCTCCACCCCCACGATTTCACATTGAGCCTGATCACTGCCTCTGTGCTGACTCTCAGCATTTTGGATAATAGCTGTGCTTATTAAGTTTTCTGCAAATTCAACTGAATCCTAAAAATTTATGACTATCATGTTTGCTGCTTTATCATCCTTATTTTGCATGCTTTATCTTCAGAATACTAGCTTTTATTTTCATGAAATTCATTTCTACCTGCTTAAGCACAGGATTCATCACCATGTGTCCAACAGCTCTCTCCTGGGCTCTTGTGCTCTTCCATTTTCTCTGCCACTTGGCAGATACAGTCCAATTTTCCAAGAGTTATGAGTATTTTTGCCAAATAAGCATTTAAGATGCTCTTTTATTTCCAGTGCCCCAGTTTATTATTGTCTTGATTTGATTAGTGTTTTCATTCAATGGTTCATAGAAGAATTTAATAACACCAATGCAAGTAATGAACTCATCACACAGATTTGTAGAATTGAGATCTGACCTTTGATATGTCATTGATGGGGAAGTATATGAAGCAACAGACATAATGAAGACTAGCTTTGAAGTGACTGTATTAAAGGAGAGTTTCTTGCTCAAGGAAAATGACGGGTTAATTCTGATATAGATCTTCTATTTTGTAGTCTATGGCAACATGTAGTGACTTGCTCAATGCTGAGACATGTTAGACTCTGGCTTTAACATGAGTTATATATAAGAATTGCTTTTATTTCTTCAGATGAAGGGATGAATTGAGAACCAAACCAAGCCAGCAATGTCAGGGGCCATCTAGGAAATGCTAATGGCAATTAAATAAGTTTTCTTTCAATGGCCCACCACTTTGCATGGTTCTAATCGGTAACCTCTGAGTTTCAGAGCCTTCAGAGAATTTATCCCAGGATTGCTTTTTGCTTCTGATATGCCTTTACTGTCACTATTACTTATTCTAATGATTCCTGAACATTAGCCTAGCCTATTGGCAGATTTCCTGCAGATTATCATTAAGATGAACTTCCATTAATTAATACTATTTAGATGAATTAAAGGTTTTTATAGAATTTCTGATTTGATTCAAATAATTTTAAAAAGAAAGTTTTAAGATATTGTTTTAGTGCCAAAGAGATACAGTAAAGTTAGATTTAAGACTAGAATATGTCCACTGCTAGTAGAATAGTAAGTAAATGGGTGCATAGTAAGGAATAAAATGAGGTTTCACAATTACACTAAAAAGAGAAATTGAATTGGGACAAGTTTGTAATCAAGGAAAAACATTCAATCTAGGTCAGATCCATAGATGAAGCTACAGATGTGTACTATGATAAAGTGAAGCTATATGAAGCTGTTGCTTTGAACTTATAGTGACCTTATGAATGAAACACTACTTTGAACTTGATATCAGCATTCTTCTGTAAATCTCCTTTCATGGAATATTTTATCTATAGGGCAATTTTCTAAACAACTTTTATCTAAAAAGGTATAAAATGTCCAGGAAGAAGAAATAAAGTAGTGGCTTGGGAGGGTCTGCCCCATCTATCCAAATATATATGTCTGTCTATATGTATATACTCTTAAGAGAGTTTTTCTTAAGAGTTTTTCACTGTACATTCTTGCCAGCCCCAGATACACAAGTTTGGTTCTGTATGTCAATAGTACATACCCTCTCAACCTGTTGGCTATCAGCATGACCCCAAATGTCAACACTATATTCCATTTTGTTGCTGCTTCAGTTAATGCTCTGATGTCAAGCCTGGTCTTTCATACAGCAAATGGCTTCTCTGTCAAGGAATTGCATCTGAAGACTTTCTAGATTTATATGATCCAGCCAAAATGCAGACATGCCAGGGATTAAAGTATAATCTTGCTAGAATATAGATATGTCCTTAGTATACATCTTCAATCCATAACAATGAAGATAAGGTTGATTTGTAGAAGGAAGATGCCATATTTGAAAGTGATATCTAATTGAGGGAAGACAAAGTGATGAATCAGAAGATTTGACAGAATGAGTCAGAGATAGGATACATCTAACTCACAGAAGAACAGGGCAAAATAAAGGCTTACAAGCAGAGAGAGAGAGAGAGAGAGAGAGAGAGAGAGAGAGGTAGTATGTGGTTTGTCATGTATGTATAGCAGTTTTACCTGGACAATTAGACAGAGACACATTGGAAAGAGAATAAGCTAGTCACAGGTGAAGACATAATGAGCTACAGAAGATGAAGGAACCAGAAGATTAGAACATATTGCTAAAGTTGGTATGAGGACAGGCAGAGCAATTCAGTCAGAAGCTGAGATATGCAGGAATGAATCAGTTATCTTGTAAAAGTAGTTTGTAAAGAAGCTCTAGGGATAGTTACAACAGAGAGGGAAACACTCTGATTTCAGCCTAAATAGTGTATTAGCACAGCTTGGGCACAGCTCTAACTTCATTACCACCTCTTCTGAGGAAATAAAAATTACATTTTCACTTAGGTGCAGAGGTTATTTTGTAGCTGTATTAATTGAGACTCAACTGCACAACTGTGTTTTTGATTGGCTGTGGATTTTAGTAATGGTTGATCAATCAAAAACAGAATTTCTTTGATGAAGGATGAGAACTAAACTGTTCTGTGTATATAAGGACATTTGTAGAATGTAGTTAATTATTATGCTAGGTTAATAAAGTGATAAATAATAGGTTCTCCTCCAAGAGTCACAACTTCACAAGCCCTGGGTAGTAGGCTAGGTTGCCACTACTAGACATGGTATCCCACATCTTCAAGAATTGTTAAGTCCAACTCTACAAAAGGAACTACAGGAAGGTAAGGAATGGTGAGAGGAGGAGATATTCTTTCCATGGAAGAACAGAACAGTTGCTTATACAGAAACCAGTGATCAGCTCTGAAAACATATACATGCAAGTAACATTATAATGACTGAACAGGTTATATTTATGCAATGTAACATATATATATACACATATATATTATATATGTGTGTGTGTGTGTGTGTGTGTTGTGTGTGTGCGTGCATGTATGTGTGTCTGTTATAATATTTAATTAAAAACATGAATTTTGTAGAAAGCAAGAACAGGTATGTGGGAAAGTTTGGAAGGAGGAAAGGGAAGAAGAAATTGATGCAATTATAACCTCACAAAAGATTTTTAAAGGGACTTTCAGTAAACCTGGTGCTCTCTATTTTGTCTAGACTGGATGACCACCAGTCACAGATATCCACTTGTCATCACACCCCAGCACAGGCATAAGAGAAACATGTAAATGAACCCACCTTTCATGTAGGTACCATAAATGTGAAACCATGTCCTTGCACTTGTCCAGCAAGCATATTACTTTCATAGTCCTCAATGTTTCTTCTAATATTACTTTTGGAAAATTTCTATAACTCCAAATCTATGTTTCAAATTAGTAATATGAAGTTTAGAAAAGCAGACTGAAAACAGAAATATACCATGGTGATTACAACCAGTCATCTTTCTTTTGATTGAATGCCTAAAATTTAAGAGGAAATTCATCTTTACTTTGCATATAGGGAGACCATCCATATTATTATATAAAACTTGTAGATTATCCAAGTATATGTTTTTAATATAGGCAAAATACTTTGCCTAGAACACTGTCAGGAATATAGGGGATCATTTATGGAGCAGGAAAAAGGAGACTATGGCTCATATTAGCCATTTTATGACATTGTACAGGCAATTAACATAAACAAATATACACGAATGGTTTGTGCAGCTCTCTCCAAGATGTTTGAAAATGATCTACATCTAGTTTACTCTTGTGCAACAATGCGTGACTTCAAAATTAAGAGAGAGAGAAAAAAATCACCTGAATAAATGTACGTTGCATTCACTGTACTTTTTGGAATTTTATTGCTTTTTGCATTCTGACTAGTAACCAAAAACAGGATTCCTTCAGATTCCTGGGCAGCGTGCCACTGGTTTGGGCCAGAAGGCCAATAAAAATCATTAGCAATACATAAATTTTATCCTGTGGGCTTTCCTGAACTGTGCAAGTGTTCATAAGGTTAGAGTACTGAACTACAAATATTCATCTCATCCTCTACACCTCCTTCACTCATGACCAGTTAGATGTCACTCTGTTGCTATGCGATATGTTGTAATCTGTGTCACATGAAGATCAATAACCCATTCAACAATATAAATGGTGGTCAGATAGACGGTGTTACTAATAAAAGTCAGTGGATAAGAGTTAACATAGGCCTGGGTCTGTGAAAACTGGGGCAAATAATGCTGTTTGTATTTTATTCATTCTCTCACAGCTAAGCCAGTTTGGATAACCTCCTATAAGGAAAACCTGAACTGAAACAAGTCATCACATCACTGTCTTGTGGAACTGAGCATGTTTGACTCCCTTTTCATGTGAAGTTTTGCCATTTGGTTACACTGATAGAATTCCTTCCCCTGCCCCTGCTTATATTTTGTTTTGTGCTTTTCTCTTGAAACTGTTTACCTGATGGCCTATTGAAATATATGCATACCTATGAAAACATGCATGTGTGCACAAGCACACACAGTATGAACCTACTCTAATGTTTCCACTAGAGAGAAATTTTCACAAAACATTCAATCACTATTCTTCCAATGACTATAGCCAGACACCAACACAAGCCCAAAATCTATCTGTGCCCACTGAGGCAATATGAGGAAAGTAATTGCACATTTGAGAATGCATTTCACAGGCCTGCTGGCTACAAAGTACTACAGAGAAAGATCTGTATTGAAGCCTCCTTTGGAGCTGCTGTTTTAAAACAACTTTCATCCTCTACTGATTTGTTCCATTCCACTGAACGCACATGATACCCCTGGTCCAAGAAACTGCATTCAGTTAAAGTCCCAAATTCCAAGTTTCAGGACTGGAGAAAATCAAAGGATACCTTTTTCTTATTCAAGCCATAGACTAACCAATCTATCTTAGACTGTATTATTCTACAAAAAATATATTTTGTCTATAAATGCCTGCTAAAAACATTTTACAAAAAATGATCCGTTTGAAATAATAAATTTAATGTTTTTGAGTTCTCTGTTCTAATTCAAGTGTTTATCAAAGGTATCTCTTTCTTTCCTTTTTCTTTTTCATAAAAAGTTCAGAGAATTCAAAACTTGAGGGATATATTTTGTACCTTGGCAGAATTTTATTAAATTATTCTAAACAGATGGGTGTCTATTTTTAAAAGCTCTAGGGAAGGAAGATTCACACCATGTCTAGGTAGTCCTTCTTGTTTTCATTCTCATAGATCCTGTGAGCTTTCAATTGCTTCCCATGTCTATGCACAGAATCTTGTTTACAAGAGAAAGCAATGATTAGCACTCAAAAGTCAATTAGATATTAGGTCAAAACTATGAAAATAGATGCTTTTTATTCAAAAGGCAAAGGAGATGGAAAACTAAATTTTGCTAGTTCCTACATAAGCTGCATCCCACCCAAGTTTTATTTTAAAGTATTTCAACAATGCTTTTCTAACATGGCTGATTTACACCACAAAATTTCTTTAGTAATTTAGTTTACTGTTATTAATATTTAGATAATTGAGGAGAAACTTTTTTCTTTTCTTTCATTCTCCTCTTTTATTGTTTTTGCCACATTGAATTCTCAATGAATAATAATTATTTTTCCCCAAATGATCTGTTTCTGGACATTTATTATATTTATTTCCAAATAGTAAGTTTTAAGAACTATGAAAATTAAAACTGTTTTCACTGTGCTTAACCATAGTGTTGCATTTTCCTATTTAATTCAAACCATCATATGCAATTTAGAATTAAATAATAACTCACACGCACATATTTATGATTCTGAAATGTGTTAACACGAATATTAGTTGGAAATTTCGCCTTTAAAATTTTTTTTCTGTGAAATTCAGTTCTTCTTCAGCATGATTATACAAAGCTGGTGTGTGCTGTGGATACAAGTCTACTTGGCATAGGCATCAAGCTCAGGGTAGATGAACTCAGTCCATACCTGCCTGAATGTGGAATTTGGAAGACTCACAGCTGACTTCTTCACTGGTAATTGCCCCTGGATGCTCAGCACTGATGATAGACCTTCTCCAGAAAGGTTGGCTCTGAATTGGTAATTAGCTGATAGATGACTTAAAAGCCCATCAAAACTGCCTGGATTTCTGATTACTATTACTGGACATTTAGTTACCCCACAATCTTTAGAATCTAGTAGATCTACAACTGTGAGTAGTAGGAACTCCTATTCTAATTTCCTTTCTTCCTACTGATGGACTTCTTCAAACTACATGCCCATATTGTTAAATTTATTTTTAAGCTTTATTCTAAAAAAATGTAAGCATATGCACACACACACACACACACAACACAACACGAGAGAGAGAGAGAGAGAGAGAGAGAGAGAGAGAGAGAGAGAGAGAGAGACTTGTGTACACATGTGTGATACTACCAACCAACCAACCAACCAATCAACCAACCAAATAAACAAAACACCAAGACACACATAGTAAAATTACTGCCTTACCTAAACAAAATAAAATTTCTTGTGGTAGTTGGCAGACATAGCCAAGTTGACCTGATTTAGTATTGCAATAATGAACACTCAGAAAGCAACCCTTTTTGGTGCCTGGATCCAATATAAGATTCCTACCTTCTTCAATGGCACTCAACATATTTGCATGTATTTGGTAAACTTTCTCTAGTCACTTCAATGTTATAAAAAATATGACTATGGTTTTCATGTGCTGGAAATAATCAGCAAGTACACTTAGAATTCATTCCCAAAAATGCTGTCTTGAAATTTTCTTTTTGTTCAGTTAATATTCACCAGGGACACATTACAAACTACAGTTGCTTATAACCTGAGAAAAGAGAATACATGTATTCAAATATTTTTCATTAAACTGAAAGATATTTCTGTTATCTCCATCATTTCTATTTTTATTCATATTAACATCACATATCATACATGAATCTTAGTTTCAAGTGACCAAGATTATTTTTAAATATAAAGTTCATCAAAATAAGATTAAAATATTCTTTCTACTCTGTAGCACTATATCAGTAAGAGTTTTACGATGAAAGCAAACATGATCAGAAAGCATAGAGACAGAATATGAGAGTCAGATGAAAATAATTGTAATGAAATGTATACTATGCATGTATACAATGTCATAATGAAACACATTATTAAATATAATTAGTTTATACCAAACAAATACTTACAAATGAAACTATTGCTTGATTGGAACATTAGAACTTCAGCAAAAGAAAATACTTCTAAGGCCACATCACCAGCACAGTATACTCATGATGTATGTAAAGTCACTCCTGGACAAATGATGTTCTCAACAGTACATGAGGTAACCCAAACTAAAAAGACACACATGGTATGAACCCACTTATAAGTGGATATTAGCCATAAAGTACAAGACACCCACAGTTCACTCCACAACCCAAAGAAGCTAAACAAGAAGGAAAGACCAAGGAAGGGTGCTCTAATGTCACTTAGAAGGGGGAATAAAATAGTCATTGGAGGCAAATGGAGGGTGAAAACTGGATGGGAGAGAGGATTGGGGGAGGAACAGGGAGAGGAGGCTTCAGGATTGGGTATGGGAAGAGATAGGAGAGAGACCCAGAAAGCCAAGACTGTGAATGGAAATCTGTTGTGGGTAGATGGTGGGGGCATCTCTACTACATCCCAGAGCCTAGGGCAGGGTAGGCTCCTAAGAATCTATGGGGGTGACTGAGACTCATATCGTAGGGATATGGAACCTGAAGGGGTCACCTCCTGTAGCCAGGCAGGACCCCCAGTGGAAGGATAGGTTCACCAACCCAATCTATAAGATATGTAGGCATGAGGGATGGAGTAGGGACTGAGGGAATGGATAACCAATAACCGGTGGCCCAACTTGAGACCCATCCCATGGACAAACACCAGTCCCTAACACTATTAATGATACTCTGTTATGCTTGCAGATAGGAGCATAGTTTAATTGTTCTCTGAGAGACTCCATGTAGCAGCAGACTGAAACAGATGCTGAGGCCCATACCCAAACAGTGGATGAGTTTGGGGACTCTTATGGAAGAATTAGGAGAATGATTGAGGGCCCTGAAGGAGATAGTAACTCCAAAGGAAGAGCAACAGTGTCAACTAACATGGATACTTGGGAACTCTCAGAAAGTGTACACAGGTTGGGCCTAGGCCTCCCACACATATGTAGCAGATGTGCAGCCTTCATGTGGGTATCCCAGCAACTAGAGTGCCAGAAGTCCATAAAACTGTTGTCCTTCTATAGAATCTATTCCTCCTGTTAGATTGCTGGCCTCAGTGGGAAAGCCACACAGAGACTTTATTTGCCTGAGTGGGGGAATACCCAGAGGAAGCCTCTCGCCTCTCAAAGGAGAAGGGGAGTTAGGATGGGGAGGAACTGTGTGAGAATGGACTGGGTGGGGGGAAGCAACTTGGATGTAAAGTGAATAAACAAACAGAAAAAATAATCTTAATTTAGTCCTCTTGACTATTAGTAACAGCACAGGGATTTTAATTTCCTCACAAGGAAATAGATTGTTTTCTTTACCTCTAGTATATTTTAGAATAAGAATTAAGAAGGAGATTGATCTAACATTTTAATATGTACTATTAATATTCCAGATTAATTTAATAAACTGATGTAATGACAAGATCTGACAAGCAGGGTATAATGTTTTAGGACTTGAACCTGTTGTGAGAAAGGCAAAGGACAAAGAAGGTTCAGAGCTAGTAATGTTTTCAAAGCAGAAAGAAAACTCCATCAATTCATCTGGATTTCAAAGACAAATGTTTGACTTAAAGAAAATGAACCTGAAATATTTTATTGGAAAGACAATAAGGGGTTTAAATGAAAGAGCCAAATCAGAGTGCAGACCCTTTGAGAAGGAAGAAATTTTGTTTCTGGTTTCACTGAATTTGTAATAACTGCTGTGGATATGGATACAAAAGGAACCTAAGATAGAAGAACAGCAGGAGAATATGGAGATGCCATTCAAAGACTGCAGGGAGAGGACACCTTGGGTATCTCTCTACAGAGAGCCATGTTGTCAAAATTTTAGTGATAGGCTCTCTTTATACAATTTACTATCGTTTTGTGTTGCAAAAATATGACTGCATTTCTCAGAGAAGTGTTCCTTTTCCATTAAGGAAACAATCTTCTGTTTTTCTATATGCAAGCATTTTCTTCTTAATTTTAACTTACCCTGCTCCAGTGTTTCCTTGTGAAACTTCCTCACGTAATTTTATCCTCAGGTTATCATAGACAGTCTAAGATAGATTTTGATACCAGATGCTTTCCAAGAAAGCACAATAAGCAAGTAGAATGTCCTGTCCTTGTCTTTCCTCCCTTAAGTACTGTAAGAACTCAATGTCAGCTGTTATCATTTCCATCCTTGTTGCATTCCTTCACCTTCATCTCAAAGCCATCAGTAATATCCTTTTATCTTGCCAACCCTTGGTATGTTTATCTAGACAGGAAATCTAAGCTTACAAATCTTGCCCATTAATACACTGGTACTTTCAGTGTAGTCTATTCTCAATTAACCCCTCTCATAGTAATCTGTCTGTCTACCTACCACCTATTGATACTCTACTCAAGGTATGCGTTATCTATCTTCTCTTTCTCTGTCCACATTTTTCTTAAATCTTATTACTCTTATTTTCCCTTTGAATGAAAACACCCATATGCTACTAAATCCAAAACCAGAATACCAAGGATGCCGTTAATTTTTATATATTTAATTTTTTTATCAGATCATAAAACTACTCATCACAAAATCACACCACACTTTTCACTGATTATATTAAAGTATTTCAATTTTGTTTTGTTTAAACCAGTTTTCATAGCTCCATATGCTTTTCAAACCTCTATGTTCTTGAAGCTAGTACCAAGTAAAATTATTTTATGCATTGCAGTACCATCAGAAGCAAAGGTCACATGTTTTCTTTGTATATACTTTATTATATTTCTATATAAATTATTATTTTATTTATATTATTTAACATATCCTGAAGCTGTATTTATAAAATTATATATATCTCAGTATATAGTCTTGGAATTTAACTTACAATAGATTGGTGATCGATTATTTGGCATCACTTCTCTTTTGTGTATTGATTAGTTTTATGTGAATTTTTCCAAAACCATATGCTACTCTCTCTTCAGACCACAAACTTCCCTCTCCTCTGCAGCTGTCTAATCTTTTAAATGTCTATGCTATAACTATGTCTTAATTACTGTGAGACACTATTGTACGTGTCTGAATACAGAAAATCTCAAGTTTTAAAACTAAAGGAATTTCACGTGTTTCCCAAATCCTTGTGATTTTCAAATGAAATGGTCTTTTGGACTGCTTGACTCTGCCATTCTGCAGACTCCAAAGTGTGTCTTTGACCTTGTCTGCATTTAGCATTCTGCTCTGCCACAGTGGAAGGACAAAGTCCCAGAAGGCTAGAGGATAGAGAGACTGCAGCCATCCTGAAGTCCCATCTGCTCACTTACCAGGGCTGAGAGTGTGGCCTGGAACATCTACAGCAGAGCAGCACACCTGCTTGTTCAAGCTGTCATTGCTTCTCCTCTCCTCTCTAGCTTCCATCTTCTCCTCCTCAGATTTCCTCCCACTGTAGTTAGTGTTGAACTGTGTATCTCTTCTGAGGCTGTAATTCATTGACTCTCCTCTAAGGCAGGGAGCTTACTACAATGGATATGAAGGTCATGTGTGTAAATCAATGATGGGGAAATTCTCTAAGATTTTCATGACTGGTTCTGTCTTTGAGTTATCATTGACCTTGTTTCTTCCCATTTTCCCTGTCAGGTGCAGGTTTTTAAATCTTAATTTCTATACTTAGTTTGTCATCTATATTCCCCTTGTAGGACAATAGGGTTCTATTTTTTCTTGTTCTTTCTATCATCATTTAGTTGGTTCCCCTTCAATTCATTCACTTTAATTCTCCCTTTTACAGAAGCACTGGAGACAAAATGTCTCCTTTAACATCTTCATCCAGTTACTCAGTCTCCTTATAAGTTAAATGACCTCTATAGCAACGTCTTTATTTTTGAATGAAATCAGTTTGTCATGTCCCATTTCTTTCTCATGTTTTCCACCCCCTACTCACATTAGAAACTTGCTTATTTTATTTTACAGGTACATTTTTATATCTATTTTTATTTTTACTTTCATTTGGTCATTTTTTTTATATATAATGACAATCGTTCTTTGTTCTTATTGGGAAACATCTGGTGAATGGGTAATCACACTCTCTCATTGCAACATGCCGAGTTTGCCCTGCCTTTTCCAGTCAACACCAAAGCAACCTACAGCATTTCCAAGAACAGGCAACGTGTTTAGTGATGCCTGAGCGTCTATGTAATCACCATTCAAGCCCATTAATTGAAAGCAACACTTTACTTTGTCCACATGCTTACATACTGCTGTTATGTTGGGTTTCTGTTGACTCTAAGTAACTATTGCAATAATTTTCAGGTTAACAACTAAATATATGACTATACTGATAAAACAAACAGAATATGTTACTAAAAACAAAGTATAGTATTATCTAACAATAGAGATATAAAATATATGCATGGTAGGATATGTGTGCTCTCAATCTTACCTAATGGTTGTCCTATTAGCAAGGAACTCAAAGCTAAATAGTAAATGACACCTATTATTTATTGACATAAATTCATTTATTATATTATATCATACTGTTATTAAAGTTTATCTCACAACAAAGAGTTTCAGTATAACCAACTGAAGGGCTGATTGTAGTTGTCCAGCATTAACTTTTGTTCCATTATGTATTAGTTTATATTTTTAATATTTCTGATTCATCTTCTAGTATCTGTATCTAGTAGCTAGTATTTCTGGTATCACTATCTAATCATCAGATGCTAAGTCTACTTACAAATCAATGTGAATGAAATCATATTCATACTATGTATGAGTAAGGTAAACCTAATTGTTGGGTAATCTATACAAGAATGTAAAACTTTTTTAGATAACTTTTAATAAAAATGTTAGTATATAATTTTTCAACACATATAACAACTACTGATACTTTCTAATAGCACCCTCTTCTGTCTGAGCAATTTTCTATTCTAATTGTCATAATCTGAAGTCATAGAGAAAATACACTCTTTATATTAATTAACATTATATCACAGCTCTCAGATTAAATGAAGATGCTCTCTTAGGAAAACTTGCTCTTGGTTTGAAGGGTGGCTCCCTGTTGAAGTATGTATGTAGCTTATGAGAGACTTCTGCCTGCTTCCTTGCACTAAAAAAGAAAAAGTAAAGAAAATAACAGTATTGCAAACCTTGCCAATTCAAACATCCATTCTTGTTTAAATCACAAATTAGCCTTACAGATAATGACTATCTTATATGATCATCAAATCATTATGAGTATTATGGCCCACTGTCATTTACATTTTTACTTAATCCATAGTAGGATATGGAGAAGCTTACTTATCAGTTTCCCCTTTTAAAGCAAAAGACTAACCTGAGCAAGAATTTGTCCATAAACTATTACATTTTATTTATTATTTTATATATCCATTGACAATTTCATATATGTATACAACATATTATGACCATATCTATTCCTCACTCTCCCTTCCATCTCCCTTCAACACTCCCATTCATATATCTAACCCAACTTGATATCCTTCTTTTATAAATTTTAATTAATTTATCCCATTGAATCCAAATAATGTTGTTTATACATAGATAGGTTTGAGGTGACCCATGTAACCACAAGCCACACACTAAAGAAAAGTGTTGCTTTCTCTCACAATAACCAACTGCTGTATCCCTAAAACCACTCTGCACGTAAGTTTGACCATCTTATAGTGAAACTGAAATGTTATTTCCAAGTAAATAATATGCTGATTAAACTCTTTGAGAGTGAATAGATGAATCATAATATATAATAAATAAAAACAAAAAAACTAATAAGGATGTTCCTTGTCAATGCATAAACGTTCACCCTCTCCTCATATGTATTGTTTGTCTGTCTTTGTGTGTGTGTGTGTGTTAACCTTTAAATTTTATTTTCTGATAATTTATACATGAGTAGGGTAATGATATTATCTCCTCTCACTTTTTCTAAGTTTCCTATGCACTTTCAAATTCATAGCCTCTTCTATAAATATTTTAATTACTTTTCAACTAGTTTTTTTTTTTGTAGTGTCTTATTTTATCTTACAAAAAAGATACCAGTTTATTCATTGAATATACTGATTCAATGAAACTGAATTCTCTCAATACCTCAAAGATAATCAGCTGCTTGGTTATAATTAAGTATAACTAAATGAACACGTGAGAAGGGAACAGATACTTCAGGAAGGCTCTATGGTTCATAGTAGGGAGCATTATCATGTGTGTTTTCCTGATCCTGATTGCCTGACATCCTAGATGAATGCAGTCCTCCCAATGAGACACAGTTGTGACTGAATGTTATGACCGGTCTACACTTGAGAATGAGCAATACCCATTTAAAACTTTACATCTGACAATATAGAACTTATCTACATAACATAATACATTTCAGTCCCTAAAATTTCTGCTTTTGTAATTTGTGAAAATGATTTTGCAATGAAAATTTGAAAATGGAGTGTGTTTTCAACATAGTTTGCTATATCAATTAATATTATCACTTTATTTTCAAAACCTAAAGTGAGGCATTTTTTATAATAAAATAGTATGATTTTAAAATAATTAAGAAATAAAATCTATTTTATACATAACATATCAGACCTTCTTTTAAATCACACAAATGGACATAAATTATTTTCCAAGTAAAATATTTGAAGTAATTATCAATGAATTATGTGGAATTTACTTGGTAATTCTATGAGTGTCCATGGAACATTAACCTCTGAATTGTCATTTTTCTGAGTTGTAAAAGAAACCATCTCAATTGGTAAAACCTTATGAATTTTAAAATTTCTATGACCCAGAAATATTGTCTAGTGTTTTTCTTTTCTTGGCTTTCTTTTGAATTGCCTGTTAATTCTTAACAGCCAGAGAACCTGGCATCAAACAAAATGTTTCGAGCTTCAGTCATGCAACACATTGGCTCTCTAGCAAGTGTTTCAGTTCTTAGGTTTATTAAGTCTCTGTGTTATAAACATTTTAAATTTAAACCTCCAATAGCTTCACCTAGTAATAATATTGCAAAATAGGAAAGCTAACAAGTGACTGATCTTAAAATGTTCAGTTTAGATGGAAATACCTGTAAGACAAATCTTTAAGCAATGGAACGCTATTTCTTAGTAATGAAAAACATTTTTTATGTCTTAACAAACTATTTGTTGTATTGTTTCTTCTCTGAAAAGTTAGCAAATGATAAATATTTGCATAGATTTGATTTAATTTGAGAGGATAATGAGTATATTCAGCAGACTTCAAATAGATCCATTATGCAGAACTCCCATTAATGCTGTCACCATTCCATGTGAGGAAGACCTGGATACTTTTTAAGGGAAGCAATATAAATTCAGTAACATATGTTCCTGAGTCCAGCATTTCCTGTCTCTCCAAGATGCCTGGCTATGCCCTTTTTTTTTTTTTGTTTTCTTTTGTTTTGTTTTCTTTTCCTTTCCTTTCCTCTCCTCTCCTTTACTTTTCTTTTTCCTGTTCCTTTTCTTTTACCTTCCTTTCTTTTTTCTTTTTCATTCTTTCATTCTCTTTCTTTTTTATCTCCTCCTCCTCCTCCTCCTCTTCTCCTTCTTCTTCTTCTCCCTCTTCTTCTCCTTCTTCTTCTTCTTCTTCTTCTTTCTTCTTCTTCTTTCTTCTTCTTCTTCTTCTTCTTCTTCTTCTTCTTCTTCTTCTTCTTCTTCGTATAGCCTGTCTGTGATCCCAAAAGAAGAAGAAATTGGATCTCAATTGCCAACACATGCTGAATGAACACCATGCAATTCACAGTTTACTTCACATAATCTCTCTTGTTAGTTCTTTTCAGAAGAAACATAGTTGCACAAATATTAGCACTAACCAGACAAAAGCAGAATTGTAATCAGGCTTAGCTTTTCCTCCGCTGATGAAATCATCATATTTTTGCTTATCTGACTTGTAGCTATTGTTGAGCCTTCTGACCAGGTGAAGTCACTGAATGTCAGTATATAAAAAGACCACAAACCATCAGTAAGATTAAGAAATCATCCTGTTGTTCAAGACAGAGAACTACAGTCTTCATGAAAACTACTGGAGTACACAGAATCTTGTTTTGCTCATCTGCAAAATGAGTCTGCTGATTTCACCTACTTATTTGATACAATTTCTGATTGGTATCTCAGTGGTTGCTAAGGACTGCATGCAACTGTCTCAAGCAAAGGTATGTTTCTTCAGTTACAGTAATCATGTTGCATCCCTGTCACCAGATTTATTTTTTACATTTTTCCTATTATTTTCAAGATATGATACATATGTAATCATGTCTGCATATGGTTGTACAAGAGTAAATATTCAACAGATACATGTCCAACTATGATCAAAACCCACAAGGGTATGATGCTATATATCCTTGAGTCACTTAGATATGACAGCAGATTGTATGGTCTGCATATGGATGAACAGCAGTAAAGCAGTTCTAAAGCTATAGTATTTAGTCAGTTAGTAAATTATGAGTAAATAAAATACCATGGTTGGGTAAATATTGCAGTTTATGGTACAGAGGTCAGGTTGCTTCTCAAATCTGAACTTTCAAGGTGTCATTGTAAAGACACACATGCTTTGTCCAAGGACCAAATGTATGACAAGGAAAAAAATAAACAATATACTAGCCATTCTAAAATATATAATATAAATAACTGTGATTTGGATTCCTATGACCAAGAGTACCTAATGCTTTGATGTCCATTTTTTCACCATTTCATAGAAGTTCTTTCATTATGCTTCATCCTACTTGTTTGTATTTAGTACTGGTAACCCACTTTATAAATTTCAATTTAAACAATAATTCTGGAAAAGTTTATTCTCTTAAAATTAATGTAAAGATAAAGCATTATATTAGACTTGACATCATATGATTTCAAACAGTAACACTATTTTTGTAGAGAACTATAATGAAAAAGTCACAGCATCAAGCAGAAGAGGAAAGTAGATATGTTAAAGGGAAGACATGTAGGAAAGCTCAAAGATGCAGAGACAGCAAGGATATAATAATTATCTGAACTGCATGGACAATGACTGCAGAGTCAAGACAGAGAGAATTCTATCAAGGACTGGGAAGGAAGTCATGATTTTGTCCTCTGTAATAGCTGAGAAACAATTGTCATTTGATGTCTGCTAGAAAAGATGTACGGGAAGCTCCCTATGCATAGTGAATGGTCCTATACTTAAGCATATAGAGGCAGCAGTATTTAGACTCACAGGATTGAGAACAGTGCACTGAAAGGCAGAGACAGGAGATATCACAATTGGACACATGAAGGTATGAACAGAAATGTGTGGTGAAGTTAACACAGTGATGGAAGGAATAGAGGCCTGAGTTTTATCAAATCTATATAAAGGTGTAATTATCAATTAAACAAAGAGAAGAAGGAGAGAGAAAAGATTGGCAAGAAGGATATGTTGATCATTATGAGAAAACTCATGAATCTACATGTTTCTCCGATGCAGTGGTTCTTGACCTGTGGGTCATGACTCCTTTGGCTAACTTTTATGTCTAAAAAATATTTACATTATAATTCATAACAATACAAAAATTATAGTTATGAAGTAGCAATGAAAACAATTTTAATTGCTGGGAGTCACCACACATCATGAATAGCTGTATTAAAGAATCACAGCATTAGGAAGTTTGAGAACCACTGCTCTAATGTCTCCTTTTCCGACCGTTGACAATGTTTGTAGTTCAAAGGCAAGGAAGGAGTCACACAGCCAGATTTTACATACAAAAATCTAGAAGGCTCCTGGTAAATTTCTTTCTGCTTTAATCAGGTGAGATCACGTTCAAGAAATGTTCAATGTCAATCTTACTTAATGATGTCAAGTGGGTCATCATTCCAAGGCTGTCAGCTTTGGTGTTGCCAGTTTAACTCTGACATATGTGCAGCCAGCGCGACAAGAAGGATTCATGCAATTTGATCCACCTTGACCTTCTGAGGAACCCATTTTACCTGCTTATAATGACAGCATGAGTATAATAGCTCATTTTGATAACAGAAAATCTAAAGTTTGGCTCCACAGTCTGGGAGAACAAAATGAATTTTGACATGAGCCTAAAAATAAGAACATCTGTTTCCCAGCAGGAAATAGTAATGATTTTATGATTCCAACATCACGTGTGATGTGTTATTTCACTTTATGGTAATTTACAGCATTTAATGTACTATATAAATCGACATAAACTGAGGTAATACTCCCAAATTGCAATAAAAGGAACAGAAATGCAGATATAAATGTTTGGTTTCCTGTGTGAAAGTTTTGGTTTTAAAGTGTGATTCATGTGGAAAGAATAGAGCGACTCAAAACAGAATTGCTCTCCAGGCAGCTTTGAAGTCATGTTGGTGTCAGCATTGCATGCATGTGGAAAGCCTGGGCTCAGAGTGTGTTCCACAGCAGCACTCAAGAGCCAGAACCACTGTGGGTGATTTGTAGTTACAGGTTTAAAAGGAGGCCTCTTCTGCAACATTCCAAAAGCCTGCCAATGACCTCTGAGTCATGACTCTTTATCAGAAGTTTTTTTTTTTAACTTTAAATTCAAGGAAAATATCTTATATAAAATATATTTTTAATCTTTGAATCTGCTCTTGAATTACATAAAAATCATTTTAAAAGTTGTAAATCAATACCATATTCTTAAAAACATATTGGTTTTAAGTGAGGAGTTTGTTACTTTACCCAATAATAACAACCACAACAAAAACAATAAAAATAACTCAGTTTCTCTGGTAGATGTTCCTTAAGTTAGAAAATATCCATAAACAGCTGGATCTATAAAGCACTGTGGTACTTATACACAGGGGAATAGTATTCAATCACAACAGGGTGTGATCTTCCCATTATATCACAGTGAATACATTATATTAAAAGAGAAAAATCAGGCACACAAGACAAAAGTCACACCCGTGTCTTAGTTAGGGTTTCTACTGCTGTGATAAAACACCACGAGAAAAAGGAACTTGGAGAAGAAATGGTTTATTTCAAGCTATAGTTTTCAGATTGCACTCTATCACTGAGAGAACTTAGCCAGGATCTCAAGAAAGGAACCTAGATGCAGAGGCTTGAGCAAAGACAAGAAGGACTGCTGCCTACTGGCATGTTCTTCAAAGTTTGCCAAGCCTGCATTCTTTAATTTAGCCCAGGCCAGCAGCCTAGGGATAACACCACCTGAAGAGGGCACAGGCCTTCCACTAATCAAAACCAATTAACCAACCAACCAAAAAATAAATAAATAAAGACAACAAAACAAAAAACAAAAACAACAATAAATACCAACCAAACCAAACAAAATAAAAACAAACAAACAAACAAAACTACCCTACATGTTTGCATGTAGCCTGATCTTGTGGAAGTATTTCTTTAGTTGAGAGTTCCTTTTACCAGAGTTTCCAGCTTGTGTCAGAATGACATGAAACTAGCATCACACATGTAGAAACTAAATCATCACATACTGTTAAGTGTACTAGTATTTAGTAGAAGCTTGGTAGCGTGGAGAGAAGAGAACCTTGGGGGTTGGTCTGGTGCTGCTTGTATTCAAATGCTAAATTCTCTACCCCAAGGTTGGTTTCCCGGAAGAGGAGCAAATTCCCAAGTACATCAACTTTTTTGTACAAATGTTACTCCACAATTTAAAACCATTGGTTAAATAAAAATGGCTATAGCCAATTACTGAGTAGCGTAGAGAGAAGTGGAGTTTGAGTTACTGAGTTTTGCTGGTAGAGTACAGGTAGGAGAAGGAGAAAGAGGATTAGATAGATAGATAGATAGATAGATAGATAGATAGATAGATAGATAGGTGGAGGAAGGAAGGGAGGGAGCATGGAGGAGAAAACAGAAGAGTAGGTCTTCATTATTCATGATGGACCTGTGAAATTTCCCTAGTGAAATGCCTCCCCAGGACACCAGACTGCTGAAGCAGAAATAATCCAGGAAGATTCAAACAGCAAGTATTTGTGGAACACATTTAGGGAGGTAGCCAGTTAAACCTTAGAGAATTAGAATAAGGGTAATCCCCCCAGTAACTGAACAGAGCCTAATAAATCATATTTTTAGTCTAATTCATTTTAAGTTAGATGAGATAAGCATAACTCATATTATTTTTATAGAGATGGTTGGGAAAGGTTATCCAATGCTTGCTTGAGTCTTATTAGGTGGGAGTAAGAAGCCTTAATGTGTTATTGCTCACCAAGTTGTCTATTGATAAAGAATATGAGTTGAATATCTCAAAAATACAGAAGAAAACATTTTCAATACTTCTAGCACATTGAATGCTTAAAAGAATCATAAGGTTCATTTTTCTTCTTTTTCATTTTTTAATTGGCGTCTTTTCTCACATAATACATCCCAATTACAAATTCTTCTCATTCTGCTCCTCCCAGCTACTCCTCATCCGACCCTCACCCAGTCATTTCCTCTTATGGAAAGAGAAGCCTTCCATGAGACTATAGTCAAACAAGACAAAGCAAGAAGAAAAGGCAAAAATCCTCATATCAAAGCTGGACAAGCAACCCAACAGGAGGAAAGGAGTTCCAAGAACAGACAAAAGAATCCATGGTATGTTTCCACAGGCTATGCTGATGCCCTAGGTCCTTGTGGACATCTATGCCTGTGCTACTGCCTGAGATATCATGGAAGCCTGTGCTTTATTCTCCTGATGGAGGCCATGTAAATGTTAGTGTTCTGTGCTGTTGCTTGATACCATGCTGATGTACATGGGGCCATATTGGTGTTCATAATTCATGTTGCCCCTAGAGGCCATATGGATGTCTGTGGCCTGAGTTGCCATCAAGGGCCATGACTGTATCCATGGTCTATGTGGGGCCTGATTGTGTTGATTGTCCACGGTATCTACTCCCACTGGAGACCATGGTGAGGTCTTTGGTCTATCCAGTCCCCAGAAAACATGTAGAAGTCTATAACCCTTGGTGCTACTTGCTTACTGTAAAGGACTGGAAACTTCTTTTGAAGTACTATAAATGACTAAAACCTCACAGTTGTCAATGAAGCATAACAGGTTTCTGGGACAACCTCTATTATACTACCTGCAACCCTCACTACTTCCAAAAACAAAACAGTCTAAATAGGAAGAAATTGAAGAAAACTCTTAAAAATGTGACAGAGATGCTGAAGGGTAGCTCTTCACAGATGATGGCTTCTGGAGGGTTAGGAAGTGGGTACAGACTCAATTTTCTTTATAGGGCTGGCCACTGAGAGTTTGATCGTGCTCCAGTGAGTACATGGGTAAAACAAAACAGACTTTGTACCTCTTTTTCCTTTTTCTTTCTTCTTCTTTTTTTCTGGGAAGAGGTCAAAATGGGGTGTGGTGAGCCTGGGATGCCTTGGAAGTTCAGGGTTCATTATATGAAATTCCAAAATAATAAATAAAAATATTATATTGGGTAAAAAATGCAGCAGAGATATACACAGCCCCACTGACAGGGATTCCACTGAAACACCAGATTAATAGTCTTAGAACCTGGTGCAGATCCATGCAGGCCTCATGTTTGCCAGTTCAGTCTCTATGAACCCATGTAAGCCCTGCTTAGTGGATTCAGTTTGCCATGTTATCCTAGTGCCCTCCAGTCCTCTTTTACTTTCTCAGTTTTGTTTTGAGGCAGGGTCTTATGTAACCAAAGTGAGCCTCACACTCACTTTGTAAGATAAGAATGACCTTGGAGTCCTGAATGTCCTCAACCTGCCCTCCAAGTAGTGGGATTATCTGTGTGCTACCATATTCACCATGAATCCTTTCAAATGAGGAAATGATGGGTAATTCTCATGAGGAAAAAACTTATTTTCTCGGAGAAGCAATTGTGGGAAGGTCAAAATCATGATGATACATCTTACAAGTTGTGAACTCACTTGGCTCTCATGTGTACATGGGGAGATAATTTTCATTTTTATGTATTTGTCTCGAGTTCCTAAAATTATTTAGTCATTAGGAACAATTTTAAAGCATTCAAATAAGCTTAGTGTTGAAACATGGTGTATAAGTAAGGGATATACAAAACCCATGGTAAGAAAACAATTAGTTTCAGGAATTGTCTTGAGTTTTGAACTTCACAATCCTATGAATCCCCTAATCATACTTAAATGATCTCTGTTCGCAGAATAAGGAATTACCTTCTCTTAGATTTTTCTCTGTACAAAATGACTCTCCTGATTTAGATATTCTAGGGATTTAATTCACATGTAGAGTCCAACACTCATGAAAGCATCATCAAGAAAAAGAATCATTTTAAATTTTCACTAATAAATAAATTTTCCCAAACACCACGTGTTTTAATATTGAGGGTCAATTTGACAAGGTCTAGAGACACTGAAGAGACAAATCTGAGTGGTTGACTGTGACAGTTTATCTACATTAGGTTAACTGAGGTGAGAAGATCATCCCACATGGGCTAGAATGCTAGACTGAATACAAAGGAGAGAGTGACCTGGGGATCAACATCCATTACATTTGGCTCCCTCACTATTGATAAAGTACCAATAGCTACTTCTTGCCCCACTTGAACATACTGTTCCCTCCTTGAACATACTCTTTCTTCAAACTGTGAACAATAATAAACCTTCTTACTTCCAGTGATTTTGCCAGTTACTCTTTTACAGTGAAGGGAATTGTAACTAACTTTCTGGGAGAAAAGTACTTTGTCTTATAAAACTGCAGATTTCCATCCATTCTTCCCTTGAGCTTACTCTCCTCTTTGAGCATTTTATAATGTACATCTCACATTTCTTCATTTCTATCTCTTCAAAATTACATTTCTCTACTTCTTTTGTACCATTTTCTAGTGTTCTTTATATAAAAACATAAATAATATTTTTACAAGTTAATTGAAACTGTTTATAATTTGCTTTAACATATATTTTCTTGTGTAAATAATAAAAATGATGATTTATTTTTGAAAACCATATATATATATATATATATATATATATATATACTTATGACATGTTCCAAGAGAACTGATAATATAGATTAGTATACTTTCATAAATGTTTATGAATTACAGTAGATTGTTCTATAATACTTGCAGTAATATATGATTATACCTTCTGCTCTTTATATTGTAATCTACAGTAAATGCTATATTAACTTTTTAAAGTTAGAAAAACTAATCACTAACTATAATTTATGTCATTTTTATTCTCACAGGGCTCCTATCTGTGAACTGAGATTAGATATACCTGGGTACGTTTTGGCATGGATAGGCCATTAATCAACCTTTCCTTCTTGGATTTTTTTATAGGAGCTTGTAATTCTCTATCATACACATTGATATTGCAAAATTTTTCTTATCACTCCACTTCAAGAAAGGTAAAATTATAATTTTCTATATTTATCTGTTCTCCTTATATTGTCATAACTATATCCTTAATATTAGATTCATAAAAAATGAGCATTCTCTACAAATTACAGTATTATTAAAACTTTATCCTATATTTTTATTTTCCTCCAAAATGACATTTCTATCATTCTAGAATATTTTGACAGATGCCTGCATGAAATTCCTTTTATGTTTCACAGACTTCTACATTATTTAAAGTAGTTAATTGTTATATTTCACTGTATTTATTTCCACTAAAGGCTATTTCCACTAAAAAGACTATTTTATAACCATTTAACTAACTGTATTTTCATAATGCCAAATAGTAAGTAGCATTCTGAAATGCTGTATTTCTCAAGAACCTGTGAACAGATTGTCATATAATGCATTAGTTCTTGATTTAGTGAAATGCTGAAGAGTAAACATTACATCTGGAATAAGGACAACATAAAAACATCAAACAGAAAATACTGTTAAAGGGGTATGGGAAATTTGATGATTTTTATGAGAGAGGTGCTTGCAGGCTGAAACAGCTATGAGAGACATACCAGAAGATATGGTGCCCTGACCTGATTAGTAAATGTAAAGGTCTCAAGTAACAGTACTTATTTCATTAATGACTTACTGTGGTTGCACATTAAAAGTCATTATTCAGAGAATGAATAACTGTGGTAGGTCTTAGAATTATGTTTATCTAAACTAACGGAGCTTTTAATCCAAGTATTAGCAAGAGATAGCATCAAGGAGAGAATATTTTCATTCATAAATAAGAAACCTATGCCCAGGTTACTGTGTTCATAACCTGATTTTCACTGTGGCATAGCCTGTTTTAATTTGGAAAAAAAAATGAAGCCCAGAAAATTTTAACCTTGAATAGTGCTACTATAAGTAAAACTTAAATGATTATACATCAATAACTCTTTAATCTCCAGATGTTTTTTACAGATAGACTATGAGAAAGATAGATGATAGATGACAAATGCTAGATGCTAGAAGATAGAGAGATGATAGATAGATAGATAGATAGATAGATGTTAGATAGATAGATGATTGATAGATCAATATAGATAAATGATTGATTAGATACCTGATGGATAAATAGATAATAGTTGAATTATATGTATAAATAATAGATGATAAATAGATGGTAAATGATAGATGATAGATAGATAGATAAATAGATTATTGATAGATAATATGTAGATAGGTAGAGAAGTAGATGGATAGATGATAGATAAATGGTAGCTATATGCTCATTTAAAGGATTCATAAATAGTGAATACTTATTTTCATTCCCAAATTTCAAATTACTCTACAGGATTTTAACTGTAACATTTGGGACAAAGTAGATTGAACATTGCATGTTATACTTAATTTTTTTAAAAAATTCAATTTTAGATTATTTCATTCATAGGAAAATCTGAAGAGGAAAGGAACCATATAAGCCAAAAGACTGAATTTGGAAAAAGTTTGGAAACATTTAAGAAAGGAGAGATGTTCACAGGAATTGTGACACACTTCTATAACTCCAGTATTTTGGAAGTTATGGTAGGAGAATTGGGGGTTTAATGTTTTCAGTCCTATACAGTGTAAATGTAACAAATGACAATAGTAAGGTAGAAAGGAAGAAACAGAGGCATAGAGAATTGAAGGAAGAAAGAAGAGAAAATCGGTTGTCAAGAATTTGCTCCTCAAACCAGTGATGTAGCTTGGGCTAGTTGGGTCTGAATTACCCAAAAGAAGTTACCCAAAAACCTATCTAATTCAAGATGGAGGCAGCATCCAAAGGAATACCTTGCTTCAGCTTTGCACATTATGAAAATATTAAAAGTGTTTATAAAGGATTTTTGAGGTACCAGAGGAGGATCACAAACATAGACAACATAATGGTGGAATGCCACAGACTCCAAAGGCAGAGTTCATTCAAGCTCCTCAAGTTTCTGGTTTTTAAACTAAATATCTAGAGTCAGAGATGAGAGCTCTAGAGCAGAACCAGCTAAGTATTATAGCTATATGTTTTGAAGATGTCAATTTGCTCCCAGTGACTTTAAACAAAATACAGATGAGCTTTGAAGATGACCAACAATGCCATACATATACATACACACACACACACACACACACACACACACACACAGACATAGTTATAGTTATATATATATATATATGTATACATAAAAATTTTCCTTAAAATTCTAGAGAATAGAAAATCATTTATAATATAATTATTTATTTCAATCTGAACACATTTGCTTATGTACAATCTAAAATCAAAAAATGGAATAATTTTAATCCTTGGAAACCCTTATTGTGAGCTCCTAATTACGTCTGAACTCTACATCCTGGTGGTGGAAGAATCCACAGTTATTTCTTCATATACTACTTCCTTCATTTGTTTAACTCATAAAAAGTGATAGATAACTGTGGACGCATTTATATCTTATTTTTTAATGACCATTATTTTGAGAAAATCACCCATACCATTTTATGAAACAAGGAGTGTGTTCACTTGATTGGCTATATGCAGTTCAATTTTATCTGTATCAAATTCTATCTTTGCCTGTTCCTTTTCTCATTGCTTTGGCAGTTACTGGAAAGGAGAAATATAAAAGAAGAAAATGTTCATTTGCTCTCATTTAAGAAGTTTATTCTATATTTGCCTTGTTCAATGCCTTATAATTGTTGTGAAGTAGATCAACCTAGGGGCAAGAGTATAATAATAATGTCAGAGAGAAGTTCTCACCTCATAGTGGTTAGGCAGTAGACAGATACAAAGATGTGGCAAGGTCAACAGTTTTTTTTTTAATTTGTTTTTTATTAGCTATTTTGTTAATTTACATTTCAAATATTATCCCCTTTCCCAGGTTCCCCTCCAGAAATCTTCTATCCAATCCCCCTCCCCCTGCTTCTATGAACGTGTTCACTCACCCACCCAACCTCTCCCTGCCAACCTAACCTGGCATTCTCCTACATTGGGTCATCAAGCCTTCACAGGACCAAGGGCCTTTCCTCCCATTGATGCTCAACAAGGTCATCCTCTGCTATATATGTGTCTGGAACCATGGGTCGCTCCATGTGTACTCTTTGGTTGCTGGTTTAGTCCCTGGGAGCTCTGGGGAGAGGGGTCTGGTTGGTTAATGTTATCCTTCCTATGGGGTTGCAAACACCTTCAGCTCTTTCAGTTCTTTCTCTAACTTATCCACTGTAGACCATGTGCTCAATTCAATGGTTGGTGGTAAGCATCTGCCTCTCTATTTATCAGGCTCTGACAGAGCCTCTCAGAAGACAGCTATATCAGGTTCCTGTCAGCATACAGTTCTTGGCATCCTTGATAATGTCTGGGTTTGGTGACTGTATATGTGATAGATCCTCAGATGAGTCAGTCTCTGGATGGCCTTTCCTTCAGTCTCTGTTCCATACTTTGTTTCTGTATTTTCTCCAATGAGTTTTTTGTCCCCCCTTCTAAGAAGGACTGAAGCAACCACAATTTGGTCTTCTTCTTCTTGAGCTTCATGTGGCCTGTGAAATTCTTATCCTGGGTATTCCAAGCATTTGGGCTAATATCCACTTATCAGTGAGTGCATACCATGTATGGGTTTTTTTTTTTTGTTTTGTTTTGTTTTTTTGTGATTTCCTTACTCAGGATGATATTTTTCTACTTCCATACATTTACCTAAGAATTTTATGAAGTTGTTGTTTTAATTAGCTGAGTAGAACTCAATTGTATAAATGTACCATATTTTCTGTATCCATTCCTTTGTTGAAGGACATCTGGGTTCTGTAAGGTAAAGGATACTATCAATAGAAACAATTAGCAACCAACAGATTGGGAAAAGATCTTTATGAATCCTACATCGAAGAGAGGGCTAATATCCAATATATAAAAAGAACTCAAAGAAGTTAGACTCCAGAGAATGAAATAATCCTATTAAGAAATGGGGTACAGAGCTAAACAAAGAATTCTTGACTGAAGAATATCGAATGGCTATGAAGCACCTAAAGAAATGTTCAACATCCTGAGTCATCAGGGAAATACAAATTAAAACAACCCTGAGATTCCACTTCACACCAGTCAGAATGGTTAAGATAAAAAATCTAGGTGACAGCAGATCCTGGTAAGGATGTAGAGAAAGAGGAACACTCCTCCATTGTTGGTGGGATTGCAAGCTAGTACAACCACTCTTGAAATCAGTCTGGTGGTTCCTCAGAATATTGGACACAGTACTACCTGAGGACCCAGCTATCCCACTCCTGGGCATATACCCAAAAGATGCTCCAACATATAACAAGGACACATGCTCCACTATGTTCAGAGCAGCCTTATTTATATTAGCTAGAAGTTGGAAATAACACAGATACCCTTCAACAGAGGAATGGATACAGAAAATGTCAACATTTATATATCAATCCCATGCATACAATGAGCTCTTTCCTGACATGATTTACCTCTAAATAGCATATCAAGTATGAACCTCTCAATTGTTCTTTTCATGAATAGGATGATCCTTTAGGACACCATCACTTTTCTCAATGTTGGATCCTCCAATAAGATAATTCTTTTACCATTTGAGCCTTTGGTCGAGAAATACTTCATACCTGTATCACAATATGCCCCGAATTACAGTGATATCTATTTTAAGGGTCCTTCAAATATACAGGTTTGTAGTGTTTTGATGTCTTTTTGCTATTCCTATTTGGGAGGTTTGAGAATCAGGTGGTTGTACCTAGCTAAAGGAAATAGTTTTCCAAGTCACATATTCTTCAGTATATATTATTCTCTATTGCCATTTGCTAAAACATGAAGGACATTTCTTTACTGGTGAAAGATTTCACTGTAATGTTATTCTCTACGCAGCTACATTTGACCAAGAAACCATGGATACAACACCCTGAAATGGTGAGCCAAAATAAACTCTTGTATCTTTAGATCGTTTGTGTCATGCATTCTGTCCCTTTACTGTGAAACCTTAGTAAATCCCAGTACACCACCAGTTATTTCTCAGTTTTACTTTTTATAAGATTTCACTTTGTTTCCAGTTAGGTTTTGACCATTTAAATTAATTTTCTTGGAATAAAACCAAGAATGTTGTATTCTGCTGTATTTGTTGAATTTGTAATGAAGCTACTTAGTGATATGTTTGCATCTGCTCATCTTAATACTCAGTGACACGTCTTTTGAATTGTCCCATTAGTGTGTATTCTCACTAAACTCCTACTCATAACACATGTTTCTTTTCTAGTCGGTCTTTAAATTTTGAATTTTGTTAAATATTACAATGAATTAACACATAAACATAGTTTTTTAAAAACCATTTGAATGTGGCAGATTCCAATAATTTATTATCATTAAATATTCCAGCTTTCACTGAATATCAAGATACTATTTTATCAAATAACAATGCAGTTTTTAAAATTGGAAAAGTGAAATTGGCACAACAATATCATTTCCAAACAACACTGATTTTCTAAAAGAAACAAAACACAAATCACAGATAGATACTGCATCTTGGCAGGTTTGTTTTTCTCCTTAGACATACTGTTGAGAGCTCATTCACACAAATTGTCATCTCCATTTGTCTTGCCTGATGTTTAATGAAGGTAAACATTGTATTGTATTTTACTGAAGAATTAGTGTCTTAGTATTTTAAACTCTTGGTCATTTTTATACAGTCTTCCAATAGTGTTATATTATAGAATATAGGTTTTTCCTTTTTCATATTATAAATGAACAGATTCACAGATACTTTACTATGTAAGAATTTACTAATGTATATGTAAAAGTATTTAGACTATTCTAATTATGTTTTTCAATATTATTTATATTTCAAAAAACATAAGTAATAAACATATACAAGAAAATAAAAACAATGTTTACTGAAAAGATACCATATCCTTGTTAGTAACATTAATGAAGTTGAAGATTTATGTTCTGAGATATTGTAGTCATCAAGTCCCTATCTTATTTATTTGATAATCTTCTCATAAAATGGGACTATTGTCTCATTATCTTTACATGAAGATTAAACTGGCCTTTCACAAATGCAGGTTCATGGACACACCTCTATTCCCAAAGCATGGTGTAACAATTTATGTTTTATTCAGTGTTGCTTAGAGTATAGTCTATGTCTCACAGTTTAGTTATAAGATGTCAAATGTAATTCCTAACATAGTATACATAAATATTAAACAGTAAAAGCACAAACTTGAGTCCACAAAACAGAGTTCAAATTGTCTCTTTGTCTTACATTGTCAGTAACAGTACAACCTGTTTACTAAATAGTCCCTAAATTGTCCCTAAAGTTTTCTGTATATAAGCAAGAAATTTATAATAAACATAAAGAATTATGATATGTTTTGATTGCAAAAACATGTAAAGCTACTAACATCAATTGTAAATAAAAATTGGACAAATTACTTGTTTCATTTGAGAGATACTTCTCAGGGACAAAGTATAATAATATGTACATGTATTCTATCATTATTATTAAATCTTTTTTACAGTTCAGTTGTTATCCCCCTCCCAGTCCACCTTCCAACACTTCTTCATCCTATTCCTCCCCTCTCATCTCCAAGAGGATGTCCCCAACCCTCCACCTCACTAGACCTTCCCCATCCCTCGAGCCTTAAGTATCTTGAAGGTATAGGTGCTTCTCTTACTGAGGCCAGACCAGGCAGTCCATGGGTGTATATATTTTGGGGCCTCATATAAGCTAAGCTAGAGTATGCTGTCTGGTTCACATGCACTTAAATAAAAATGACTGAAAAGCTTCTGTAAGGACAAATTGGCAACCTACAGATTGGGAAAATATCTTCACTAACCTTACATCTGACAGAGGGTTAATATCCAAAATATATAAATAACAGAAAAAGTTAACCTTCAAAAAACCAAATAACCCAATTTAGAAATGGGTACAGAGCTAAACAGAGAATTCACAACAGGAGAATCTTGAATAGCCAAGAAGCATTTAAAGAAATGTTTAAAGTCATTGTCATCAGAGAAATGGAAATCAGAATGGCCCTGAAATTACTCTTCACACCAATCAGAACAGCTAAGATTGAAAAAAAAAAATCCAAGTAATAGCACATGCTATCAAGGATGCAGAGAAAGAACACTCCTTCATTGCTGATTGGGATTGAAAACTGGTACAACCACTCAAAATCAATCTGGTGATTCCTTAGAAAATTGGAACAAGCAGAAAGTCCCTCCCTCCCTCTGCCTCCCATGATTATTTCCTTCCCCCTTCTAAGTGGGAATGAAGCATACTCACTTGGGCCTTTCTGCTTGTTACAGTTCTTACAATCTGTGGGTTGTATCATAGGTATTATGTATTATGTATTTGGTTAATATCCACTTATCAGTGAGTAAATACCATGCATGTCATTTTGGATTTGAGTTACCTCACTTATATTTTCTAGTTCCATCCATTTGCCTGTAAAATTCATTTTTAATAGCTGAATAGTATTTTATTGTATAAGTGAACCACATTTTTTTGTATCCATTCTTCAGTTGAAGGACATCTGGGTTGTTTCCAGTTTCTGGCTATTAAAAATAAGGCTGCTATGAACATAGTGGAGCATGTGTCCTTGTGGTATGATAGGACATCTTTTGGGTATATGCACAAGAGTGGTATAGCTGGATCTTTAGGTAGAACTATTTCCAAGCACTTATGTGCATTATCATATCATCTGAGAATAGCAGTACTTTGACATCTTCCTTTTATATTTGCATCCCATTGATCTTGTTTTATTTTCTTATTGTTCTAGTTAGAAATTCAAGTAATATTTTGAAGAGATTGGGAGAGAAATGGACAGACTTGTCTTATCCTCAGTTTTAGTAGAATTGCTCTAAGTTTCTCTTCCTTTTAATTTGATATTGATTATTGGCTTGCTGTATATTGCCTATATTATGTTTAAGTATGTACCTTTATCTCTCCAAGGCTTTTAACATGAAGGGGTGTGGAATTTTGTCAAAGGTTTTTTTCAGCATCTAATGGGATGACAATGTGATTTTTTCCTTTCAGTTTGTTTATATTGTTTTTATTTGTTTAATTATATTGATAGGACTTTCTTGTATTGAACATTCCCTGAATCTCCTGGTATGAAGTCTTCTTGATCATGGTGAATGAAGTTTTGATGCATTTTTATTGGGTTTTCAAAATTTTAATTGCATATTCCTGTCTCTATGTTCCTGAGCAAAATTGGGCTAAAATTCTCCCTTTTTGTTGACTCTTTGTGTGGTTCATACATCAGGGTGACTGTGGCCTCAAAGAATAAATTTGGCAGTATTCCTTCTGTTTCTATTTTCTGGAATAGTTTAAGGAATGATGGCTTTATCTCTTCTTTGAAAGTCTAGTAGAATTCTCTGCAAATATCATCTGGCGCTGGGATTTTTTGGGGGATTGGGAAAATTTAATAACTGTTTCTATTTTCCTTAGGATTTATAGGACTAATCAGAGAGTTTACTTGATTTTGATTTAAGTATGATAATGTTTTCTGTCTAGAATTCATCTATTTCATTTAGATTTTTCAGTTTTATGAAGTATAAACTTTTGAAGTAAGACCTAATTATTTTTTAATTTTCTTAGTTTCTGTTGTTATGTCTCCCTTTTCATTTCTGATTTTGTTAATTTGGATATGATCTCTGTGCCTTTTAATTAGTTTGGTAAAGGATTGGTCTATCTTGTTGATTTTCTCAAAGAACCATCTCTTGGATTTGTTGATTCCTTATATTGTTCTCTTTGTTCCTAATTGATAAATTTCAGCCCAGAATGTGACTATTTTGTGCCATCTACTCCTCTTGGGTATGTTTGCTTCTTTTTGTTCTAGAGCTACCAAGTATGCTATTAAGTTACTATTATGAGATCTCTCCAATTTCTTTACAAAAGCAGTTAGTGCTATGAACTTTCCTCTTAGCACTACTTTCATTATATCCCACAAATTTGAGTATGTTGTGACTTCATTTTCATTGAGTTCTACAGAGTTTTACATTTCTTATTTATTTCTTCCCTGGCCAAGTATCATTGGACAGTTGTTTAGTTTCCAAGAATTTCTTTTACTTGTGTTGTTTTTGAAATTCAGCCTTAATCCATGGTGATCTGATAACATACAAGAGGTTATTTTAATCATCTTGTATCATTGGGGCTTGCTTTGTATTGGATTATATAATCAACTTTGGAGAAGGTTCCATGAGATGCTAAGAAGAAGGTATATTCTTTTGGTTTTAGATGAAAGGTTGTGTAGATATCTGGTGGATCCTTTTGGTTCATAACATCTCTTAGTTTCATTATTTCTCATTCCATAACCTGGTGAGGGTGAAGTGTTGAATATCCCACTATTATTGTGTGGTGCTATAACTCAAAATCAACAGGAAATTTGAGACATTATGAAAATTATAAACTAAGAATAATAGGTAAAAAAGAAGGTGAATGTTCTCAGTTCAAAGTGCCAGAAAATATCTTTCAACAAAATCATAGAAGAAAACTTCCCTAATCAAACAAAGATATTGATATAAACATACAAGAATTTACTGAACACCAAATAGATTGGACCAGAAAATAAAATCCTCCTACCACATAATAATCAAAACCCTACCACATAATACAAAACACTAAATGTACAGACAAGGAGAGAATATAAAACCTGCAAGGGGAAAAAGTCAAGTAACATACAAAGGAAGACCTATCAGAATTAAATGTGATTTCTAACATAACCTAAAAGCCAGAAGATTATCTAAACAAATGTTTTAATCTAAGCCAAAAACAAATGTTTTTTGGACACTAAGCAACCACAGATTCCAGGCAATTACTGTACCCACCAAAACTTTCAATCACCATAGATGGAGAAACAAAGATTTTCATGACAAAATCAAATTTAAACAATATCTTTTTACTCATCCAGACCAATAGAGAATAGATGTTTGCTGGATTATCTTGCTGACAGCAGGACTTCTTGGGCACCAGGAGGAACTGGCCAGACAATGGAAGTTTGTAAAATTTGCAAGTTAGAGTAGCTCACAAGTACAACTAAGGCTACATTAACTGCACACAAACAAACCCCAAGCCAGAGAGATGAACTGAAGAGAAACATTAGTTGGCTGGTCTCCTTTGAGCAGTATCTTGTGATGTAGTTTAGATCTTTGAATGTAGATTAATAGCACTTTGAGCAATACAGGATTTTTTCTTCCCTAAAGTAATAGAGATTTTCTTTTGATTGAATATTGAATTGACAATGTGAATATGTATTTATGTTTTCAGAAACATAATAGTGTTTGAAAACTAAAAGAAAATATTGCCTTGGCAAATGTTTACTATTCTCTTGGCTTTAGATATTACTTAGGTAGAAAGGATTTGATTTTGTTTTCTTATTTATTAGATAAATCTTACTTAGTATCTGATAAAACAAGTAGAATTGCTGTAGTTATAAGGAATGGAATGATCTTTGTTCTAGTAGAAAATGGTGTTCATTTCATATCTGTTTGTAGCAGGTGTACAAAGATCAATGCACCAGATGATTTTAATCATTTTAGCCAATTCCCGGTGTATTTTTAATATCTATGTATATATTATACAATTATTTAATTATGGCAATAAAACATTCCATACAAACTATATCTACAAATTTCAAAGTGTAAATGTGAGCTATAAACAGCACTCAGTAGCCCCTGCAGTGTAGAGTGACTGACCAGCTGCTAAGAAATTTCAGCAATTGCCATTGTACAGGATGTTAACATATTTATCAATACTTGAGATGAAAAAAATGGTATTTCATGGGGACTTTTTACCCTGTGCCATCTGGTCCTGAGGTGCCGATTACATAGATTATTGACTCATTAAAGTCAATGAGGTGAATAACACAATTAAACTTGTTTACTTATCATGTTATAGTCAGTTAACATTGAGATGTAACTTTCCATTTCTTTACACCACGCAGCACAAGCTCATTCCAGGAACACTTAGTGATACTCCAAACTATTCTCAGAATACTATCTTTCAAAATTATAGTGCAATTCAAGGTGCATGAATATTTGAAGCTATGTTTTAACATATAAATGGCATATAACCATCACAATGAAAATCAGTCTTTCCAATTAAAATAATAAAGCAGAATAAGTGGCCAATGGGGACTTAGCATAGGAAACACATTCCTGAACTCCACTAATCACCCAGTTGCAGATGGCAGTGCATCTGAAAATAGCTCACATAAAATATGGTTCTGTTCATGGATGTAGGAGAGCAAGAGGCTATGTTATCAGTGTAGGGAACATATTGTCAAAAAGAAGGCTAAGGATGCACTATTAAATAAGCTTTTAAGTATACATACATAAGTAGTTGGATAAAATAAAGGTATCAGTTTAATATTTTAAAATTATCTCAATATCACATAGCAAAATTAAGGCTGAAATAACTTTGACCTAAATTTATATAATTACATGCTAAAGTCTACAGATATTGAACAGTTCTATAATAGTATATCCTCGAATGTACTTCTATGGAATAATACTTGAAATAATCTAAATGTATATTTCTTGTTATAGACAGTTAATTATATGACATATAGAATTGTTTTGTTCACTATGCTCACTGAAATTTCAGATAAATTGCTGAATTGTCATTAATGTTATCTTGGTAATTTACATTGCCTCAGAAATAAGTATGGAAGATTATTTCAACAACTACGAGTGCTTCATAGTACACATACACTATAATATGAAGGTCACATATTTGCATAGGTAAGTAAATGTCATAAATATATATAAATAGAAGATTGTTACATAGGTAGTTGATATTTAGTTTGTACATCAAAATATGATAGATACACAATAGATACAAAGATGGATGGATGGATGGATAAATAGATTGATGACAGATAATTGCATCATAATGAATGTTCTAAAATGTCATCAAAACCTATCTTGTAGGACACGTAATTTTAGTTTTTTTTTGTCCCCATTTCGTGTCTCTTTCTGCCTACCGAATAAAAATTACTTTTAGAAAAGAAATTCTTTCATAAAGAACTTCAACTGTATTTGAGCTAAAAGAAACACTCATTAAATGCAAAATGTGTCTTTATTTTTAGCCTAAAATTTCTGCTAAGTAGAAACCAAATAATATTTTATAAATAAAGCTTTTACAGGTTATATCAGTATATCTTCAAATAAATATAGACAAAGAAGTCTGATAGATATACTAATTTGAATAAAGTATATACAATTGCATGAGAATAGAGGAGGATCATTAGTCATTAAACTTATATAAATAATATGTTGAAAAATATTCACAAAAGCCCTTGTTAGTACTCAATAATATTTGAAAAATTATAAATTTGAGAATTCATATTCTAAATTATTTAAAAGTATAATTTGATTTGTGCAATAGTGTTCAGTGGTAGAGTAGGAAGGAGAGGAAAGAAAGGGAAAGAAAGGAGGACAGATCAATAAAATACCTACTCATATTCATTCACCAGGCTACTATGACTAAAACTCCAGTGTCTTCATATTAAAAAATGTAATATAATATATAAACTCAGCTCACACAAATAAAAATTATTTCACTAGTGTGTTACTGAATAAAGGGCAAAACTACACTTAACAAGCCAGAATTCTGGCAATGGTCCTTCCATTACAGCCTAACTGATGAATGTCAGATACTAAAGCTGCCTTACAGTTGTAGATAGAATAGAAGTAGGTAGAATAAAATGCTTCATTGTATTATACTTTATTACAATAAAGGCTTAATGGACAATCAGGGAATAAGAAGTGTTAAATTGTGATCTGAGGTGGGAGGGCAGAATAGAGGAAGTTATATGGAGATACCAAGAAAAACTAATATAATTTTGAAAAAGTGATATGAAAAACTATTCCTATATATATATATACATATATAATATGTGTTTGTGTGTTGTTTGTGTGTGTGTGTGTGTAGTGTGTGTGTGTATAAAATTATATAGAGAGTTGTTTTGTAAAGGGGTTACAATGCCCTTATTCACAGAAAATATGATAGTGTACAAGAGATGCTTTCAAGATCAAACTGGACCAAAATAGCAGGATGGTGAGGGTCTGGTAATGAAGTTCTACTTCTAGCTGAGAAACCATTGAAATTGATACCTGATGGAAGAAGAGTAAGGTTTTTTAAGGATATGATTCCTCATTGAGGTCCTATAGTCCAGTGAAAAGCTGCACACCCAAATGTATATGTACAATACCCAGTATATTTAGTTTTTTTAAGGACACTAAGGTAAGTGGACCTAGAATTAGGGGTGGAACTTGGAAAGGCTAGTTGAGGTGTGGATATCATCAAAAACTACATTGTACAAAATTCTCAATGGATTAATAAACATAGAAAACATACATAGAAGAAGTTGCTTCTTCACTTAAGCAGATAAGGAAAATATTTGATAATCAATGATAAGTGAACTCAATTCTAACTGTGAAACTTCATGCATTTCTAAACCATTTCTGTGATAATAGTTCACACCACCGTCAAACATTATCCAAAATACTCAACTGTAAGCTGGTTTAATCATTGATTTTTTTGAATACCACAGAATAGTAGTTGTACCCATAATTTAATACTTTTTGTACCTTTTATGAAACAATTGTGATGTTTCCTGGTCATACATAGGCAAGGGCAAAGGTTAACTGGTGTACATATTACATTTATTGATAATTTCATGTAGCAAATGCCCTTTCCATTAATGAGCATATCACTAACAGCACATAGTAAAGGCTGACAATTTGGTTCCCTAAATGGCTATTTAATCCATTAAAACATACAATGTAGACTTTATCTAAAGGAAAACAAAGTCTATTTGCTTTTCTAACAAGGAATTTAAATTCTGTAAAAAGTAAATATACCATTTACAAGCTCTAATAATTTTTCTGGATGTTATTCAAAGGGAAAAGACTTCAGAACACACCTCAGAAAATATCATTATATGGCATAATTTCTGTATATGGGATCCACTTAGATAAAATACTGTATAATAGCACACTGTTAATTGTCAGATCAAGTAACCGTAGAAAGGAAAATTGATCTTCAAATGGACAGTGGAGATGACATGATAGTAACTGCTCCATATGGAGCAGAGTAATAAATGAAGTACTAAATATTTCATTTGAGAAAATGAGATAAAGAAGAGCTGAATGAGTAAACAGTCACTTAAACGTTTTAATATGTATGTTGGATCAGGAGCAGTTAATATTTAACTGCAAAAATACAAAGGCTGAACAAAATTACCTACCATAAAACACACTTTTATTCCCAAACTCCATTTTCTAATAGAACATTAGAGGTAATTTTACCTACTATGAATACAACACTGCCACACAAAAACATTTTTATGGAATCAGTGATATATAAAATGTGTAGTAATTTTTTACACCTTATGAGAAAATAAATTACACTTTATGTGAAAAATACATTGGAAAGGATTTAGTGAGCACTTTTCAAATAAAGTGTAATAAAATGCTTCATAATATTGACTAAGCAGTAATGCACTGAAGTATAGAAACATAAAATCAGGTGCTTAGAGGCTTCTGCAGTGATGCAAACGAGTGCTCTCAGAACTGGTCATACAATGGGGAGGTCCGAATGTTCCTGAGCTCTCTGTGTGGTCTTTATCACACAGGTTCTCTGTGGCATCAGAAGCCTCATCAGAGCTCTGTACATCGACAGCTCTGTTTGTTCCTCTGCCTAATGGAGAGAGAAGAACCTCTAGGAACCTGGTTAGAACCCATCTTCAGTGAACTCACCAGAATCACATTTTTTTTTCTTGGAAAACCCAAATTTCCTGAATTATTTTCAGAGACAGCAAAAATTATCAAAATCTTTCATTGTAAACTCCTCCCCCAGCTCCTGTGCTGATAGCTACAATTTAATTACATGTGTGGCAAGAATCAGAAATATGTGAAATAGGTTTCAATGAAAATACACAAGGTTCTCAAGGTCAAAGATATTGTATCCCAAAAAGGACATTTGTTGCTTACTTCCAAGTGTTTATAAGCAGCTCAAGGTGTCTACTGAAAATATCTGAAGACAGGACTACTCATCAGCACTATCTGTAAAGACAAGATGGTTTCCCACCCAGGCAAACTTGTACTGAAATATTACCCAGAATCACAGAGAATTCATCCATATTTTAATCTTGCTAAAATTAAAGAGCACATTAAAATCATTACAGATATCATACAAAATAATGTATGTATATCTTTCTTCACATACAGGAATCTTTAGTTGACTATTTTGAAATTAAGTGGGGAAGTGGATAATTATGCTGTCACTGGAATCTTTCCAATGAAATGTATTTTAGATCCTTTTACTGATAGCTCACCTGAAAAGGTTCACATATTGTGCACATAAAATGTAAAAGAGACATGAAAATTGCGTTGCTGTTAGGCAAAAGAATGAAAAATGAAGCCTACTTACCTAGCAAAATTCTTTTATTCTACCTATATTAAGATAAAACTTTATTAGTCACAGTTTCACTAACAATTGACTGATTTTTAGTACACTTCCATAGCTATGCAGAAGTTGTTAAATGTTCACTTTCAACAGTCACTGGCCACTACTTAAAACCAGTCTACACATCCCCAAGTCATCACTTCTGATGAGTCTTTATGTCTCCATTGAGATGACTCCCCGGGACATTTTGAAAGGAATCATCAATATCTGATGACCATTGAACAAGATCCATAGGTCAGTTACCATAATTTTGGTTCATTTCTTCATTGAAAAGTAGTATCATGTTATTAGATGTCATATTTAAACTTTCACTCTTTGACTGGTCGACAAAGAGTCTTCCTGGCTCCTATAAATACTTACATGTAAGCTACATTGTCAACTTGATTTCAGTCTTCCAGTGTTGGTGCTTAACCTTGAAAATGGCAGGAATCACTTTATGCTTAATCTTTGAAGAGAGCAACATGTAGTATTTTCTTAACCAAAGAAGATATTTCCCCAACAGCAGGGTAGGGTTGGTGGACTTAGATGTTGCATATCTTCACCTACACTTGGTATTAACTAAACTTTTGTCTTAGCCACTTAAGCAGATTTGAACTGGAATGTTCCTGGGTTTGTATTATATGTCTTTAGTGGTATTATAAACATCCTAGTGTGGACCACCTGCCTAAGGTGTACAAAGTGAGTACAATGAGTTTCAGAAAATCAGAGTAAGAGAGCTGAGGTATATAATATGCAGTAATGTGAGATACTACAGAGTAGGGAGATGGTATTCAGGAACCAATAGGTGTGCTGGATAGTTTTATGTCAGCATGACACAAAATGTCATCTGATCTGAAAGAATCTTAATGGGGAAAATACCCAAAATATCTGCTTCTAGTTAAACCTGTGGGGCATTTTTCTAATTAATGATTGATTGGGGAGGTCACAGCCCATTATGTGTGTTGCCATGCATGGGTTGGTGGTCCTGGGTGGTCTATAAGAAAGCAGATAAGCAAGTTATGGGAAACAAGCCAGTAAGCAGCACCCCCCACCCCTAACCTATGCAACAATTCTTGACTCCAGGATCGTGCCCTGTTTGAGTTTCTGTCTTAACTTCCTTTGAGGAATAATACTGTTATGGATGTATAAGCTAAATACACCCTTTCCTCCCAAATTTGTTTTTGGTCAAGGTCTTTGATCACAACAATAGTAACCCAAACCCAGAGGGTAGGTATGGCCAGACTAGGTAGCATATGACTTTAATTAAAAAAAGAAGAATTTTTTGTAAGAAATTCATTTCAGAACTATAAAAATCTTTTCAATAAGGGAATTTGGACTGACAAAAGTCCTAAGTTAGAAAAGAGCCTATAATTTCCAGTTTGTATTGGGGTTATTTGTCTGTTTGTAAGCATTCCTGTAGCCCTACCTCTCCACCATTCTCAAGGTGTACCCCCACCCCTAAGGCTGTGTTGAAACTCCTAAGATCTTCTGCCTTAGCCTCTGGAGATCTGGGAATACAGGCAACAAGATGCCTGGCTAAGTTTGATACTGCCTCCTGTACTTTTATGTTAGTTCTTTGAGTATTGTTTATTTTATTTTCTTTTAACTTTTCTTTTCTTTTTTTCCTTTCCTTTCTCTTTCCTTACTTTTCTTTCTTTTTTCTTTTTCCTTTTTCTTTTGATCTTATTTACCTCCCTCCCCAAATTCCCCTGAGATGCCCTCTCCCCTTACCCATCCAACCTTTGTCCTTTCAATACCACTGTATTTCAGGTTATTAGATAGATCTTTTTTCATGCCTCCCCAGGAAAAGTCACACCGTACAACAGCATTTTAAATGCTTTTCTTGATAGCTACTAACCATGGAAGATGAAGTATGAAACAATAGTTTTATTTTAAATACATAAATGAAGCTGTCTTAAAACTACTTACTATTAAAGAATATTTGGAGATCAATTAGTGATTTAGGTTAATTGTATAAAGAACTAAATTGAGAAGATTCTTTGGACCTGTGTGTTGATATTTGCAAGAACAAAGTTATTATAGAAAAATATAACAAATATGAAATCCAACTGAATCATGATTAGAATCATGAGAATATTTTGCTAAAAATAAAGCAAAATGAATTGCTTGTTTCAGATAAAATCTGATAGAAAATATTATCACATTCCCAACCCACATGAAGCCCCTGATATTTCCTCCTGTGTTTCAGAAATCCTTTTAATATTCTAAATTATTTCTGTAAATGATAACTGTTTTATTTTAGTGATTTCTTTGGTGTCAGCTTTGCTTATGTGGGTGCCTGTTCACAAACACAATTCTTCAGCTAGATCCTCCAGGCTTTGGTCCCTGAAGGGCCAATTTGGGAAGTTTAATGCTTGCTTAACTTAAGTGTGATTTTCAATTAGGCCACAAAATCTGGTGCACGCTCTGTAAAATTATTCCCAGGAAACGAAAGTATTAGAATCTGGAAAGCTATGTGTATTTAAATTGAGTTCACCATAGCTCTCCACAACAGGCAAACTCACTGATAAATATGTCTCTCAAATAATATTGGAGCTACTCTTTGTGCATTACCTTTAGTGTAATGGAATGAACAGTGCATTTTGCTTTAGATACAATTGATGTCTAAGAACAGAAACAATGATACAAGAGTATCTTTCACTCTCTTCTTTAAAGGTGCAGGTTGGCCAATTCAATGGATAGCAACAACTTTATCAGAATACTAAGATAATTAACATAGTGAACTTAGAGTAGAACTCAGTAAGTATTTTCCATCTATTCAAACATGGAGGTGCCTTCCACTGAGTAGGAAATTCACAGTGCTGTGAACTCAGCAGTCTTTTCTTCTCATCTCTACCCCTGTTTGGATAAACACTGAAAGGGTACAGTTTTTCCCAGATAACTGTGTTCCCAACATCTTCCATCAAAATAAACAAGGAAAAAAGGGGTGGAGGCAGTGTCTTAGTCAAGGTTTCCATTACTACACAAATATCATGACCAAGAAGCAAGCTGAGGAGGAAAGGGTTTATTTAGCTTACATTTTCCACATTGCTGTTGATCACACAAGGAAGTCAGGACTGGAACTCAAGCAGGTCAGGAAGTAGGAGCTGATGCAGAGGCTATAAAGGGATGTTACTTACTGGCTTGCTTCCCTGGCTTTGCTCAGTTTACTTTCTTATAGAACCAAAGACTACCAGCCCAGGGACGGCACCACCTACAATGGGCCTGCCCCCTTGATCACTAATTGAGAAAAATGCCTTACAGCTGGATCTCATGGAGGTATTTCCTCCACTGAAGCTCTTTTCTCTGTGATAACTCCAGCTTGTGTCAATATGCCACACAAAACCAGCCAGTACAGGCAGGGAATAAAGCACTGGGAGAAGAGAAAGAGAGGGGTAGAACACAATTTGCTCAACAAGGTCTTGGGTTGATTTCCAATTCCAAGTTTATTCATTTAACAGAATTGGAAGTCTCTTTAGTGTTTAAAATCCACTACTCTAACAATGGATCAAGGTTTATCCAGAAAGACCAGCAATGACTGTAGTTCTTAGAAATAGCCATACCATTTTACCCATAGAGTCAAAGTGTTACATTTAACTGGACATTTAACATCTAGATGGTGCCAAAGAACATTAGCTTCCAAGGTGTTAGTTGAAATAAGTATCTTCTTACAGACATTCTTAGATGAGGAAGAACAGAGTAAATCAAAGCTTTTATTGAAGTGAGTGAATTAAAGTGAAGGAGAGTTTTTGCATGGTAACCATACAGATTTTCAGTTCCATGTAAGAAAAAATTTATATAGAATGCATGAATGAACAAAATATATTCTGCTGATTTTTCTTCAATGAAAACATGTCTATTTTCTTTTATTAAAAATAGATTTTATCATACGATATATTCTGATCCTGGTTTTCCCTCCCCTACTCTTCCTAGATTTTCCCCCACTTCCTTCCTCTTAGGATCCTCACCTTTTCTGTTTCTCCTTAGGTAACAAGCAAGCTTCTTTATTCATTTCCTGGCCTTGACCAGTGAGCACTACTGAAAGGTCTGTTCTTCCTGCCTACTTGTACCATTGACTCCAGTTGATTTATCTGTGGCTTCCATTCTTCATGCACAAGTGTATGATTAGCACTTTTTTGTTTCAAATTCTGTCACTTCCTGAGTATCAATCCATAGTGCTCATTCACATTGTTGCATATGTACACTTTTCCTTGACTCCTCCAACATAATTGATATTTATCATCTGTCTGCTATGTCAGCTTATACTCTCGTTACCTGCCCAATCAGCCTCACTCCTCTACTTGGATTTACTATCCAAATGTGTTTATTCTGAAATATATAGTGTAGGTTTGATCTTTTTGTTGTTTCTAGAACATTTTTCTAAAGCCAATGAAAGAACATAATCTTTCTGTATCCTTTTTGCACTATTTTTATGACCTCATTCATGGTCTACTCAAAGACCAAATTCTTTGATGGTGGTCTAGTTTTCATACCACTACCCAATTTTTTGTCTGAGAAAATATCAGAAAGAATCTCTTGCCATGATAAACAAACCAACAAATAAAGCTTTTTCCCACTGCTTTGCTTTTAGAGCATAATTCAATACCATTATGGTGTGTCAATGACTTTTATGGTCTGTTCCAATACCTCTCTTTAGAGTTATCATAAAGGCCAGCCATAAAATTAAGACCTCTATTTTTGTTCTGAAGAGACCATGCCATAAACCTTGAATCAGGCAAATAATATTATTTTTATGTTTTGCATGTACACAGTTAATGATTTGAGTTACTTTCTCTGTAATAATAAGTGATCAGATCACATGATGTAAAAAACTTATTTAAAAATTCAAAAGCAAAAAAATATTAACTTGAACAATGAGTTCTATTGATTAATAAATTCTTCAGATAAAATTAAAGAATTCAGAGAAAAATATGGCTAGGTCCATAAGCATTTGAACATATGCCCATATGAGTATGCACATGCATCTGTTTGGACAGAAAAATATGAATGTGGGGGATGTATAATTTGGGTTAGTATGCAAAAAATTATCAAAATGTATTTTTGATTTTAAGTTGCTTACATCATAAAAATTCTTATTAGAAAGCAAGGAAAATTCATGAGTTAGATATAAATGAAAGTAGAACTATTTCATGATGAGTAAAAGTAACAGAATATATGATATTATATGGTAGCCTTCGTGTTTAATGCAACTGTCTGCTAATATATTTCATTTACCCTTTAAAAACTGGAATGATGAAGTATGTTTTGAAAAGTAATAAAAACAGATGTACGTTGATAATTTTATAGTTTCAAATGACAAAAAGTTCTTATTCAACATTTTATAAGATTGGATATCCTTTATTCCATTTAAAGAGTCTCATTAACCTCCACCAATAAATTTAATCGTCTTTGCATTACCACCATGTACTTTGGATTTTCATTTGGGACTAAGGTCAATCAATCATGACTCAAAATTGATGCAATCTTGAAAATGAAAGGCAAGTTCTTTATCCTCTAATCTTCTTCACAATATTGACTCTGTGTCCACTGATGTTCATCATTGCTCAGGGATAAATCAGTAAGATGATCTTAATGGGGTTAAATCACTAAGACAGCAACTTCTATCCCCAGGCAAAGCCCTAATAAATGAGCCAATATGCCTTACCCTTTTGCCTGTATGCAGATAATTATTTTAGGGAAACAACATCTTTGCACACTTTCCCTTTTTTTCAAGAAGCTGATTCATGCTGGATATTTAGTAACTTGACTCCTAAAAGAGAAATAGCATATTTTTTAAAGCATTCTTTCTGTTAGATTGGTTAGAATCAAAGACAAAAGATGAAGAGATATGAGAATCAGCTAAGAAGAGAAAATTTATTTTAAACAGTCCGTCATCTACTAGATATAACATTCATTTATAATACTGTGCTGTTTTCCATGAAGAGCAAGGTAAAACAAAATAGAATTTCTAAGCACATCCTCTCATCCAGACTTGCCATTGGTCTCAGAAACTTTTCTTCACTGATATAGAATCTGTGTATATAATTCAGCTTTATTTTCAACCACACAACACTTCGTTTGAAGAATAGAGTGATATGCAGTTGGCACTCTATCAGAGTGATGAGCAAATTATGACAGAGCATCTTCTTAATCTGATCAATAACAGTTATCCCTATGAGAGGATAAATATGGATTGGCAATTACACACTTAATTTGGAGGGAAATAGTACAATTATCAAGAAGTTAAATGATTAAGAATTCTATTGCTCTTTACCAAGTCCTCCTTGCTCCCAACCCAAGTGCCCAAGCTTCGGTTCTCACTAGTTCAATACTGGGCCCAGATGGTAAGGGCATGAGACCAGTTTGATCGATGCTTTATATAAAACAAAATAGACTGTGTTGCAAAGGACTGCCTGACTTAATCATAACTGTTCTTTATACCTCTGGGAGAGTAGATGCTTCATGACAATTACAAGTGTTTATGCTAAAACGAATGAAATCATCCTAACATGCTGCCTCTAGAAAAGGTCAGAAAGCATCGTGGCTCTACTGTGGAGAGCTATGTCTGACCTATGTGACATGGTGGAGCTCAGGTCAATTCACCATCATCACTAATAATTAAATAGTCTTTGCCTTGAGCAGCAACAACTCTCTGAAGAGAAATGTGTCTGCCACCAACAGAGGCACTGAATATTGATTAGAAATTGATCGTTGCATTAGTCTGCACAGAATCCCATTTTACAGCATTCTAACTGACACCATGGTTGGATGTAAATCAACTTTTCTCTCATAATAGACCAAAAACCAAAGAAGTCAATAACATGTTTTTTAGGAAAAAAAAAAGAAAAACAGTTCTGGTGTTTTCTGATTCTCTGACATTCAGAACACATCTTACTTTAAACTGGATCTCTCCAGCTTACTGGTATTCCTTTGATGTTTGTTTTAAAGTAAATATATGTTTCTTTAATATGTTCAGGATTTACATGATGTCACATCATCTTCTAAACATAAATATCTCTGTTACTTACTATTGAATAAAGTAAGATTTTGTAAAATAATATGCTAGCATATATTTTAACTATAGATAGAGAAAATTATTCTTAATTGATAAAAAATAGAAAGATCTATTTTCATTTTAAATTGCCAGTATCCTAAATTCCTTTGTATGTATGTATGTGTGTATGTATGTATGTGTGTATGTATGTATATATGTATGTATGTATGTAGTGTGTTTATGATTATTAGTGTATGTGTGTGTGTGTATATAGCATATACATGGCTATTAGTTAATTACTATTACTCAGCTAAGGGTTCTGCTTAATACATGTATCTAACTGTGTGCATATTACTACCCTAACTACCGTTACCTTCTCCATTATGCGACATGTTCCAGGATACTTTACCACTGCATCTCTCTAAAGATAAGCCATGTCCTTTTCTTCTTAGGATAATACAACATATAAGAATTATTCCTAAGTTTAACAGTGGAAGGTTTTGGGACATTTGTCTTGAGTTCATACTTAATGCCTTTTGTATATGAAATATATACGTTAGGTACATTAGTCAACCTATTTTCAAAAATCCCTAGCTTGAGACAGGTAAATGATGATAGAATTATGTGTACACCAGCATACAGACAGTCATAGACACAAACACACACATACACACACACACACACACACACACACACACACACACATACAGACACACATGCACAGAAAAACATCAATACTGGTAAAACGAGGTAGAAAAATTTGCCTTCAAGACAGCCTGGCTTAGTGGAGCTGTCAAAGGTGAGCATCCAATAAGGTCAACCTGTGGTCACCTGCTTTCTGACTGTGGTCTCAAGTGAGCTCAATCTTCTCGGTTAACTACAGGGTCTCTGCCCTAACAACTTTTGGTGCATTAGAGTTTTTGTGGGAGACAGACCTAAATATGATGATAAGGGAAAGGTTAGGAAAAGGGATGGGACGACATGATCAGGTAGACATGATCAGGTAGAGTCTTTGAATACTGTTCAAAGGCTACAGTTGGAAGTAAGCCAGGAAAAAAAAATATTTGTTGTCAAATAGACACCTAGAGCAATATTGTATTTTCCTTGAATTTTGAACATTACTCATTTATAACACTTGAAATATCCTCCTATTCCATGAAGTCAGTTTACAATAGGCATGTGATGATGGACCATCCAGCTGGATATAGGGTCTGGTGTATTTCATTTCTCAGAAGAGATCAGCCTGTTCTCAGAAAACAGTTGGCCATTTCATCATCTCAACAGATACTTGTATATAATTGCATTTTGGATACACAGATATTCACACACTTACACAACTACATTTAAACTTCAAAGAGAAACTTTCTAGAGGGTATTTGTTTCTTATGGAAATAAAATAAAAATGAACTGAATTCAAAGGGCGAGGAAAGCTATCCACAGGAGACCTCTGTTTTATTGTGGTTTAGCTCATGGAGCAAATATGTTTAGTGGTTTTGGTCTACTTCCTTCAAAAAAAAATGTCCACACTAAAAATGGCCACCCAGGTTAGCAGACACTGGAATAATGCTAGCAGCCTAGAAAAAAGAAGTCTCCATCCAGGGCCAATGTCCACTTCCAACTTTTACTAAATTTCTTTTCCTTTAGGGAGAGATTTAAGTAGAATCCAGAGAAGTTATTCTATGGGTCTAAAAAAATAAAATAAAATAAAATAAATCATGCACTCTAAAACCAAAACCATTAAATCAAAATAATTTATTGTCCTCCATTTTTAACCATAAATGGAGACCATCAACTCTGGGATCAATGAAAAGTAAAGTATTCCCCAGTTGGTTACAAAATTTATTCAGATGTCACAGAATACTGACCTGGTAGCCTGCCCGGACTAAGGGAGGTGGAACATTACAAATGAGCAGGCAGTTGGGCTGTACAAAATTCTTTCCTAAGACAGTATAGCATTGTCAAAACTTTTATGCTCATTATTTCATGTCACACTTCCTGAAGAATAACTTGTCAGCTCATTCTGATTCAGTTTCCATTAGCTTCACTCAGCAGAAGACTGATTCCAATGTCCAGTTGAGACTAACACAGTTGAGAGAAGGCTTAGTGTACCGAAATTGAGTTCTAAATAAGAGTAGAGGATTGCTTTCCAAGACCTCATATTGTCCCTGCATACAGTAATGAAACACAACATTCTCAAAGAATTTTCAATAATAATGTAGACTTCCAGTAGAAGTCTATATAGTTAACATTTAAATAATGTTAATACCCTAAAGAAAGTGGATGCAATAGCTTCAAATAGAATAAGCCATGTTATTCTGAGGCAATATTCTGGAAAAAATATATAAACCAATAAATGCATACATATATACACACTTTCACTAATTATGTGGAGAATGCCTGTATATGGAGTATGGTCTTCTAGCTGGGTGCCTCATCTGGCCTCAATGGGAGAGGAAGCACCTAGCCTCTCAGAGACTTAAAGTGGCAGGGTGGGGGATACAGGAGGAGGGGTACTCAGAAAACAAGAGATGGGGAAGGATTGTGGGAGGGGGTGACTGGGACGGGTTATAAAGTGAATAAGCAAAAAAATAAAATTAAAAAAAAATTATGTGGAGAATGAGTTCAGAGACTGATATTTATACAAAATATGACACATTATGAGTTCAGGCTTTGCTTTGCCTACTGTGAATATTTTAGCTCAGGATAGAAGATAGCAGACTAATTTATGCATGTCTCTCATATTTTCCTAATACATTAATTTTAACAGACAATTCTTATACTTTCTTTAATATATTATACAAATGCCAATCCCTCCAACAATACCAACAACAACAAAACTCAGAAAATCTAAATAGCCAAAATCAGGGCTACAATGAGAGTTCACTGTGAGATGCTTTTGAAGAATACACATTCCTCATACATACATCAGATGATTTACAACTATCTCCATGACTAGTTATGTTCTATCTTTTGACTTCCACAGGCACCAGGCAAATGAGTATCACATACAAATACATGCAGGCAAACCTGCATTACATAACCATACACATAATACTAAAAAGAGATATCCACTGTTGGTTGTTTAGGTTTGTTGAGTCCTAAATGATTGCTTTTCAAACATACACTCCAGAAAACCAGCAGCCAAGTGGATTTCTATAATATAACAGGAAAAACAGAAACAGCAACATCAATGACAACAAACCGACTCTTTACTTATACTTTACCTGGATACAGTGCTTATGAGATTTCCTGGGTTGATGTAGGATTTCACTGTCTAAACAGTAGTATATGGGTATGAAAGAGATAAAATAATGTTTTTAAGAGTTAGCAATAAAATCAATTTTTAATGTATCAATTTTTAAATTTTAGGCAAAAAAATTTTGTTTGGGACATATGCTTAATTTCTTTTTTTTTTTTTATAAAATATTTATTATAATTTTATTCATAGAAGTGATTTTACATCATTGAGAATTTTTTTTATTAATTTATTTTTTTTCCTTTTTAAAATTTTATTTTATTTTTTTTTTTTTGCTTATTCACTTTATAACCCGTCCCAGTCTTATGATGTTTGAAAATAATTTAGTGCAAAAAAAAAAAAAAAAAAAAAAGAAGTAGAAAGATGAAAGAAATGTCCTTGTTTGTAATAGCTGAGTAGTATTGCATCATGTAAATGAATCACATTTTCTTTATACATTAGTTGAGAAACATCTGGGCATCTGGGTTGTTTCCATTTCCTATTACCAATAAAGTATCTATGAACATAGTTGAGCAAGTGTCCTTATGATACTGGGTATATGCCTAGGAGTGGTTGGATCTTGAGGTAGAACTATTCACAGTTTTCCGAGAAACTGCCAAATTGATTTCCATAGTGGTTGTACACATTTGCACTCCTACTAGAAATGGAGGAGTGTTCTCCTTGCTCCACATCCTTGCCAGCATAGGCTGTTACCTGGTTATTTTGTTTCTAGCTTTTCTGATGGATGTAAAGCAAAATCTCAGAGTCTTTATAATTTGCACTTCTCTGATGAGTAAGGACATTGAACATTTCTTTAAGTATTTCTTGGTCATTAGAGATTCCTCTATTGAGAATTCTCTGTTTAGCTCTGTACCCCATTATTTATTTATTTTTTATTAATCATTTTATATATTTACATTTCAAATAATATACCTTTCCAGGTTACCTCTCTATAAACCCCCAATCCCATCCCCCCTCTCCCCCTCCCCTTTGCCTCTATAAGGCTGCTTCTCCACCCATTCACCCACTCCCTCCTCCCCCCTCTAGCATTCCCCTATGCTGGGACATCAAGCCTCCCTCCCCTCACATTCATTTCAGATAAGGCCATCCTCTGTTACATATGTAACTGGAGTCCTTGTTTCCTCCAGGACTCTTTTGTTGGTGGTTTAGTCCCTGGGAGCTCTGGGTGGTCCAGTTAGTTGATTTTGTTCTTTTTATGGGGTTGCAATCCCCTTTAGCTCCTTCAGTCCTTCCCCTAGCTCTTTCATTCAGGTCCCTGGGCTCTGTCCAATGTTTGTCTGTGAGTATCTGCATCTGTATTTGTCAAGTATCAGGCTCCTGTCAGCAAGCACTTCTTGGTATCAGCAATAGTGTGGGGGCTTGGTGTCTGCAGATACTCTAGGAATGGATCCCTAGTGGGGTGGTCTCTGAGTAGACTTTACTTTTTGTTACAATTTTTGTCCCTGTCTTTCCTTTGGACAGGAATATTTCTGGGTTAAAAATTTTGAGATTCATGGGTGGTCCCATCCCTCAACTGGGGGCTGTGCCTATCTACTGGAGGTGGCCTCTTCAGGTTCTGTATCCTCTTTGTTGTGCATTTCTGCTAAAGTCATCGCCATTCGGTCCTGGGAGCTTCTTGTTTGCCTGGGATCTGGGAATTTCTAGTGGCTACCCCCAGTTCCCCATCCTCCACTGCTACATGTTTCTATTTAATTTCGTTTCCCTCTGTACTTCTTTCTTGTCCCTTCCAAGACCTGACCTTGACCCTCTTTTTGCCCTCTACACATTTTAGCGCGTGTGATGTTTGGTCCTCCTGTGGGTCCCCTAAAAATTGCAACAGGGCTGTCTCTGACTCTACTGTCTGCCATTGAATCCTCTTCCCCTAACTTGAATGTCTGCTGGGCTTCAGTGAGAGAATGTATTTAATCCTACTGGATTTGCAGGGTAGGATGGTACCCAATGGCAGCTTCCCCTACTCTGAGAAGGGGAGGGGGTAAGGGGGGAAGGGATTTGTAAGAGTGAGACTGGAGAGGAGGGACTAGGGTGGGGCAGGGAGCAATAGAAATGTGATGTGAATAAATTAATTAATAAATAAACTTAAGAAAGACAAAAGGGAGAGATGAAATTAAAGTTAGATGTATTTAGACAGAGATGAGAGATACAGGGATATATTAAATAAAGACACATAAATTGAAGAAGGGGTATGGATAGTGACTGACATGGAATTAGAGAATGTAATATATATATATTTATTATATATATATATATATTACTTAGTATTCGAACAAAATTTGTATTGTATATGTTACTAAAGAGTATTTTTACTATGTTATAGGAAAATGTTGGACTAGGAAAGTAATCTAATCGATACAATAGTATGAACCCTTCTGAAAATATTCAGACCCATGAAAGAAGAGCACATGGCAGAGACTTTGAAGTCTGTTACTAAGTTATCTACCTTCACCCTCAACACTTGTATCCCACAGAATTGATTAAAATTCCTCCATTTTCTTTTACCTTGACATCATATGTGTACTTGAATTCATGTCTTCAGCAAATTAACTAAATTACAATTTTCTTAAAATCAGTAGTGTTGGGATGCAATCTGCTGAAGAGACACATATTGTGACAATAGAACTAGTGAGTGAGATATCATGATTTTCTACACAGACTGGCTGATCGTCCTAGGTTTCTGCTTACTGGAGGGTTTGGCATCAAAAGGAAATCAATGATTGCTTTTGAGTGGGTGAATTAAGCCTCTTCACCTTGTGGTAAAATTGCTATTTTAGCTGCAGATTCATCTTGTCAACTAAAACCACTTGATAGTTTAGGTTTGCTTTAATCACCCAATCAATATCTTAAATTGCATTGTATTTGACTCTCTAGTACTACTTGTAGAATGGCAAATAGTGCTATATGTATTTTCCTTAATCAATTAAAGTAAGTTTGGTAAAACTATTATATTATATATAATGCAATTATATCTATATTTCAGTGATTAGAAGGAACATAAAGGGTTCATTTTGGATGAAAAAAAATGTTACTATTATACCAGTTTCCCTAACAACAATTGAAAGGAAACACAGCTTCCAATGAGTGATATTTTCAGTACCATTTACATCACAATTCTCTACTAATTTGGGTTTTTGTTTCTCTTCAGTCGAATAGAACAACTTCAGTCTCATTATGATCTTTTTTCAATTATAATGTACTCATGCGGATGGGCAAATATTTGCATTGTTATAAAGTGGATTAATAACACTCACAGCAACATTGATTAAATCTCCCATTACCAACATTTAATTTGTCCGATTTTCATCAAGTCAATGAAATGTACAATTGAATAAACCCTAAGTCATTCTTTGTATTTATTGTAAGGCTTGTTTCTTACACACAAAATATTGTTCCCATATTAAATGATCTCAAAATACTGTAAACTAGGAAGTGATCATGTTTGTATTCTCTTTTTCTAAGACAAAGAACAAAATATGGTAATTGATCCTTTTCTAATGAAAATTAAAGTTGATGTATTCAATTAGTGTGGTATAAATATGGATCAAGCATAGTTGCCAATTGACAAATATGGGTCAAGATAATTGCACACATGACTGTGACAATATTCTGACAAGCCCTATGCACTTGTGTTTGCACAACTCCACATAAACATCGTGACTTCCTCTACATTATTTCCTGGTAGCAGTTCCTGTCAACCAGATAGCAGTAAAATGGTATTTTCTGAAGGATATTTACAAAAAGAATATTAAAAGATGATCTTAGTGTAGGGTTCTGCGTCAGCATTTCTATCAAGCTTCAAGGCAATGTTGGTTTGGCTGGACAGGAACCTTATTTTGAGGCAAAAAAATATTTGATAGCTTTTTTGGTCACTCCACAGTTATACTTTAAGAATTTAGATATCAAAAACTGACAGAGTATGTAGCTTTGTAGATATAGCCATCTGATCATTTATAAAAGTGCTCCATTCATTTGGGACTGGTGGATTTGTTAATGAAGCTTTATGAGTCTAAGCTGGTAGTGTTTGCTGATCGGATTAAGTCAGAGAAATACAGTATTAATAATAATGAAGTGAAAGCGCCTGCTGTGTGTCCCACATAACATTTGAACCTTTTATGAGACAAGAAAACATCCTGGAATTAGTTTATATCTCTAATTATAATTTGTATTGGCTTTGCATTTGATTAATTTTCAACTTATGTAATCAGTGATCCAATTATTCCTAAATTACAACAAATGATATTGTCTACCTATAAGCATATTTGCATATGCCCAAAATTACTCTGTATAAAATATAGAGATGGTAAAACAGCTTACTTTGTTTTCTACAGATCTCATTCCTATATGTATCTATATACATATACATATATATGTTTGTATGTGTGTTTTAATTTTGATATTCAAAAATTTTTGAATTGCCTGTCTTTTATTTGAATTGTGAATGTACTGACTTATTTTATGTGAAGTTCTGGTGGTTTTTATAAAAACAATAATCATTATAATTTATTTCTCTAGTTAATATAAAAACAGTCCATCATTCATTGTTTTATTAGGAAAGATAAATGTATTAAAATTTATTTTCTCCATGTTGCTGAAGTATTTGCTGTTCTTGCAGAGAATGTATCTTCAGTTTTCAGCACAGTGTCATTCTAGTCTCAGTGAACCTGACACCCTCTTCTGGCCAGTGCAGGTGCCACATTCACATGACACACATACATAAATGCAGAAAAATATTTAAACACATATAATAAAAATTAAAGAGACATTATCAAAAATGATTACTGCCTTTCTAAAATGGTAGAAAATTTCTTCATCCATTTTGAGAAGCATTTAAAAAAATATTGTCCAGCATAATTTCTTTAATTTGTATGATTTATTCCATGTTCTGAAAGAAATAATATTTTAAACATAATTATAATGTTTCAGTGTTTTCATTCATCCTTGGTTTTATTATCAAAATCTACTCTTCCTCTGACTAACATCCAGCGCTTTACAGTTTTTACTCTTTTCATCTAATCAAGTCTTTTCTTATGCTTTCCTATGGAATAAATCTAACAATGAAACACATCATCTCTGAGCCCAAAGATCATGGAAACCTGTACCTCATACATGTATTTGATACATGTAATTTTCCACATTAGGGTGGTGATTTTCCAAATTGGCTGTTTCTTTTCATTGATAGCGATGATTTTATCAATTCTATGGGATCACGAGACATATGGAATTCTATTTTATAATCATTGTAAAAAAGTTTTTTTAAACAAAGTTTTAACAACTGTGATTTGAGTTATCACTGTTCATAATTGTGATAACTGTCACCTGATTCTACCAAAGGTTTATACTTTCAGCATTTGCTCTATTTTATTTAGTTTTCTCTTCCAAATTTTGTTCTGGAAACGTTTTTGGAAGGGATGGTAATAAAATTATGCAATAAGTTAAACACATGTTGCCATGTGGTACCCTTATTTCACTTTAGAAACAAACCTAAAATAATTCCCCTTGGTATTCATTTAGGCCTTAGCATCAACCTTTATCCATAAAGGTCAACAAGCCCTTTCCATTTTCTGTGTTAATCAAAATTTACCAACTTAGACATGATCATCAACTGCTCTTCTTTATGAGATTTTCATCTTTCTAGTAATTAATTCTCATTTTCAGTATCATATTTTAGTGCATGCCAAACAATTATTACATGTATTCAAATATTTATACTTTAAAAGAAAAACAGGTAAATTATTTTGTCACACATGTATATTTTTACATGTACAAAATGTGAAATAGAACTTCAACAACTACCTTGTAGGTTATAGACACTCTTAAAGATGAGTTAAAAATCAGGAAGAATCAGAAGGAAGAATAAGAGAAACAAAAGTAGGAAGAGAGGGGGGCAGGATGATGATGCAAATAATATGAAGATAAGTACATATCTCTCATTTGATAAAAATGTCATCAAATTGAAGAATGTACAATAGCCATTTATGGAAAATTTCCATCCGTTCCATTACTTAGTAGTGTTTACATCTCAACTTACTGTTGAGATGTAAACTGTCATTTCAAATGAATGGTAGAGAACTGAATATTTGAACCTGGCAACAGTACTCTTAGACAATAGAAAAGAAAAGTAAAATGGCCCTTTGTACTCACTTAACATTTCCCTCTGTGTTTGCAAGAAGTTAAAGGACGGTATGTGAAAAAACAGTAGTAAAATATCAAAAATCTTCATGACTAAACAAGCGATTAATGATCAGAGGGAACAACGCATTTCAGAATCCTTTTATCCGGTCTTTACTATGTGCCTAAGTCTGCGAATTGCAGCAACTGCTGAAATTGATCACAGCTGTAAGCCTTTCATCAGAAGCAGATGCTTCATCTGTTAAAGATGTGGTTGGAACTCATGCTGATTTTCTCCCAAGGTTAACCCTTACTCTGACTAATGGAAATGCTGTCTAACATTCCCTGCCTCGAAAATGTTCCTATCATTCTCTTGATAAGCTATTTTGACAGTCATACATTACAGGATGCAATTTATTTTATTAATTGTTAGAATTTTTCTGATTCAGAAAGTAGGGACACAAAGATCAACTTCCAACAATGCTTTATATCTTTTCAACAATATGCATATGTTTGTTTGTGTGTGTGTGTGTGTGTGTGTGTGTGTGTGTATACAGGCATATGTGCACACTCCCTGAATGTCAATTCATTAGATTAATTCAAAAATGAATATATTTACTATATTTTTAAGACAAGAAATGGCAGAAAGCAATATAATAAAGCAAGAATCTGTTACCCATTCAGCTCAACTAAAATACTTGGCAGGTTCCTTTTTATGGTATGAGTAATTTAATGATCAATGGATATAAAATAAAGCCAGCCTGCATTTTTCACATACGCTTTTCTTTTGAAGGAATACTAGGAAATATGCATGTCTGAGAAAGCATTTTCATTATACTTAATAAACATTGGCTTCATAACTTTTAAATAGTAGTTTGAACGCTTTAAAGATGGCAATTTTTAAATTATTTTTGTTTATTTGTGTTTGAGTTCTGTTCATGCCACATTGTATGTAAAGATTTCAGAGAATAACTTACGGAATTCTCTCCTTCACTATGTGGTTTGTAGATATTGAACTGATGATATCAGGTGTGATGAGAGTCTTTATTTAGTCAAACCTCTATGGGTTCCTGGTGTGAATTTCTTATCTACCATTGTTATAATTTTACTTTCTATAAACTTTTCTCATTAAGCTGTGCAACTAAGACTTCCTCTTCCAAGCATAGTACCTGATGTCTTTCTTTTTCTTGCCATTGTCTTGAATTGTTCTCTCTAGTATTTCTATTTGGTTAAAATTAAAGATATAATTAGAGATCTGCAATCAATTTACAGTGAGAATGGATAAACAAAATATCAGGCCTGATAACTCACTGGGAAAATATTTAAGAAAATAAATTCCTCCGTTTGTTACTTAGTAAAGAACATTTGATCTATAAACTTGTTGATGTCATGTTGTCATTTGGCTCTCATGCCTCAAATGCATATACAGATTAAAGTAATGCATGCAATTTGAACAACCTGCCTGACCCAAAGATCACATACTCTTCAGAAGTGGTAGCAAGGAAATGTTTTTCATGAATTTCCTCTGTTCTTATATTATTTTTGTCAGCCTGTATGCTTATTCTGCATAGAGCTTACTCTATCATAACAAGATACAACTGAAGTCTTGCTTGGTTATCCGATGTAGAACTCTTGTTGATATGGTAGTCTGGAAAATCTAGTAGGTAAAGGCTTCTGGGTAAAGCTATTTTACTTACAACTGAGGCCATTATAGTGCATTATATTAGACACAAGAATACCTGTCACTTGACCTGTTATGGCTCTGTCACTACCATTTGCAAAAGGAGGCTTCTTAAGCCAATAGTTATAACAGTACAAACTATGAATAAAAATATAAATAATTAGAAGGGAGGCCAGCTCTTTTATCACTGTCTGTCAACTAAGAGCCTTGTCTTTCCTCTTATCTGTTTATCTAAACTATTTCAAACCCAAATGCAAGCCCCCTCTTAATTTCCCCCAATACCTTAAACTATTTTGTTTGAAATCTTAATCTTTATTATAACCCTAATTTTCTCATTATGCCATGTGTGTACAGATTTTAATTTTTAACCAGAGGCCCCTCCTACAGAAAGATGAATCCCACTTCAAGAGAAACAATCTTGTGTCTGGGATCTCAATTCTTCTCTAACAATAATAATAATTTTTTGTTAAATCAGTGTATTTGTTGAGTAAGAATGCCCTCATAAGCTGGGATTTTGAACATGTAGTCTACAGTTGCTGATGCTGTTTGGGAGGTACATGAAGTGTGGCCTTGTTGAGGAAGTATGTCACTGGAGAAAGGACTAAGAGTTTGGTGAATAAATGTTACTTCTAGTTTACTCTCTCTTTTTCAAGCTTGTATTTCAAGATGTGAGCCCTCAGCTTACTGCTTCTGCTACCATGGTAAACTGTAAACCCCCTAGAACCATAAGCCAAAACAAACTCTTCGCTGAGTTGCCTTTGTCTTGGTGAGTTACCACTACAACAGAAAACAACTAGATACAGTATTATCAAGAATATACCCCAATGGAGCAGTTAGAGGAAGATCTGAAAGAGCTGAATTGGTTTGTTACCACATAGGAAGAACAATATCAACCAACCAGACTCCCCAATATTCTCAGTGTCTAAATCACCACCGAAAGTGTACACATTGAGGGGTCCATGGCTTCAGCTGCATATGTAGCAGAGGATTGCTTTATCTGGCATCTATAGGAAGGAAACCCCTTGGTCCTGTGGAGGTTCTATGATCCAGAGTAGGGGAATACTAGGGCACTGAGGCAGGAGTGGGTGGGTGGATAGGCGCACCCTCATAGTAGCAGGGGGAGGTGATAGGGGAGGAGATTTGTGGAGGAGAAACTTGGAAGGGGGAAAACACTTGAAATATAAATAAATAAAATAACCGGTACTACTCAGCTATTAAAAACAATGACTTCATGAAATTCTTAGGCAAATGTATGGAACTAGAACATATCCTGAGTGAGATAACTCAATCATAAAAGAACAAACATGGTAAGCACTCACTGATAAGTGGATATTAGCCCAAAAGCTCGACATACCCAAGATACAATTCACAGATCACATGAAGTTCAAGAAGAAGGAAGACCAAAGTGTGAATGCTTCAGTCCTTCTTAGAAGGGGAAACAAAATAATCATGGGGTGGAAATATGAAAACAAAGTATGGAGCAGAGACTGAAGGAAAGGCCATCCAGAGACTGACCCACCTGGGGATCCATCCCATATACAATCATCAAACCCAGACATTATTGAGGATGCCAAGAAGTGTATGCTGACAGGAGCCTGATATGGCTGTCTCCTGAGAGGCTCTGCCAAAGCCTGATAAATACAGAGGCAGATACTCACAGCCAACCACTGGACTGAGCACAGGGACCCCAATGGAGGAGTTAGAGCAAGGACTGAAGGAGCTGAAGGGGTTTGCAACCCCATAGTAAGAACAACAATATCAACCAACCAGAACCCCAAGAGCTTCCAGGGACTTAACCACCAATAAAAGAGTACACATGAAGTGACTCATGGCTCCAGCTGCTATGTAGCAGAGGATGGCCTTGTAAATGAGAGGAGAAGCCCTTGGTCTCGTGAAGGCTTGATGCTTCAAGCCTTTGTAGTGGAATGCCAGGGCGGGGACACAAGGAGGCAAGGGGGCGAGGAGGCCGGAGTGGGTGGTGGGTGAGGGAGCATCCTCAAAGAAGCAGGGGGGAGTGAAATAGGGAGTTTCTGGAGGAGAAATTGGGGAAGGGGTAACATTTGAAATGTAAATTAAGAAAATACCCAATAAAAAAAGAAAAAATGAAAAAGATACAAATATATATGTTGACTTTCTATATCATTGAAACCTACTACAATTATGTCTCCCTTTTACCCAGATCTGTCAGTAATTCATGTTATTGTAAGAGTAACAACTCTAGGGAAAAACAGGAAAAGAAAAAAAAAAAAAAGAAAGTTGCATTTTTCTTTGGAATCATTTAGATAAAATATATGTATACTAAAATTTCATAAATCAATATTTGTGAATAAATAAATTGTCTATAAGTTTGGTATATGCCCAGAATTATTATTTTTAACAATAGTGCTTATTCACTCAGGGTTACATTTAAGGATGTAGAGTTGGTTTTACTTCTTGATCATTTACAATATTTGCATGCTAATAGATTTCTACCCTACAGTCACCATTTTGAAAGGATGAAGGTAAGTATTTTTTTCTCAGGTGCTACATTTTCCAGTAAGAAATCAATAGCAACAAGAAAATAAAAGGCCACCAGTTCAGGAGAGGCCTTAACAAAGAGCAAAGCAAAATGAAATCCTGGAGTCCAGTAGGTCATAAATAGTCCTGTGATAAAAGGCCATCAGTAAAGAAATGTGGTCATATTTTCCTTCATGCATAAGTAGAAACTTTAACATCAAGAAACCAATGAGTAAAGAAACAGATTTTCGTAATAACCCTAGTCACATCTCAACATCCCATTGGTAAACATATTGTAGGGTGAATGAAGGTAAATGAAAAGAATTTCTCTGAGATTATCATCTGAGTATGTGCATTACCCTGTGGGTGGGAGACACTTAAGAATTCATAGAAGGTGAGAAACTCTCATGACTCAGAGGAGGCATCTTAGATGAAATGCCCTACAGTGGGAAGAGAGAACTTGTAGAGTCCAAATCCAGTAGAAAGATAGACCATGAAGTGGAGAGATGGGGTTGCCATCCCACAGTCAAAAGCTGTGACCCAGAATTGTCCCTGTCTGAAACATACAAGATAACTGTTGTAAGAGTTACAAACTCTAGGGAAAAATAGGAAAAGAAAGTTGTCCCTTCAGGGACAAATATGGAGAGGAGCCTGAGGAAAAGGAGGTCCAGTGACAGGGCCAAATTGGAATCCAGCTCAGGGGAGAGGCCTCAAGACCTGACACTAATACTGATGCTATAAATTGATCACAAAAACGGGCCTATCATGACTGCCCTCTGAAAGGCTCAACAAGCAGCTGAAAGAGTCAGGTGTAGATACTTATATCAAACCAATGGATAGAAGCTGGTGACTACTGTGGGTGAATTAGGGAAAAGCTGGAAGACACTGAGGAAAAGCAACCACATAGGAAGACCATCAGTCTCAACTGACCTAGACCCTCAGGATCTCTCAGACACTGAGTCACTAACCAGGCAGCATACACCAGTTGATATGAGGCCCCCGAGACACATATACCGCAGAGTACTGATGAGTCTGGACTCAGTCATAAAGGATACACCTAATCTTCTAGAGACTTGGGGCCCAGGGAGTGGGGAGGTCTGGTGGGCTGGGGGAGGACATCCTCTTGGAGATTTGGGTAGGAGGTGTGGGTTGTGGAACAGTCAAAGGGTATACCGGGAGGGGGATAAAGTCTAGGCTGTAAAAAGATTAAAGAATTTTTAAAAAAAGAATTCATAGAAGGAAGATAATGAGATATTAAAATCAGTTGAGATTGAGTTTCTGAAAGTATTTCACATGGCTGGAAACCAACTCTTTGACATGCCCATGATATTTACTAGGCAAGTTCTTGATTCTGCTAGTTACCTATTTCCAATGTCTACTTTTTGTTCTCTTTTCCCCTTTCCTTGCATCACACTCTTTAGTTATCTTCCTTTTCTATTAATTTAGTATATATAAAGGGCTTGTGGCATGAGTCTTTACAGAGTATTTGAGTGGTATATTGTCCAGAGAAATAAAAGCTATAACTCTAAGACAGTCTTCACTGCTGCTACAATCTATTTCCCTTCCCAAAGTTGTTCTTACTCCATATCAAGTGTCATCAGGATAAATCTCACATTGTCTAATAGAAAAAGACACAACTAACTCTCTATTTGTCATTTTCATTATGAATGTGATTTCAATAGGGATTATATTTTAGTCATGACGACTTTCTAGGTATCCAGAATCCTATAACTTTAAATTGTGATCCGAAAAATAAACAACTTGAAGCCAAAGTGGCAAGCACCACAGTTGTGAGACAAGTAGTTGTTTCTTGGCAATGCTATATTTATGTCATGACATCCCCACCCCAATCCTTTCTCTTTCTTTCTCTTTTTCTCTCTCATTGCTTTTGATAGTCTCAAAATCTAAAATCAACAGTTTACAAAAGTGATTGGAAAATAATGGTTGTTTAAAATATTCCAGTAATCTTGCAATAAGAGCCTATGCAGATTAAGAACAGTCCACTCTGGAATCCAGCAAAACAATAACTGTTATTTTAGCTCTGAATGCTTCTGAATCATGTAGAGTAGTGTCTTCTTAGAAACAAGCCATATAACACACCTGAGAACGGGCCCTTTAGGAATCATTTGAGACTCCCTAGGCCTTTATCTGTACAACATATCACCAACTCTACACTTTTGAATTTCACTGAGTTCCATATTCTCCTGGTTTCTCTTGCTATGTGTATGTATTTTAGGACATATTTGAATATTTTCCATTAGCCATATTTAATGGTGTCCTTTTTTACTTGGAACTGTGTGAACGATCAGAATTACAATGAGAGGATTTTGTTATTAATTCTGGGGAAAGACTATGTGTACCACAATTTGATTTTTAAAAAGCATGATAAGGTATTAGACTATATAATTATGATTATTATTACTCTTAGGTTGGTTTTAGAATTATGAAATTGTAATTTCTATAATTATTAATGTTGCAAAATTTTAATACTATTTTTTGTCCTGTCAATCAAAATATTCTTTGTGTGTTCAACACAAATCTGCCTTGATTATTATTTAAGAATGTTTATTTCTTACATTACAGACATTAAAAAATTATGGGCTAGAGAGAAGACTCAGCAGTTAAAAGAATTTAATACTCATCTAGACCATCTGAGTTCAGCTCTCAGGATTCATGTCAAGAGGTTCACAGCACCTTATAAGTTGCCATCCACAGGCAAATACACTTACACAGACAAACACACACACATAAATTTAAAAACAATAAGAAAAATTATGTAAATCAAATAGTAATTTACTTTTGAAAATGTACTTGCCTTATTTTATTGGTTTCAGAATGAAATATTTACAAATCTTATAAATAAAATTTAAGTATAATTTGATATTTATTATTTTATAAGAAGCATTTTATTTCAATAATCAATAGTTTATATGTGTTAGACATAATAGAAATATAGATATTTCATGTTATATTACTCTATTAAGCATTTTAATTTTATTATAATTATAAATAATATGCAATAATATATGATGTACTGCATAGACAAGGCCAATATTTGACAATTTAGGTAAGTTTATGAGTATACATTACTATGACTGGAAGTGGGGTCCATATCTCTGGCCTGTGCCATCCAATCCTCCATCTTCAACCAGGGATTACTACTGTCAGATATTGTCATAATAATGTACTTCTCTGTGCTATGAAGCTGAACCACAAAGACATCTCCATGAATTTCTGGCTTTTTTTTTACATATTCCTAGAAAATCATTTCTACTTTTTGGCTATGACTGGGAATTTCTTAGGCAATTTCAAATTTAGCATATTTTAATAATTTCATTGTTTTAATACTGCATATAATTAAACCTAGCAGAATTGTTTTCAATCTAAATATCATTTCACTTCTATATGTTCAACATTTTCAAACAATTTAGAAATAGTGTTTTATCTGATAAACCGTCAATAGTTTCTAGGAAGTCATTAATAAGGATAATTACTAGAATGTCATCCAAGGTCTATTCATTAGTAATCTTGTGAAGATACAAGACCAGTAATATTTATGAATTGTTACTATGTCTATAAGATCTAAGTGGAATTGAAAACTAAATGCTGAATGGAAGATAGAGACATTGTTCTCTATTTTACCTTAACATTGAGCAGAACACCATGCCATGCACAGAAAACAATGAAGTGAAATGTATACTCAGAAAGGAGTGTGATCTGATTTTTTTCCCATAGTTTATATCTTTGCTTCTGAGCTTTCTGCATTGCTGATTGTTCTGAAATGATGAGAAAGTCTCAGTCCTTTCAATCTCATGAAGCCACATCTGAAAACAAATATCCCCTCCAGTGTCTAACTTCTGACCAAGATGATATGGAATTAAGGAAGAAAACCAGATCACTGTTTGGAGTTTGGGTGTAATATTTGCAGAATAAGATGAAATAAAAAATACACTGTTTTAAAAAAAAAATTACAAGAGCATGTGCACCTGCCTTGGAACTCTGATTGGTTTTAGATTTGAATAGATATTTTCATATGGCAAACTGTTAGGCTGATTCTTCTGAGTTTATCTATAATAACTACCCTTTTAAAAGTCATAAACACACCTAATCCCTTGCATACTAATTACATAAGCACAGCAAG